>OX101721.1:5877275-6477275 GCA_944452665.1 Stenoptilia bipunctidactyla
CAATAATTTTATGACTTACTGGACTAACGTTTTGTCATTTTCCTGTAGTATCAATTTTTTTAGTACTACAAGTAAAAAAGTTATTAACACGAAAAATTGTCTTACGATTGCAAATTTATGACTAAGAATATTCGTTTATTTTTGAATAAAACTAATACCCTAGACTCTTAACTCATCCAGGTATTGACTTATAAAAAAGTATAAAGTATTAGAAGTAGGTACCAGAAGAGCTAAAAGAAGCATAACGTTTCTAGCTAACGTTACTATTATATTATAATGCTTGGTCAACATTGGGAAAATTAGAAGGATTATTCGTAAAGTTAAAGTAACTTCTGATTTATCTGCTTCGTGAATCTAATAAAATGATACCATGGTATGCCGGTGCCATAAATTAGAAAGAGCGAAAAAAGTTTTTTTTGTTAAAAACCCACATAAAAATTTAATGCAGAAGAACGAATAATAATTTAAATAAAATACCATTTATAAAATTCCACGTAACCTAAAAATTGTTGAAAAAAAAACAAGTCTGACAGGACTGATCTAGAACTTTCCATTACAAAGAGGTGTTGAATGATTTTCTTCTTCTTAAATTGCCTCTTAAACTATTAAGTAGTCAGTTAAATATAAGTTTATCTTAATGAAACAGTTTAGCAGCACTTTTGATGAATTGTGTTGAACAACCTGGATATTTTTTTACGGCTAGTGGATAATTTGCTCGTCATTATAAATTGTAAACGTCTGTCCCTGTCGTGACTAAGGAAAGCAACTTTTCGCATTTGAATTCGGAACAAGAGGCTTTAACGAATGATTAAATAGACGCTTTCAACTCCGGTTGTGAAAAAATGGCGTAAGCGTATCGTTGCGAGAATCACCTTAGCACAATAGACAGTATTGAGCCGCGTCGCTGTCGCTAACGTCCAGTTTGCATCCTTAGAGACTTGTCAGTCGTTAAGTAAGAATTTTAAGCATTACATACTTAAGAGGCTTCACGTTTTAGTTGAAAATATAAGCCTACAAAGAACTTTATTTGAGAAATTAAATACTTTAACCGGATGTATTGCGTATTTTATATATATGAACTCCATCGACGTCTCGGGGTCTGAAAAGACATAAGAGATTAAAAAGTAGATATTTTATTTTAGTTTGTGAAGATAATTTCAGATAATTTTATTTGAGAAATTTCCTATCTTAAGCTACTGTTACACATTTCAACCACGAAAGCATGCTTCAATTGAGCACGTGTGTCAGAATTTTGCTCAAAATTTGCATGCTCATTTCGAGCAATCGACAGGCTTGCGATATTTGAGCATGCTGCCAGCGGAGATGGTTGAAGGGGGCGTGCTTTAAGCGCGTCTAAACAGATTTGCTTATTAAACATGCTAGGATCAATCAGTCGTTCATACGTAAATATTGTAGCATACTTAAAACTAGCATGCCTAATTCAAGCAAATTTAAACTGCTCCTAGGCATGCTCGTATTGAGCGTACTAAATAGCAAGCTAATAAGCTATTTTAGACCACGTGTAACAGTAGCTTTACTTATTACGATTTGCGTATAATAACTAAAATATGAACGGTCAAACTTTTTGGACATAATATCCTCCTTTGAGTTAACATACCTGCATGAAGAAAAAAAAAAGAAGAACCAGCACTAAACCACACCTTAATGTTTAGACACGTGTAACTGTTGTAATCAAATGTCCTCCAATATGACCCTCGTGTAATGTACTTTATCCCGATCCCAATTGACTGCTTTTAGTAAAATTGCCACATTCGTCCGGAAGCAACTCGTCACTCTTATATAGTGTTGCTTTACGTTTTAATATCGTTAATTGAAGCTATTTAGCGTCACTTAGCTCCACTAGTTATGACCTGAATATAAACAGGGAGCCACAAATTACTTAATTGGATTGAACGGAATTGAAAAAGTAGTCAATTACTAAATTGAAACACAAATTGTTTGGTGTTTATTAGTTCCAGCTTTTTTTTTAAATATTTACTTTTATTAAATATTGGTTTATCGCCAGTTTTTTGATTAAGTTATGTTTTCGGATCTCGATAAGTCGTGTTTGCGGTGTGTCAATATTCCGAAAGTCGGCCGGTCTTTGACCCATCAAGCAATGTTACCACACCGTATTTTTTGTTTTTTTAATCTATCAATATTATTTTTATGGTGTAAAAGTTAAATCTATAAAATAAAAATAACTCTTGATAATCCTTGGCTGTTATGTTTCGGGTAGAGCGCAATCGTTTATGATATTTCAGTTTAGTTATACAATTACATTCAAGTATTGAATGTCTTTACATTTTATAAAATTGCTTAGGAAAATTGGAAAAAAGGCAACTCACCTGTAAATAAAGACCAATAAGGATCTAGACATTAAAATAAATATTTATATTTCGGAGGTGTCCGGCTAGTTTAGGGCTCTTAGATCCCGTTCACACATGGTTCATGGTTCACTGATCCCCGCCCGACCGACTGGTCTAATTGTCGGGTCTTTCCGCCGAAAGAGCTTTAAATATAAAAAATAATAATAATAAATACTCTTTTTTGCCATTAACCTTAAAAATAATGATGTACAAAATATAAACATTATGATATGTTATAAAAATAAAAGCATTCATATTTTATAATTTTTTAAATCCATTTCATTTATAGGCGTTATCAATCAAAATCCGCTGGAATTATTTTGAAATTTATTAAAAAGTGTGTAGAATTTCGCTGGATTCATAACAATTATTCATTAATTAGAATATTTTATATTAGGGTTGCCTTTTTAAATGAGGGTAGGCGGGTAATTCTGGCTGGTCTATAAAACATGGCCCTTCTCCCGGTCGCACCCCGAGGCTGGGATTAATCCTATAATACAGAAGTTAATCTTATTTGCTTCAGGCCTACAAATTGCAATTTCAGCGAATTTTACTGTATTTTGTGTTTTCTTACTCGTTAAATGTAGCACGTGCTGTGGAATGAAATTTTAGTTCTGTTCCTCGATAGGTTTGTTTCTACAATTCATGAATACCTAGTTGTTTAGATGTAATTTTAAATTGATTATTTTAAAGGAGGATTAAATTAATGCATGTAAAGTGTTAAAAACTAGAAACAACAAAGTTTAGGAATCATTGTTAATCTTTTAATTACTAAAACTTTAGGTGTATAATTTTTGAACAGATTATACACAAAAGAACATAAAAAAGTATTTATCGAGAAATTTATTTTATTTATTTATTTATTTATCAGTTACAAATTCCACAGACCTTAAAATTAAAATTTTAACAAATAAATCTTGGAAGGTGTAATTAATTGCAGAATAATGGTTTGCCTTGTTTGTAATGAAAATCATTCTTGTGGCGTGTTATAAATAAATGTTTCGGAAACCAAAGGCGTCAAAGTTATGCGTAAATACAAAATATAAGGCTCGTTGAAGAAAGATCAAAAGTCAATTGAATGCGACCGAAAACCTTTGAAAGTTAATGAGTTTTGTATATTCTTTTATGTAAATCAATATTGCGAACATAACTTCGAGTTAGCACAAATAATTTAAACCTCTGGGGTTGCATTTCGAAATTTACTGGTTGCCTGCAATTTAGGGGATTTTCGAAATGCGAATGAAAGGGACATTAAACAGATGCCACACATGAAATGGTAAGCTTGCATAAAGAAAAAAAATTTTAAGTTTAGCTTATGTGCTAACTTGAAAAAATTCAACAATCGTTTTTCGGAAGAAAAAACAACAATTTTATTTATTTATCTTGGTTCCTTTTGAGTAGCCGATATTTTTTTGTATAATTTGAATGAAGAGCCCCAGCTAGACTGTTGGAAACAAAACATCAAACCAAGTTGACCTTGCTAGTTTACAACAGTGAAGACGGCTGTTGACAACCTAATCACGCATGACCCTGGCAGGTTGTAAACGGCGGTGCTTAGAAACACAGACATACATGTACATAGACAACGCAAGTGTTACGATTTGTATTATAGATTTGAAACCAAGCGTGCCGGCCTTTTAAAACCTATTGTGACGTCACAGCTGATATTCATTACTGGGAAATACAAACAGATTTAGAGACACCGATGCCGCCGATGAAATCGATTATTAAAAACGATATGGATATTGTGGAATCGATTTTCTAACAGACATACATACGCGCGGATTAAATCTAGCGGCGACCAACCTTGACGCTTGGTCGGGGTTCGGACACGCAAAGTACATGCATTTGCGTCATCCATGTAGATGTATGTCTGTGTTTAGGACAGTGAGTACGCTTGTTATTGTATGTTTTACTATATAACTATAACTATAAATGACTCGAGTTTTGTAGCTTTTTAGCCTGCTTTTCAACCTTCCCTTCTTTATATCCTCAATTGCATACAAAACTGCCATCGCGAAGATGTTGCCAACGCGAGAGATCAAAGCGCACTGACGATTTGGGGCGTGGCTTAGCGTTACCTTGTTTTGTTTTCTTGTTTGGAGGCTTGTTTACAACCACCGTTTATAACAGTGTGGATGATACCACAATATAAAAAATAATATGGTTTTTAGACTGTGATGATACTGAAATTATTTGCAAACAACTTGACCTTGGTTGGAACCATTGGTTTTCAACGTGTTTTCAACAGTCTGGCTGGGGCTTTACACAAAGGAATGAGCTGTAAAATAGCTGGACAGCAGTGCGATCACAGAACTTTATCGAATCTTTTGTGAACGGTTTTTAAGAAAAAATTTAAAGCTATCCATTGCCGCACGGCCAGCTTAAATAAATGTGTGCCTTATTTAATATCTGTAAAATAAAAAATGACAATGTTACTCAAAACTTGCAACCGACTCCATACTATACGAGCATTCGTAAACATTCGTTAATATACGATTCGATAAAGTTCTATGATCGCACTGCTGACTACTTAATAGTTTAAGAGGCAATTTAAGAAGAAGAACATCATTCAACACCTCTTTGTAATGGAAAGTTCTAGATCAGTCCTGTCAGACTTGTTTTTTTTTCAACTATTTTTAGGTTACGTTGAATTTTATAAATGGTATTTTATTTAAATTATTATTCGTTCTTCTGCATTAAATTTTTATGTGGGTTTTTAACGAAAAAAAAAACTTTTTTTGCTCTTTCTAATTTATGGCACCGGCATACCATGGTATCATTTTATTAGATTCACGAAGCAGATAAATCAGAAGTTACTTTAACTTTACGAATAATCCTTCTAATTTTCCCAATGTTGACCAAGCATTATAATATAATAGTAACGTTAGCTAGAAACGTTATGCTTCTTTTAGCTCTTCTGGTACCTACTTCTAATACTTTATACTTTTTTATAAGTCAATACCTGGATGAGTTAAGAGTCTAGGGTATTAGTTTTATTCAAAAATAAACGAATATTCTTACTCATACATTTGCAATAAAGTTCTGTGATCGCACTGCAGATTTGTGGTTTTCTTATCTGAGCGCGTTGATTTCACCTATTTACTACTCTATTTAAAACTACTTTCAACCGACTTCAAATAATGGAGGTATTCAATTCGTCTGTATGTTTTTTTTTAATGTTTGTTACCTCATAACTTTTAACTTGGTGAACCGATTTGGAAGATTCTTGTTTAAATGATAGAGGTTGGTTCCATATAATCGATTGACTACGTTCATAAAACAATAGTTACGTAAATGCATCGGTTGATTACGATAACTAGTAGGTATTAATTTGTTTTAAATCGTGTACCTTAATAGACTCTACCACTGTGCTATCGACTCTAATAAGTAAATCTCTTGTGTAGTTATAATTTAAAATTAACATAAATACTGAGTTAATCCTATTTGTTGGCAGTATTGTGGTTGATACGGGAGTTTCAACTTCTCCCCGGAACTAATTATGATTTGCGAACTGTTTCACCAAGGAATAATTAAAGTTGAACTGTTGGAGTTTGCAGTCTCCGCTCGTTTATTACCTAAGTATTGTAATTTGACCAAACTGTGGTATTGTTGGAGCACATTTTGCATTCTGTGTTCTTTAAGTAGCGTGTTTCGGACGTAGGTTGATGATTGTCAAATGATTGTTACTGTTTTTGTTTTTCACGGGAGCTCAGTTGATATAAATTTAAAAATGTCAGTTTACATACTCTCTGAGCTAAAAGTACCCTGATTATGATGGTAATCCAATATTTTTAATGAAGTTTAAATGATGACGTTGTTGCTCACTTATAGTCCATTCCCACACATCAATATTAGCATTCAAAAATAATGATTCCGTTTAATATAACAATGCGTCGTTTGAGAAAAAAAAAATATATTTTTTTAGTCTTTATTAGAAAATGAACGCATATTTTTCAAGAGTTGATCATATACCTACTTATAGTATATTTTTATATTGAATTGCAATCCAAAATCCTTGTTTTTAAACACATATATGTATGAGTGTTGCCATAACAACCGAAACCCAGTTTAATTTCTGTATGAAAAATCTTGGATTTGAATTAAGACTCCTTATAGAAAGTTTAGTTTCCGATTTCCCAATATATTTCTTGTGACTTTGTTCTTTCTTTACGGAAAAAAAGGATCATATTTAACTTTTAAAATATTCAACTTGCACGGAATAATCCTATTTAATAGAAGTCTGTTTAATTAGCACCCTTAAATAATGGTTTAAGTAGCTGTTTCATTGATTCTTCGTCAGTTGCAGTCAGTCGCTCACTTAATTAAAGCAGTAAGCCAAAGTCTCGATTAAATACTACCCAATATTAATGTTGAACTAATTAAATTACTTGGCATTGAAAAAGATCAAGAAGCTTCTACGTTTGACAATCAATCTGACAGGGCTATTTTGGACGATGACGTCAGAGGGGCGTGAGGGTGAAATAAGGGTTACCATTTAGTATAATTTCCCTCTTCTCAGAGAAAAGAGAAATTATTTCATTTTATGTATTATAAAAGGCAAGTCGCGTAAACTTTGAGAAAAATGTTAGTGGTAAAAAAGCACAGTTTTCAAGATATAAATAGAAGATTAAGCAAGAAAATATAAGTATTAAAAATAGAGTAACATGAAAATAATATCATGTTTTTATGATAAATTGTTTTCCTCGTCATCCTTGTCACCACTACTTTCTTTATTAGGTACCTACTCGTATCTAGAATTGCTCGTATTTTAAAAAGTTTGTAAAAAAATCTGCTTATCTTTCTTCACTTTTTATACAGTCTTTCTAAAGAGACAATTCTCCTGAAATCGTAATTTTTATTGAGATTTGAAAAATGAAATAAATTATGTTCTAAACTGTATTTTTCAAACTATGGCAATATGTACAGAAGCCAGCACGACAAGCCTTACAAATTTTTTGCTTGAATCTGAACTCTATGCCCTGGACATTAAGTTAAAATTGGTTGGGGAAATATGACAGGTAATGAACGCTTGATCTGCTGGCTTCTGTACCTAAACATCGCAGAGGCAACTTACTCATAAAAAGGGATTTATTGAGACGTTAAATTGTTTTTCTTTCTGAAAACAACTTCTTCAGTTTTATAACTACTATGAGTAAACCCACATTTTGTAAATTTTGACGTATTTCATATTTTAATATTGAAAAGTAGATACAGTATTAAAAGTGCATATTGTATGTGTGCTCCGTCTCCCGTCTCCCGGGTGGTATACATAATTCTGTTGCAGACTGTACATTAACAAATATGAGCGGTAAAAGTCATTAGGTGACATTTCCCAAGACGGTGGTAAGTTCCAAAGGGGGATGCACATATTTGTATGGGCACTGTCCCCCCCCCTCGGCCAGGCATGGCAATTGCATTAATATGTCGAGGAAGTCTTATGAAGAGGCCTACAATATTTTCAGCTCCAAAATCCATGGGGTATTTTTTTACATTACTTCGTAGAAAAATGCGAGAAACTTTATTTTATCTTACAATATGATGATTCGATGATTTTTAGTTTATTGTAACGTATTATTATTATTTTATTGCCCAGCCGGCCGCACAGTCTGATTGGGTTAAGCGGGTTAAGTCTGTCGGGGGTAGCAGGAGAACAATAACTACCTATTCATTATATTTTTTAACGCACATGTTACGACTTCATGTTCAAAATCATTTTTATCTAAGATATTTTTTTCACAAAAAATCACTTAAAGATCTTTCTCTATAGAAGAAACCCAATGTCTGCGAAGAATCTCGCCATAGTAAAAAATAATCATAGAGCTAAGGTCTATCGATTAAGATTAATTTCAGTTCTGGACGCGGGGGGGGGGACCCTGTCGTGCATCCCCCTTTTTGCCACGCGCCAAAAGATCCTTGTCGGACTATAGGTACTTAAAGTTTGAGATTGTAATTTCGAATACGGCCCATTGTAGCGGTTTTGGCTTACATAAGATTGGGTGTTAAAATCTACTTATAGGCCGACTTCGACGCCTCGGCGCCGCAGCGACGACAAGGGTTCGATAGTAATGAGATACATGTCATTATGATTATGTATCTTAGAATAAACATTGATTTTATTCGTTGTCATGTTACCTGGCGTAGGAATATCAAGTAGTTTAAAAATAATATTCGGAATACACCTATATTTAGGGCATTTCTGCTGCCAATAAGCATATGGGCTGATGTCTTAGAATTTTGACTAACTCATAGTAGAAAGATACTTTTTGAACTGAAAAGGAAGTGCCGAAAGGGATGATTTGCTACCAAAATATGATACTGGACTGCACATAAAGTTTATATTTATTTTCTTCATAAGGTAAAACCCAAACCTGATTTCGAAACTATTAATTTTTTAGGTAGATGATGGCCACATATGCTGTTATTTGGATAGTATCTGATATCTTAAAAGGATTTCAAAGACCTTTTTTCTAGCGTATGCTAGTTCTATTAAATTTTAGTGGATTTTGGTGGCTCATTGCGAGGGTGCCTGGACTAAAAACAAAAAGTCCTACTATATACAATCGTCTAAGGATTCCTTAGAGTGATGAAGCTCGACTTAGGTAATTGGATTTCCAAATGCCATTGTTACCGAAATCTCTGAGATTTAGTCCAATCTTTAATACTAGGTCGCAGTGCCTGTTTGAAATAAATAAATAAAAATAAAATTCCCAGACAATCACACCAACTACATGGCCTCAAAGTAAGCAAAGCTTGTGTTATGAGATCATGTGTTTCGACGACCACTATGGCGTTGGGGTAAACCTATCTGCCTCAGACGCCAGTGGTTGCGGGTTCGATCCCCGCACGGAACCAGAAAAAAGAAAATGTTCCGTGTCTGGGTGTGTTTATCTATTTATGTATTTATATTCTAGGTTCCCCCCTAGTTCGCTATATGGTATCCCATAACACAAGCTATGCTTACTTTGGGGCCATGTGGTTGGTGTGATTGTCTGGGGATTTTATTTTATTTATTATTTATTATTATGTGTTATGAGATCAAAACTTATCAAACGGCGGTAAAGCTATTCCAAAACGTCCAAGAAGAATAAAACCCTCATACAAACAAAAACATTATAAGACGTATTTGTTTGAAGCTGTTAGAAGCAGGTTAGGTTAGTGTTAAAACTAGGAAAAGCAACTTTACCGCCATTGGAATAAGATTTATAAAGTTAATTCGTTGGAGCTCAGTACCCCCCAATACACCTAAGAAGAAAGACGCAGTGAGACGCGCCTAGATTCTATATCGCATGGCTCAAATCCATAGCCTAACAACTTTGCCTTATTCCGGTTAGAATGGAAGGATAAAATAAAATAAAAATCCCCAGACAATTACACCAACCAACTACATGGCCCTTGATACCTTGTAGCGAACTAGGGGGAACCAAGAATATAAATACTTACATAAATAGATAAACACCTACACACGGAACATTTTCTTTTCTTGTTCTTCGCACGGATCGAACCCGCAACCAATGGCTTCTGAGGCAGACAGTCGTCAAATGATAGGCAGTGTAATTGCTTGTACCTTGATATAGTCTCAGTATTATCCTAAAGCAATAGTTGTCCCTCATAGTACAAACGGCACATTTAAAAAAGCGTGACCTTAAAGGCTACAGAGAGAACCATTGAGTTAGAAGAATTTGTTGACGCGCTGTTTTTAACTTTTTTTGTTTTTTTTTTTTTTTAAAGACAATCCCACCAACTTCATGGCCCCAAGTAAGCATAGCTTGTGTTATGGGAGACCATGTAGCGAACTAGGGGGAATCTAGAATATAAATACATAAACAGATAGACACCCAGACACGGAACATTTTTTTTTCTTGTTCCGTGCGGGAATCGAACCCGCAACCACCGGCGTCTGAGGCAGACTGGTTTACCCCATTGCCAAAGTGGTCGTCATTGGCGATGGGGTAAACATTTATTGAATTTCCGTCGGTAAAAGAGTAGAAAAATAATAAAATCCCCAAACAACACCATACAACTATTGACGTTAAAGTAGTATAGAAGGCAACACATCAAGCGACAAACCTGTCAAAACATTGTAATTGAATCTGAACTCTGTACCCTCGATATTTAGTTAAAAATTGGGTGGGGAAATTTGACAGATTTGTAATTCTTGATCTGCTGCCTTACATTGCCTAGTTTTGGATGGAACTTGTTTTTCACAACGCATGGTCGGAACAAATCAGCATGGAAGCGTCTTGACGACCACTATGGCGTTGGGGTAAACCTATCTGCCTCAGACGCCAGTGGTTGCGGGTTCGAATCCCGCACGGAACCAGAAAAAAAAATGTTCCGTGTCTGGGTGTTTATCTATTTATGTATTTATATTCTAGGTTCCCCCCTAGTTTGCTATATGGTATCCCATAACACAAGCTATGCTTACTTTGGGGCCATGTAGTTGGTGTGATTGTCTGGGGATTTTATTTATTATTTAATTTGCGGCAGGATTCTTAGGAAGCAATAAGCAATCCCCTAACATTATTTGCTTTTATGACACTTTTATCAAGGGGCATTATGGCTATTGTTAGCGGACCCTACGCGAAACATCTACGATATTCTTAGAAATAATGGGCCCTTATCTAATTGATGTACTTATTTTTGCAATATTGTAACACTATTCGCAAACACATGCTTAATAAAAATAGTGCGACAGTATAGCAAAAATGTTAAACGCAAAAATGTTATCTTGAAATATTAGGAATCTATACTAATATTACAAAGAGGAAACCTTTGTATTTTTGTATGTTTGTATTGAATAGGCTCAAAAAGTACTATACCGATTTCAAAATTTCTTTTACCATTACTTAGAGGGATTCTTCCGAATCCGTATAGGCTATTTTTTATCCCGAAAATCCCGCGGGAATCGAAATTGTGCGGGTAAAACCGCGCGCAACAGCTAGTCCCATATAATTTCGTTCACACTTTAATCTTTTTCGTAAAATTCATTTACTGATGCGTACGAGAATTGAAGCACCTTTAAACGATAAAGCAGCCCAGTTTTAATGTTCTCTAACTGAACATCTATCAAATGAAAAATAGCATCCAATGCTTTTTTGTGACACGTTATTTAAAACAAAAAAATGGCGCCTTTACCTTATTTTAAAGTACGTCTGTCTGTCCGACCATTTTTCTCAGGAACGCGTCAAGCTGAAATTCATGACAAATATCTGCAATCCATTAAAAGCAGAAAGAATATAAAAACTTCCAAGTCAACTCAATTAAAAATACGACCGTTTATGCCCCAAATTTTGACGTTCCCTTTGCCCTACAATCATAAAATTTGGCGTAAAGTGAGAACTCACCTTTTGTTTTTTTTTTTTATATTGTATGGATAAGACGTTCGTTTTCCATGTCACCTAATGGAATTTAATTTAATTTGACTCCACAGTCCGAGTCGCGCTTAACTGAGTTTTTAGTATCATAAATGTATTATAGATAGTTCAACTTTGTTCGCGCGGCGCTATGTGTGTGTGCGCTTGTAAATATACAACTTCCATTTGTGTGGCAGTGACGCTGCACGCGTCTCGTCACTGTACTCACACAAAGTCACTGTATACGTACAAGCTTTACCCACACATAGGGCCGCGCGCAAAACTGAGTTGAACTATGTATCTATATTTTAGTAAATGCTTTAAATAAAACATTGTTTATCGCAGTTACGAGCTCGACCGCGATGGATTGTACTTAATTATAATCTGTTTGTGAAACTAATTATTGTTGTAATGCTGATCCCGATCATTAGTAAACACACATTGCTATTACCTTATTAATGTATGTAATGAAAATCTTAATATATCTGTTATAAAGTTAAATTTAAACAAGTAAATTTTTACTTTTGTTTTCAATGCAAATACCACTTTCAAGCGGCGAGTTAAAATGTAAAATAAAAGCGAGTATAGGTATGCGAAAAGATAATGCTAAAAAGTGTTTTTAACTGAATGAATTTTCGATACTCTCTATTGAACTGAAGAAAAATAATTGATTAATAGGTACGTAGTATTAAGTTGGTAACTTATCTAGTTCTCTCTGTGAAATTACGTGCACTGCCTTCTCAAAGCGACCAGATCAAGTGAAGATAAGCAAGTTTGCCGCTTAGCCGAATAAAGTTATGTCTACGGATGGACACGGTACGGTTCAATTTAAGGCACAAAACAGCTTTATTGCATAGCACCTAAGTTATAGGTAATGATGAGAACTTTGAAATAGATTCTGAGTTTTACTGTATTAAATATTTTGTTTGTTTCCTTGTACAAATTTATACTGATCCTACCAGTCGCATTTGAATAATCCTTTTTGCATTTGAAAGCCCTATTCGTGAGAATTTATATTTTATTCAGATCCCGTAGGATTTTTTCGATCAAATATGGCTATATCCATATGGCTAGATCCATTTTTCAAAAAGTCCAGTAGTGTGATGAAATAAAAATGATTAGCGTGTTGAAACAAATCTTTTCTAATATCACAATGTAAAACTACCTCTTTTACATTGTGATATTAGTATAGATTTTTCATACAATGAAAAGTGCAGCAGGTGAAACCGCGTATGGCCACTAGTTTACTTATAAATCTAGTGCTCACTGTCTTAGTTTTTATACAACGTGTAACAAAATGGAGATATAAAACTTAAGGGTTAGCTTCTATACCATACGTAGAATATACAGTAGAAGAATTAGCATGGTCAGTGCTGGTATAGACTTTCATATAAATTTATTTAACTATCTTACAACAAAATATTTTGAAAACCCTAGTGAACCTAATAAGCTAAAACAAGACTTTTGCCGCAGTCAGTGACCTTATGACCTTTTCCGCACCGGCTAAACTTTGTAGTATCTGTCTAAGTTACCCATTACTTTATTTTTACGCCATCTGTTATCGAATAGATTTCATCAAAAGCTAACAGCAATTAGGGTTGACACTTAGATATTTTGATCTAAACTTTGAACTTGTTTTTCGGCCGAACCGTAAGGATAACAAATTTATGTTACTGTTACTTATAAACTACATCACCAAACATACAATTCCCTTAAGTATTATCTCTTCATTATGTTACACGTTGTATATCTATAGACATCATAAGATTAGCGTCCAGTTGTTCGGTCGAAACGATACACAAGATGGTTGACGTGTTTAGAAATAAACTAAGAGAGATCGTTGACCGGTCAAGCAATGCGCAATGGAGTAGGTATCACTTGCGTCGTTATTCCTGATTCAATGGTTCGCTCTTGGCTTTTAAACAGTTCCATAATGCAATTGTAAACAAAAACATGTCTTTGAAGTCTACTTCTGGAACTTGTCCTTTATTTACGCAGTTTGCATTTAGCTCACTTATGGAGTAAGCGTTAAATACTTGGTTCCAGTTTGTATTTGTAAAGCGTGAATACTCTTTGAGATTAGTTTTCTCATTTTCTGGGTTTTTGTGGCAGCTTTTATCTTTTCAACCGACTTCCAAAAAAGTGGAGGTTCCCAAGTCAAATGTATGTTTTTTTTTGTGTATTTGTTATACGATATTTCGGACAAATATGAATCGATTTTTTTTCATAAGATAGAGGATACTTCATAATTGAAGAATTGGTTGAGTACTTCATTGAAAATTTCAAACTTTTGAAAAAATATCTAAGATTTTGGAGAATGATTACGTTGATGACATTATACCTCAGCCAAAGTTATGACGTGAAGTCGTTCTTTTTAATGCTCCGCATACGTTGATTATTAAGTGTTCTTTTCAGAAATATTTAAAACAACGTTAGAACCTAGGGAATTCATTTTATAGGTTGCTTTATAAATAAAATATAGCAATCTCATGAAACACAAATATTAACTTCCTCAATATAAGTTTTTAAAATAAACACTCGGATCTTTTCATTTTAAACTCAATCGAGGCACATCCAACGTTTGGCTATGTCCCTCGTATAATTTATACAAGCGAAATTGAATTTGAAGATTTATATCACTTGAAGATTGCACCGGGGAGCGGTAAAGAAATATGTTTGAAAGTGTAAGGATAGGTGCAACTTTAGAAAAAGGGGAGCCTTTTCATTACTTTGAGAGATAGTTCCTGTACGTGCCGCGTTTGCCAAAAATATTTATTAACATGAAACACAAAAAAATATGATAATGATGATAAAGGGGCCATTTTAACCTGCAAGTCTTCGCCATTAAGCAAAAGATGGCGTCTTTTATTTTATTTTAAATCGAAACTTTGTTAGAGGTTTTATTGGCGTTTTTGTGGGCGATAGGCTGAACGCCTCCCACTGCAATACTCTCCCTCCATCATTATAATACCTCTTTGTCAAACGTGACATCAGATTTTTAATCTGTGGTGTTCTGCCTACCCCATAAGGGATACAGGCGTGAAGTTATGTATGTGTATGTAACCAGGTTAATTTGAAGTCTGTATATAATTATCTTCAACTATTAGATATGCATGTCAGTTGTTATGAAATACCTCAGCAATAAAGGAATTGATTGTTTCTAATGAGAAACGAACTTTGCTATTTCTGCAAAACAAGAAGCAGATTAGATAAGTTTCAATAAACTTTAAAAAAGAGTCGATTGAAAAGGACAAACCCTAGAAAACATCTCGTTTCGTACCATTTCATTCTTTATAAAGTAATATTGTTCCCCTCAACAAAATAAATGTTTACGTGGTCTCTCATCCCGTGGCGAGAGCGACGCAATTTCAACCTTATTGCTACGTGTTATCATTAGATGTTTCCAATATTCGTCTGCACGATTTACGACAATGGAATTGCAATATAAGGCAGACTTTTGAATTAATGACCAGTCATTTGTAAATGGTTATTTCTTTTCGCCGAATACAGTGAGGTTGATGAATCGCCGTAGCTTGTTATTGTCTTTCAATACGTTTTGGGCTTGGTCAGCACTTGGACATTCTAAAAGTTTTAGGTAATCACTAAGCAAGTAAGTACAGTAAGCTTGTCAAAAGTAAAGTGACGCGCACGCACTTTTAGATGCTGCTAGAATTTAACTAATGCTCGTGCACCTAATTGGAATTTTATACTAAAGCGTTAAAGCTGATTTTACTCTACAAGAGCTTCCAAATTTCGAATTATCGTTGACTGAGCTTAATCTTACATTCAATTTGACATATTGTGATGTAGGTGCTCAACTGCTCACTTAATTTAATTGTTAAATGGGACACAGAGAATTTTCTTGGCGCCTCAATTGCTTTTGTTATTTTCTTTTCCTTGTGTTTCGTATTGCATAAAATAATATAATCAATACCCGTTGTAACCCTCGACGCAAAGGAGGGGTGTAATAAGATTGGCATGTCACATCTGTATGTTTGTCTTTGGCATTGTAGCTCAGAAACGTATGATGATCCCATCTGTGGCTCTTACTTAGCTAACTTGTTAGATAATTTCAAAGTAGTCTTCTCTTAGATAGATATTCGGCAGATATAAAAAAACATTGAAAATATTTTCTTCCGAGATAATACCTACTTTGTATTATTACAGATACAGGGTGAGTACAAATTCCTACCTTGGAAGAATTTATAGTAGAGTCCCATTTGCACATTACGCGGAAACTACCATATCATCGTCAGCCATTCATTCCTTTTTTGTATTTTTTTATTTTCTTCCTTTTTTATACAAAAAATTATGCTGACTATGTTATTTATTGCCCGTTTATAATCGAGTTTGAAAAAAGAATACATTTGATAACTCAGCTTTGGGAATATTTTATTAAGAAATTCGTAGATATCTCGAGTAAGCGAGTTAAAAAAAATATATATAATACCTAGGTTTTAATAGACTGCTTGTTATTAAAACACTATGATCAACATTTGCCGGGTTACTAAAACAATCGCTGTCAGAACCCGATTTGTCCGTCTATAGAACTCTTCCTAGAAAACACCTCTTTACTCTTTCTAAACTGTTTTTTTTTAAAGTTAAAGTTAGGTAGAAATTGGAACCTTTTAAATTAAGCTAATAAATTAAGAAAGTGATTTAAAACAAATGGCTTATACAGAATTCTATAGTTCTTTTCCAAGAAATAAACAGAACGATAGAAAAAAAATGGAAGATATTTTATTTAAGAAAATGTTTCTAATAAAATTTGTGTCATAAAAACATTTTATAAGAAATTACTACCTACCCTAAATATCTTTCTGAAAACAATAAAACTTAATTAATTTTTATTAATTAAAAATAAAAACTAATTAAGGTTATTATTTTCGATCTCATGTTCTAAAATATTGAGTGTTCCAAGACAGAAACGGCTTTGTGTACAGTGTACACTATACATTGTCTACCTAAGACACCATTAGTCCGAGTTCGATTCCCGCAAAATGATACAACTAGTGTGTATGACGACTTTTATCTCGTCTTGGGGTAGTAAATTTAATAACAGGTATGCAGTAACAAAAGCTTCGTGCTTAATTTATTTAGAGCTTGATAGCACCGTGTGAATATGTGTCCAACAATTTATTATTTATCATAAAAAAGTCTACAGATAATTGAATATTTTATAGCTTTTAAACTTTAGGAATATATCAAACTCGTACTCACCCTGTATAGAACTAACACACTTTCATTTTGATAAATCAACATGCATGCTGGTAGTTAATTGTTATGAATGAATAGACCATATTCATTCATTAGACATAATTGCCATGTTGGATGGACGGTTTGTCCAGAAAATGTTCTGAGCTGTAACATTTTACTTATTTGCGTTTTAAGAGAAAAAGGAAACTGCATTTTTCGAAGGTAATATAGTGACCTACACGAGTGCCACCTTTTACAAACCCAAAGACAAAACACTAAATTCCCTAAAATCCCTAAAACTGAGCGTGAAGATAGATAGAATTTTTACTTTTTTGGTTACCATGAGATATTTGTTTTTAATGCAAACCAACTTCTTTAAAATTGATAATAATATGTTTGGATTTTTTTGTTAGTTTTCTCACATTTCTTTAGTAATAAGGTTAAATTTACACAAAACCTCATGTCACATGCAGAGTTTAGGATATTCAGCTTTCTGTTACACCCTGTATAGTAAAAATGTATTTTATATAAACCTCTTCAGAACTTTTGTATTATTCCCATGATAAAACATTAAATAAATACACCTTCGGCCTGCTGCAAAGACTTCATTGTAAAATAGTATTTATTTTTAAACCTACAAAGTTTTTATTTCTTCACCGAACGAAAGTCAAATAATATCTGCGTGTAAAATTCCGCCGGCAATTCGCGCCGCCTGTAAAATGGCAACTCCATATTCTTGCGGTTAAATACTAAACAAATATACAGGGTGGATTTTAATAATTCCACCTGAAGGGAAAGCACTCTAAATAATAGAGATAGCAAAAGTTACACCAAAAACATTCCTTTATTTTTGAAAAGGAGTTGCACAAAGATTTTCAAAAATCGAATTCAAAAACAAATATTCTAAAACCGGGAATCGAATCCACTTAAATCTGTAAAAATGACACCCTGCAATTTTTATTGCATCGATCGTTGGGGTCAATTCAAAGAATGAAATCTATCTAACATACTAGGTTAATTTAATGAAAGAGAAACCTTGAAATCTTTATATTTAGATTTTAGTCGAATCTTTGAATGCAGTTGTTTTTTCCAAAGTAAAGGAATGTTTCTTTGGAGTAAAATTTGCAATCTCTATTATTAAGAGTACTTTCCCTACAGGTGGCATTCAAAAATTCCTCCCTGTATAACCTCCGTTCATGGCGCTCGTTAAAAATAATAGAATATTATGTTAGTACAAAACAAAAGCTTTGCTAGTTTAAAATTTTATTCCCATTATTTTTATCTTTGCGTGCTAGAAAGTACACGATAAGGGTGAAATTTCTCGGGTTCCGTAGCGTCCTGTAGGAGCTTCGTAGCATACCTTATCCCTGCTGACTTATTTATTCGGAAACGTTGGGTTTATGCACCAACAAACAAGGTAGAATAAATATCTTTTTTGTCTCTGTCACATATTTCTTTCGCCATCTCGAGGATGTAGAATAAATGGTGTTAAATTAAATGTTGATTTATTTATTTATTCAAGACACAAAACAGATTACAATTGTAATAAAAAATACTGTATATAGCATAGCATAGAACATATACTGTGAACAAAAAAACTAAGAGGCTAAATTGTAAGTTAACAAGATGTATGTAACCGTTTCTGGTTTTCCAGTTTTGAAAATTTTGTCTCAGTACTTATTCAATTAGTAGGTAATACCTTTATTAGAAGTCGCCGTGGTGCCGTGGTTACTGTGCATATCTAACGATATCGCAGGTTAAGCGCGCTCGGTGCGGCCGGTAAAAGCTCCGTAAAATCTTCTCGTCCCAAATACCGCAGTGTCTGAAGACAAAGGTTTTTGACTAGTGCGTTGCCAGTGATGACGCATGGCACTGAGACGTAGTCGCTATCTATGGGCCTTATCGACAAGCTTAAAGACGCTCAGCGGGCAATGGAAAGGGCTATGCTTGCGGGATCGAATCAGGAATGAGTCACCGACATAGCCAGAAGGATTGCAAAGCTTAAGTGGCAATGGGCAGGGCACATAGCTCACAGAACAGATGGCCGTTGGGGCAGAAATGTTCTTGAGTGGCGGCCACGTACTGGGAGACGCAGCTGGTCATAGTCACCGATCTGGTCATAGTCACCGGTAAACGCTGGATGAGGGCGGGGCGGGGATCGAGCGACTTAGAAAACCTAGGGGGAGACATATGCCCAGCAGTGGACGTCTCTTGGGTAAGCGTGTCGTAAAAAGCGACTAAACCAACTGATCCCTGTTTCATGGCAAGACTAAGACCTCTTCAGAGTTCACCTGACTACCCATTCACCATGTTTCAATACAGTCTACCGCCAAATCATAAGCGAGTAAGTATAGCTACTATAAAATGTATACACTTCGCAACGTATTCCGTTGTAATAAGGTTACAGGTCCAATGAAGTATACATATCGTGACTGTACAGTGAAAAAGAAAATACTTTAAGAACTTTTTGTGGTCATAAATCTGTTCTTTTTTTTAATATTATCTGAAATACCGTAAGGAAAATGTTTAGTTTCTCGCTATGCATACAAGTTAAAGGAAAGCACTATGCTTTAGTACTTTCTTGGTTTGAAACGAACAAGTGGTGCTCGGCTAATCCGCTTCTCTCACCTCCCATCTTGGCTGAAGGTGCCCAGGTTCTATTTGTCAGATATTTCAAGCTTAAGTCAACATGTTCTGTATTATTTGCTGACGTAAAATAGGCTTTATGAATTAATTTTAAAAAGGAGATTTACTCGTATTTTGTTTATTTTGAGTTGTTTTTATTTGGTAATTTTGAGAGTGTCAGATCACGACTACTTTCTCAGTATAAGCAAAAATGACCCTTTATGATTAAGGGACTTGTTATAATTATTTGATTTTTTTTATTTCTTAGAAAAAAAAAATAGTAATAACAATAATTTTAATATTGTCTTAAGTTTTCGCGATTCATACTATTAAATAAAACACTTTTTAACCGGATTTATCGCGTATATTTACATTTGATGTATAACTTTTTCAATCTATCAATCCGACGCTTGACACCTCAGTCGCTCGTGACCACGGGGTCTGCAAAGACACCGAAACGTCGAGTCAAAATTTAAAATGTAAATATACGCGATAAATCCGGTTAAAAAGTGTTTTATTTAACAATAATTTTATTTTGGATTGCGAGTTGTGTTAATATAATAAAGTTTGAACTTACTAATATCAAAACACTACCATTCGGATTAGATTTGGTTTTGTTGCATTTGATAGCCCAACTCCTAAAGAAGGTCAAAGTCATGTTAAAGTGCATATTAAATGAAGAAGTTGATCATTGATCAAAAGATCCGCGGGCCTCAAAAAGCGTCATAAGTATTTTCATTAATTATTATTCATTGAATAAGTAAGGTCTATTAAAATTCCCTGCATCAATTTTCAATTTTAAAATATTAAATACCATTAAGGTTAAAAAGTCAGGTTAAATTCTTTAATTCGATAAATCGTCAAAACTCAAGCCGTGAAAATAAAAGATGTTTTATACGTGACAAATTCCTACTTTAAAAAAACTTTCATTTAGTACTTCATTACGTGTTCAGAATGAAATTTTTAGTACTTTAATCCCTTAACTTGAAACTTTAGAAAATTTGTGACCCATAAAGCAAAGTTCTTGATAAGTTAATAATCAGAAGCCTTCATTGTAACTTCAGCGAAGTCCGTTATAACGCCTTGACAAAGCAAATGCTGCCAGCTGAAAATCTTTTTGATCCGTCTTTTGTGCTATTGTAAAGAACAATAATTCTTTGTAACTGTTACCGCGAACTTCCCGAAACAAGTTCGAATGATTTCAAAGCTTCTTAATTATCTAAGAATTTCTTATAAAGTCTGAAAACCGCGGGGATTTTGAAGTAAGAATTGATTAATTGAGCGGAGTACGTTTTACTTATCTTTATTTACTTTTGATAGCACCACGCTTATCAATTTCGTGATCTTCAGTGTCCATTTTAAAGTTTAATTTAGCATGAGTCAAGTCATACAATATTACTGTCTTAACTGTCCACGATCTTCTCAATGGCAAACACTGCCACGCGCGCCTACATCGTTTTTCGATTTTAATCGAAGTTTAGCCAAATAGTATAAGGTTAAGTATTCCATTGACACGAATATACAAGCAAACTGACGAAGTTTTACTAGCGAAATTGCGTCTCGCGTGTCGTACACACGCCACGAACGACACGGACGTACGGAACACGCGTAGACACGCGTTGGCCCTGAACAATGACATCAATTCGACACTACTCTATAATTGCAGACGTCTCGTCATCATCATCATCATCGTCATCACAACTCCGTGTAATGAGCCCACTGCAGGGCATGAGTCTCTCGACGAGGAGGTATACGAGAGGTATATGACGAGGAGGTATAGGCCATAATCCACCAAGCTGGCCCAGTGCTGGGTGGTGGATGCCAGAATTTTCAGGGCGCCGAAATGGCTTCTGACAAACCCTAACGACTACTGTATACAAGTTTACAGCGGACCGACTGCTTAACGTGCCCTCCGAAGCACGGAAGTCGTCGTGAGAAATGAATGGTCGGCGGTCATCCATCCAAGTACCGACCGCGCCGAACGTTGCTTAACCTGTGATATCGTATGATACACACATTAACCATGGCGCCACGACGACTTCATTAACCATGGCACGATTTTAGACGTCTCTTAAGCCAAATTTAAGGACTTCAAACTGAATAGAAAAGTCATTTATCATATGTATTGGAAGTATTTCAATAATCTCCCAATGTTCTGATTCATTCTGGAATCTACCATTGATAAAATTACCCGCCGCAGTATCAGATTTAATTTCCCTAATGACCATTTTCATAATACCTTGAAAATAGAATTGTGTGCTACAAAACGGAAGCTACTACTTTGTTATTGGCCTGTGTCGATGTCCTTTGAGAATTTGTTTGTAACAGGAAAAACCTAAGTTTTTTGCTTTCATGGAATAATTGACAGTCTTCTTGATGCAATGATTGCGTTCGATGACTGATTTCGATTCCCCCGGCGATTTTCAGAAGATATTTTCCAAATAGGCTTGTTTCTGAATGTACGAGGGTATCTTCTTACCCAGGCTTTTTAATAAAAATACTTTAGGGCTGAAGGTTTGTGTAATGTATTGTTGGAATCATCTGTACCTACACAATAATAAAGCTGAAGAGTTTGTTAGAACGTCTGAATGCAAAAATCTCTACTAATTTTGAAAAGTTCCATCTTTTTGCATTGGATATTCCAGCTCTCGGGAAAGCTGAAAACATATTATATTTTGTTGTAGCGATTGCGAGTACATTCATTTAACTAATAACTTGTGTTTTGGAACTTATAAATAGGATTATGAGGGAACTCTCTCCATCATTATAATACCTTCAAATTTGTCAAACGTGACATAAGATAGTTTTATAGCCTCTAGTGTTCTGCATACCCCCTAAGGAAACAGCCGTGAAGTCATATATTGTATGTACTTACGTAATATTCATAACAATTCAAGCACAACTTCACTGTCAATGACGACAACGTTAGCGATGGGCTAACACTGTCCACCTCAGACGCCAGCGGTCGCGGGATCGATTCCCGCACAGAAAAAGAAAAAATAAAGTTCCGGTTCTGGGCGTGTATCTATATATGTTATCTTCTAGGTTTCCCCTAGTTCGTTACATGGTATCCCATGTCACAAGCTCTTCTTAGTTTGGAGCCATGTAGTTGGTGTGATTTTTTTAAATTTAATTTGACACAGGAAACTTCGAAAAATCTGTGCTAATCTGCAGTTTGCACCTGAAAAGGTTTTTGATTGCGTCGTTCCGTGTGAAATTTTACAACTATTCTGCGGTGCGAGCACAGAATTTTATCGATTCGTATATTTACGAATGATCGTATAGTATGGAGTCGGTTGCAAGTTTTTAGTAACATTGTAATTTTTTATTTTACAGTTATTAAAGAGTACGACATTTTTACAAACATTCAAAATTAAGAAGGCACACATTTATTTAAGCTGGCCGTGTGGCAATGGATAGATTTCAATTATTGCTAAAAAACCATCTCCATACTATACGAACATTCGTTAACATACGAGTCGATAAAGTTCTGTGATCGCACTGCTGAATAGCTTATATGTTACATTGCACATAATATTTTTCTAGATGATATAATCTTATAGTCCAACTAGTGAAGCAGAATTTGAAGATGGGAATTTCATTTGGGAATGAAAAAATGATTGAAAGGCGTTTAATTTATTGATAGTCAGTTAAAGCTGCAGTAGGTACTTATTTCAAAACAATGTTGTTGCTACTATAAAGTGATAAGTGTTAATTTAATGAGAAAAATAGATATACGTGATTACAGCTCTGTTTACAAATGATATTTTTTAGAATGCTTTGTAGATGAACTTTCTAATGGTCTCAGTCTTTATTATATGAGGATCTGAGTATTAGCAGTAGACCAGCTATAAATATTCCATCTTTTAAACAAATGAGACGCCACCTAAGCACCCACTGAGTTACCAGCGCTTGGTGAGATAGGTACTAAATATCTTTCAATATAATATTGTATTAAGTTTTCGAGATTCATACTATTAAATAAAACACTTTTTAACCGGATTTATCGCGTATATTACATTTTAAATTTTAACGTCGAGTGGAAATCCATCTATCAATCCGACGCTTGACACCTCAGTCGCTGGTGACCACGGGGTCTGCAGACACCGAAACGTCGAGTTAAAATTTAAAATGTAAATGTATGCGATAAATCCGGTTAAAAAGTGTTTTATTTAATCTTTCAATATGTTTTAATGTTAAATAAATATTTAGGAGTAAAAACTTTAAGATATTGTGATCTCCTTTCCTCATGTTCGAATTTCCCTTGTCAAATTGTCCCTAAGCGCCAAGGCTGCGTCACGCGTGTCTACGCGTTCACACAAAACTGCTAAGTCCTGCAAACTGCTGTGGAATTTATTATATTGCTCAAATCAAAATATTACTATCAAAGCTAGTCAAAGAACATAGTTCATATAATACGCGGTACAAACCAGTTCATAAAGGTTATTTCACACATTAAGGTGGGAACACATTTGGGATTAATATATTTATTTAAATACTATTTCCATAATTTCGTTCGAAAAATCTCGAAGGAGGCAAATAAAAGCGGCATGATAGGTAAAAGAACAGTAAAATCAATTTCAACGTTCGTTAGGGGCACTCCCGGCAAGCCTGGTGATAACCTAATTTTTGGGTCCGACTGAAACACTCCGTAAATTTTGCCGAAAATCCGACATTATAGATGTTTAAACAGAGAGTATTTTAAATAGTCTTGAAATAAAGTCTCTTTGAAATAAATATAATCATATTTAAAAGAAAAAAGCTTTCGTAAATTATGCACTTATGCAAAAATTCGTTTAATGTCAATCCATTACCTACTTATACAATGAGTTAAAATTAAAGCCAAACTTACGTACTTCCTAACGCTTATAACTTTTTTTTTCAGTTTCTTTATTCAATATATAATAAGATTTACATTTTTTTCCTTAAACCTACACACTTGAAACCTATTGAGGTTTATTTAAGTGCGAGTAAGTCGCATTAAGTACTGTACATTCTATTTTTATAATAATGATTGAGCAAACGTTTAAATGTTTTATGATTTTTTGTTGACTTTAAAATTAGTTCATCGGGGATTGTATTTAATATATTAGGAAGCATGTATCTCCACGTCCGTTTACAACATTCGTTATTATATTTAGGTAGTATATATGTTGGTGTATAATTAAGTTTACTAATCTGCCTTTCGGTATTAAAACTATTTTAGCGTTTGATAACCCAGCATTCTATCAAGAATGTTTCGTGACACGGTAACAAAAATAACAAGAGATGCTAGAACTTGTAAATGTAAATCACATCCTTTATCTCTCGCGAACACACAAAAGCCACTTAAAATATCCCTAAACAAAAACAATGCTGCCGTTTAATTTCAAAGGTTACTCCTAACCGCGCTTAAACCTGTCGTTATCATGTATAAGGAACGAGAACTTTCATGAACAGGCATTTTACGTTTCGCATTGCGCCACTGAGTGCTTCCACTCATCACTATTAAATGAGACGAATGCCACCACACCTCCCTCCCACTTAACAGGTGAGCATAGTTATTAATTATGCAGAACATGACTAAACTCCTCTCGACCTAATTTTCTGGTCCAGCGAACATCTGCGAAGGCCTCAAGCTCAGACAATGTCTTGTCTCGTGTTAAGCCTGGGGATGTGTTTTGACATATCAGAGGGTATTCTCTGATTGGTTGAAGCTGTGAGGACTGAATGGTAATTATTATTCTATTGGCTAACACTAAACTTCAAAATTATATCTTAAATTTAAAACACGTGTACGACGCGTTGTCATGATTAATGTGTAATAGAATCTTGTATTATCAATTTAGGTTCAATTTAATAGAAGTCCGGTATAGATTGTCTATTACAGTTCACATTAACATAGACGATGAAATATTAGCTTAGTTAAATTTATTTTGCAGTTTGTACATACATACATAGATGACGAAGTCTATCTGTAGTTTTCTAGATAAATAGTAACATAACTTGTACAGGAACTTTGTGCCCGAAAAGTAAACTTCTATATGGATGTCATACAGCGGAAGTACTCTAGTATACCAGCCAGTTTCTCAAATACATTTCGCAAATAAGCGACGATTTGACCAATGCTTGGGGGCTTGTCGTGTATGTTTCATAAATTAACATAATTTACCCAACTCACAGAGTATTTTCTACCGACTTCCAAAAAAGGAAGAGGTTCTCAATTCGTGTGTGTGTTTTTTGTGTCCTTGTTACATGACATTTCGCACAATTATGAATCGATTTTGAAAATTCTTGTTTCATATGATAGAAGGTACAATCGCCTCCCGTCCCGGTGTTCCAGTTAAGAAAATTTTCCCTAGCACGGCTTTTGGATCGAAGCTCCGCCTGCTTTACTCTGCAGCCAATGAAACAATATAGATCTCATATCTATCATCAATATAATATAAGCGTAATTTATCATAATATTACTGACTGGCTTATTTACGTAGTTAAAATAATATGATAATAAAAGGAGCTAACCGAACTGCCTAGTTAATAAAGTGCAACTGAATTTAGCCTTAAAGGTGGAACACCGGAACATTTTTCGATAGTACTTGAGAGTTGGTACCATACAAATTTCATCAAATTTTTGAAAAGATATGTATTACTTCGGAGAACTTGACGACATAATTCAACCAGTTTTGACGTGAAGTCAGTTTTTTTAATGCTCTGAATTCGTTGATTATTCAGAAGACAATTTGGCACCTTAAACTTTGTGATTGCCGCCAATGAGGGCCAGCTTGGTATTTAACAGCTTAAACCTCCTTGTCAACCTGAGGAGAGACTGTTCTGTAGCACGGTACATATATCTACAATAATTCAACTCGGCTGCATCTTTGAAATAAATGCCTACAGTGCCGCGGTCCGTTCACAAGTGATAGGGCTGCCCGCCTTCAGCTTATAATTTCTTATAATTTAAATTATATTTGCCTACTTTGTGTTTTGTGACTGCATATATATTTTTTTATATAAACAAATAAAATACTTTGTAAATTGAATAGGAAGTGTTCAACAAAAATACGTTTTGCGTCAAAAAACCATGTTTACGTTTGAATTACAAATCGATCTTATAAATCAGCAACCGAAAAACACTTGCTCCTTGACTGAGACGAACCAAAAGATGTATTAATAAAGAATCATGACCAACGATGTATGGAAATCCGTCTCAAGTTGAATGACAATAAATCTTTATTAATTATAGACTACGTTTTATAAACTATTAAATAAAAGTGTTAATTTTCACACAAGTACCCGAGATTTGAAGTAATCCAACAAATTCTGAGATAACCTAGAAATTATGTCGTAACTACTCGCGACTTATAAAATGACCATAAATCACTCATGTAGTTACAAAAAAATAGAGTTAGGTAAAAGCAAAACAAGAGTTTCTAGTTGAACAGTTTCTTATTGAAAAATAAAACATAATTATCGTATTTTTATGGCCTTGCAGAATTGATGTGACAACATGGAAATAAAACAACTTCAGGCAGATAGAGATCATATTTTATTAACTTCGATTTATCCCAGATCTATAGGACAAATAAATAAGTTACCTACCTAATGTATACAAAGGTATAAAACACATAACTATGAACAGACTTTTCATGTAGGTGGTCATTAGGTGTATTTAATATTAGTACAAGAATGCCGGGTGATTTCTGGGTATCAAAAGTGAACAATTGACACATCGGCTTCTCATTATCACTGGCATTGGTTGATCAGAATCAAGCATCGACATGATTGATTAATTACAGTAGACTCAAGAGTTCAGAAACACAACACAAAACGTAATAAAACAATTAAATTCAAAACGTTCTGTCGTAAGTTACATGAAACACGCTTAGTTTTTTAAAACAAACACACTAACGAATTTCCGTAAGGAATATTACTATTTAAGTGGAGAGATTAATCACGGTGACTATTCTCAATTGACAAATAAACAGTAATGGCGGCTAGTGCAGGCGCCGGCTTATGAATGATGACAGTGGAAGATGACATCTATCTTGACAGTTGCACCTGCGTGAAACGAAACACAAAAATAAATAATTTCACAACGGTACTATAAAATAAATGCATATACAGCACCTACGTTATGATATTACTAATTATTTAGCTATTTATGAGTCTAATATCATTTTTGTCTGGTTTTTGTGTAAAGGTTCATCAATCTCATACTTACGTAACTCGTTCAAATAAAAACAATGAAAAGAACGAAACGTCAATCATGACTTTATTATACGGGAATGAATATATATAAATCGTTAATTTACTATTTATCTCAAAATCATAATTCCGGATGCGAATACCAAATTCTTGATGTGAAAAGCTTGTAAAAAATAAACCAATAATTTCTATAATTATTTAGTTATCATACGTGCAACATTTTGAGACTGCTTTTGGTCATGTCCTTTAAATTATAAACAATCCGCAAATTAACTTAAAGCTCAATCAACAATTGTTTCGACATGCAGACACTCGCGACTGGCCGCGTGCCGAGAGCATGCCGAGATCGAGCCGCGTAGGTATAATTCGCGTTTATTTCGTTTGTATGAAGTTGAATTACTGTAGATATCTTTACCGTGCCTGTACATAGTGAGCCCATTAAAAATATTTACGTTGATAAATTTTACCTACCTATACTCAGTGGACCAACCATTGCGTGTAATCTTCATCTGTCAACAGAAGTCATTCCAATGTTAAGTAATCGCATCAAGCGATCGAACGTCGAGCAACAGTCGATTTGTCAAGTTAATTTGATCTGTCTGTCAATATGTAGCTACATTCACTCGGCTCTCATTAAACTTCAATGAGTTTGCGTTTAACGACTTGAAGTTGTTCGTGAACTTAGAAATAAGCATCCAAAGTTGTGACTCCGAGCAATGCAGGAAAGTAACCTCGTTAAGTATTGTAAGTAAACTTGGTGTTGTTTAAACCACTTTGAGGTTTCCAGGTACAGATATTGTAGCTTTAAAGAGTTGAAACTGTTTTTAAAGCACGGCGAACTGTATGTTTTAATATGTAAAGTTATTTAACATATGAGCTATATAGGGTTCAAAGGAAAATTTCTTTCAATAATTTTGAGGTATATAGGTAGGTATACCTGTGTTTATTAGTTTTTTTGTGTAGAATTGAAATTAGAAACAATCGCTTTTGTAGCACAGATTCAAAAAGCTTGATCATTCACTATAGAAGTTAACTCGAACTAGGTTTTTTTTATTCTTGATAGGTAATGTTGTTATTAATCTTTTTTCTTTGCATCATTAAATTTCTTTCATATACATATACTTTCAGCGATTCCGAAACAGTACGAAAATAACGAAAAAAAAGAACACAAGTGTTAACTTTTGGTAGCCCTAAAAAGAGCACAATAGGAGTAATACCACGTAAAAGATTCGAAATATACAAAAGTTTGGGGTTAAAAAAACTACGCAGATACTCTGAATTTAAGTAACCTTTTTTTTGGGTACTTTTCTCTGTCAATCTAAGAGGGCCGCCAGACTGTTGAAAACACGTTGAAAACCAATGCTTCCAACCAAGGTTAAGGAAGGTTAAGTTATTGTCAACCAATTCCGAGTCATCCACACTGTTACAAACGGTAGTTTCCAACAAGGAGACAAACAAGAACACAAGCCAAGGTCACGCCAGGCCACGCCCCTTAATCGTCAGTGTGCTCTGATCTCTCGCGTTGGCAACATCTTCGCGATGGCAGTTTTGTATGCAATTGAGGATACAAAGAAGGAAAGGTTGAAACGCAGGATAAAAAGCTTCAAAACTCGAGTCATTTATAGTTATAGTTACATAGTAAAATATACAATAACAAGCGTACACACTGTCCTAAAAACAGACATACATCTATATAGATAACGCAAATGCATATCCTTTGCGTGTCCGAACCCCGACCAAGCGTCAAGGTTGGTCGCCTCTAGATTTAATATGTAGGTATTGTTATATGCGTGTATGTATGTCTGTTAGAAAATCGAGTCCACAATATCAATATCGTTCTTAATAATCGATTTCATCGGCGGTATCGGTGTCTCTGAATCTTTTTGTATTTTCCAGTAATAAATATCAGCTGTGACGTCACAATAGGTCTTAAAAAGTTGGCACGCTTGGTTCGAATACAAATCGTGGCACTTGCGTTGTCTATGTAGATGTATGTCTGTGACTCCAAACACCGCCGTTTCCAACCCGCCAAGGTCATGTAATTTGGTTGTCAACAGCTGTCTTCACTATTGGAAACACGTTGTAAACTAGCAAGGTCACCTTGGTTTGATGTTTTGTTTCCAACAGTGTATTTGGGCTTTAACTTAGCAATCCATTATTTTCCGAGGCACCTGGGAATGAAAACTATTGGTTGATTTTTACAAAAGTTTTCATTGCTGTTTACTTCTATTTCACTGCATAGTTTACAAGGGTAAAAAAAGTACACTTACTTCACTTTAATGTATCCGCGTTTATACCTGAATGAGCTTCAGTGCTGAATTGTGAATAGAATTTCCAATTCTTGGTAGTATTGTGTAAATAATCTATTTTAATCGAACCGACATACGGTCACAAGTTTTCTCATACGGCTATTTCTACTCTCTGATAGCATCGCTTGCGGATCGCTTAGGTACGGTAAGCTATAATAGATAATAGCTCTGCGTGTTCCAATATGAGTACGGCATTATTATTCATAAGGCATACCTTTATAACTGCAATACATAATTGACATAAGAATATATTGTGCTTTGGACCCTAGCGGCCATTACGTAGTTGCATCCGATTTTTAAACTTTGACGAACTATGTCCTTGTAAAAAGAAAAAAATTCATCAGGAAGCATTCTTTGATTCATGTAAAGACTGAAAAAACATTTTTCAGTTTTTCAAGACTCAAAATTTTAATAAATAAAAAATTAAGAATTACTTTTGCTTGAAGTTTTGAACAACAAATAATGTTTGTTATTCTATATTTCAAATTATTCATTGTTAGGGCTGCAACGCTCAAAAATTTTTGATGCTGTGTTGTTCTACTCCACATTAGTTTTTCAAATAACTACAGTACAAAAAAAAAACTTTAGACACAAATTAACTTCAAAGCATACAAAAAGTACGCTGTGCCAAGTTACAGCGTTTACAAGTTCCATTTTTTTTTAGAGAAAAACAAAATTGAACTTATTCACCCAAAAGCAAATTAACGTATCTATTAATCAGGTATATCAAGAACGTTCGTGTTCAGTAAAGAAAATTTCTATTTCCGATCAACAATCGAAACTTTAAAGATTGAAAGTTGACTCCACATCTTTTTGTGAAAAGTTTAATCACGTAATGCATTTATTGAAACATTCGCACTGACTCTGACCACCGAATGTAGTCATTTCTTTGATACCGAATTCCAAAAGTGCAGAAATATTTTAGTTTGCGAGATTTTGCCTTTTGATGGTTATTTTATGTTACAAAGGCAGTTTTTGTTTAAAAATTATAATTTAACAGTTACTAATAATGGGGCCGGGCGCTAAATAATAGTATATTATGTAACAAGTGAGCTAAGTTGCTAATTACAGTCAAGGCTGTAATGAGCCGAGACTGTAATTAGCTACGCTCACGAGTTACATACGACGTTTTTCAACACACTTGTGAGTAAAAGACAGACATACTTAGTCATAAAATTTATTTGAAGCAGCTGTTAGCTGCTGCGCGTCAGTAACCCTGTCCCATTACACGTACACACGCTATTGATGCTTGGAGGCGCTGTGCGTGACGCTGCTGCTGCTGCACGCGCGCCGCCTGTCCGCGCGCCGCCTGGACGCGCGCGCTCGTATATTTAATGTATAACCCGGATCAATAAAATATGCTCTGTTTACTCGCATGTAATTTGCACTAAGGTACAATTCTACTTTGTAGGATTCATTATATTATGCACTAGGATATAATATATTATGCACGCGTGACTTATAGCCCAGTTTATAGTTCTAAATTCAATAGAATAAGGCTCACTTTACGAGCAAGTGTGTTGAAAAATACTTTATTCGCACACTACTCTACTCGCACAATAGATAGACACCCATACATTCACAAAATTAAAATTCCAATGTATTTATTGCTTCATAATATATTACAAAAATAATTAAACAACATTAAAAAATAATTCCTATCCTACATACTGCACTACACAGCAGCATCATCATCATCACAACTCTTTGTAATGAGCCCACTGCAGGGCTATGAGTCTCTCCGCTGGGTGACGAGGAGGTACAGGCCATAATCCACCAAGCTGGCCCAGTGCTGGGTGGTGGATGTCAGAATTTTCAGGGCGCCAAAGTGGCTTCTGACAAACCCTAACGACTACTGTATATAAGTATACAGCACCCGGACCGACTGCTTAACGTGCCCTCCGAAGCACGGAAGTCGTCGTGAGAAATGAATGGTCGGTGGTCACCCATCGTATGATACACACAGTAACCACGGCGCCACGACGACTTCACAGCAGCATGCTCTATAAATATTATTTAACATAATTAGAATAAAAATAGTTTTGTTTTTGGAGAAAATATATGTCTCGTAGAGTGTGCCGTGAAATGTAATCGATATGAAAACATTATTTGTTTATAAGAACACAAAAATGGCTTTCCTTTAAAACTTTCATGTTCTGCTGAAATAAATTTCCATGTAAATAAGGAGTATCTTTGTAGCTTCTTTTTGGTATATTTGTATTTCTTTGTCTTTGTATCTGCACGAATTGTTAAATAAAACAAATATTTTCGCATTTACGTTCTCACGTCATAGCTTATTTATAGCTAGGTTTGCTCTTAGGACGACAAAGAAAGAAAATATTTATGATCGACAGCTACGCGAACGATTTCACTTTCCTAATTAATCAAAACCTTTCAGCTCTATATCTTTTTCAAACTATATCATATTAAATGGACACAAAGTCGAAATCATTTACACAAGGTGCACAGCCTTGTGAAAATGGCGAATTTATAATTGCATATAAAAGTGTCATTAACATTGCGATTTTTAAGCTTTTAAGTGTAAAAGTGTCTTATTTCTAAAGTAGTTCCTTAACCGCCGCTGGTGCAATTTCTTCTTTTTCTTTAAAGTTTAAAGAAATTTCCTAAAATTGAGAATTATTCGAATTTTTGCTTGCGGCTATCAAAATATGAAAGTATAAATACGAAAATTAAAGAAACTTAATATCACATAACCGTTTAGGAACATTTCTGAAATTCTGATTTTTCTCATTCTCAAGAGTTGTGCCATCAAATTTCAAAAGATTATTCCAAATCTAACTGGAAGTTGCGGAGATTAGCGCATTCAAACAGCCAAAAAAACTCTTAATTTTTATTATATCAGTGGGCCGGGCAATCTTCTCATTATAATCTCTAATGTCAAATTAAGAAGCTTCAATATCAGTTTTTGTTAGCAGCTTTTCAATTTGACGTCTCCTAATTTGACATACAAAAGACTTCAAATTAGCGAATGTAATGTCGAATCGAGCACAATATACAGGGAATTTTTAAATGCCACCTGAAAGAAAGTACTCTGAATAATAGAGATAGCAAATTTCACTCCAAAGAAACATTCCTTTATTTTGGAAAAGAAATAAAACTGCATTCAAAGATTTTTCGAAAATTCCACCCTGTATACCAAAGTTTGACATTTGATTTACTTATAATTTATAATATATAAATTCACCTTTATTATATTAGTATAAATAAAGTATAATCGACGAATCCAGAGCATTAAAAAAACCGACTTCACTCACATTTTTAAATCTTAGTCAAAACTTTAGCTGAAGTATTTATTCATCAAGGTATAATTCACTGTATTGATAGGTACATATTTTTTGCGAAAGTTTTTTTTTAAGCTATTGCATAGCTTCTACCGCGGGCCTTGAGCGTGGGGACCGAATCCAGAAATTCCGTAACGAAAAAAACCTAACACCGACCGGCACAGCGGTGATACTTTGATTTCATAACTTTACATGCGGGCTTTAATAAATAATCAGCGCCATCTACTAGGAACTTGTGGAACTTCATATTAGATCAAACATTGCAGCATTAATAAAATAAATAAATAATTAAAATTGCATAAGTTGATAAAAAATGCTATGCAATAGCTTTACCGCGGCAGTCTCCGAGTGCCACACGTCTTTTTTTTAACTTAGTCGATTTGGATGAAATTTACACGTGACCACCACTGAAGTATCTTCTATCATATGAGATAATAATATTCAAAATCGATTCATAATTGTCTGTTAAATCGTGTAACAAAGACACAAAAAAACAACACACGAATTGAGAACCTCCTCTTGAAAATCGGTTGAAAATCTATAAATTAAAGCAAGTTTCTTAATCGGTGACAGGCCACGTACTGCAAAAGCAGTTAGAATAGGCGTCAACTTACTTATCCGTTTACGAAGTTGTAAACCCATTTTGGCAAGTTCCGGACATTGTCTGTCACCCTTTCTGCTGATTCGGGCCTAGCCAGGATTCCCAAGTTATTGTGTTGCCTCAGTCAGTAGAATAATTTTAGTTTGCGAGAGTAATGGGGTCTTCGCACTACCTACAGCTTTTGAACTTTAGTACAGTCAGCAGTTTTGTATGCTGCCTTTTATTATTCAACCGACTTCCAAAAAAAGGAGGAGGCTCTCGTTTCGTCTGTATGTTTTCTTTTTGTGTCTTTGTTACACGATATTTCGGACAATTATGAATTGATTTTGAAAATTCATACGATAGAGGATACTTAATAATTGGTCCCATATAAATTTCATCAAAATCGGTTGAGCACTTCATTGAAAATTTCAAATTTTTTAAAGAATATGTATGATTTCGGTGAATATTTACGTTGATGACATTCAGCCAAAGTTTTGACGTGAAGTCGGCTTTTTTAATGCTCTGCATTCGTTAATAATTATATCTTATTATTATGATTGTCTTGATGTCTAAAAAGTTCCACACATGCACACAAACCCAAATAAGGCATCAGTGATCAGATATTTAAAAGAAAAACACCCAAAATAAATAAAAAAAATTCGATCAACACTGACTTTCAACTACAGTATCTCATAACACAATTTCCGAAAGAAAATCAAATCATCTTCACCGTGATTGATTAGAATCTGAATCCCATAAGGACATAATCACTTTCCCAAGTTTCAGATTTAGTTAACAAAACCGCGGCGCCGCGCCGCGACCACGCCCGGCAGTGTGACGAGATTTCGTAGCCCCAACTGTGACGAGTTTTCGTAGCACCCGCTGTGATTTATGGCTCATAATAATGGTTTACTAAGGAATTATTATGAAGTTCTGTTGGTTCGTTTCGTGTTCCGGAGCCTGTCGTAAAACTGTTTTTTTTTTTTTAGATTTTCCTCCTACTTATTTTATCATAAAGTACTTACCAGGAATACTCGTATATCAGAAAAGGTACAGTCACGATCAACTTAAAATGTATACAAGTAATTAGATGTAGACTTGTCGTGAATGTGTGTTTGTTTGTCAAAGACGCAGACACTCGCTCGCTCCGTCGATTTGCCTAATCCTTCCACTTAGTGTATAGGTAGGTTAACACATGCTACTAAGTATTATAGAATTTTAAGTCGTTTTGTAGTTTTAGTTCGTAGAAGTTATTTTAAATTAGTTAACAACCTGAGTTTTTAAACTGTTAAATTGACACTGGTCGTTCGTAGTTAGGAACTATTAGTTTTATGTAAAAAGCTTGTATAAATAGGATTTTTTCTTAATAATGTGAGTTTGTGTTAACATGAGGTATCAATTCAGCCCGACATTGCGTTAATCAAGTGACAAATTGAAAGCAAACATTCTATCGTATGAGCTGTCATGTAGTGACATGTTTTTATTTAATTTACACTTTCATTTAGCTAACGTTTAATATGGTTAAGTGTTTCCGAAAATATAGACTTATTAGCAGCCGCAAGCGAGTATTGACCCCGTAGGAAAAAAAAAGACATGTGGTACTCGGAGACTGCCGCGGTAAAGCTATTCCATAACATTTTTTATCAACTTATGCACTTATAATCATTTATTTATTTTATTAATGCAGTAATGTTTGATCTAATATGAAGTTCCACAAGTTCCTAGTAGATGGCGCTGATTGTTTATTAAAGCCCGCATGTAAAGTTATGAAATCAAAGTATCACCGCTGTGCCGGTCGGAGTGGGGGGTGTTAGGAGTTTTTCGTTACGGAATTTCTGGATTCGGTCCCCACGCTCAAGGTCCGCGATAGAAGCTATGCAATAGCTTAAAAACTTGAAAGAAAATGGACATACCTATACCTACACCTACGCAAAAAAAACAAAGGAAATCTTTTAGCTTTCTTACATAGGTAACATGCTTGTCATAAAAAGTGACTACTCCAAGGATTTAAATACTTATAAATATTTTATTGCAAATGGTTTTACCGAGCGTTTTATACTCGACAGTCCAAGAGATCATGTTTTTAAACTATTGCATAGCTTCTATCGCGGGCCTTGAGCGTGGGGACCGAATCCAGAAATTCCGTAACGAAAAAGCCTAACACCAAAAACCTAACTCCGACCGGCACAGTGGTGATACTTTGATTTCATAACTTTACTGCATTAATAAAATAAATAAATAATTATAATTGCATAAGTTGATAAAAAATGCTACGCAATAGCTTTACCGCGGCAGTCTCCGAGTGCCACACGTCTTTTTTTTTTATTCTGGTGGTATGGGTCGACGATTCATACCCGTGGTATGAAACCCCCTGGAATGAAACAGTGAACTCCCCGCCCTAGCTTGGTGATAGGACCACTTTAGGGCTTACCTGGCTACCGAAACGGACGAACCTGCCTTTTGACTCTGCCTTGTATGTATATCTTGGAAATTGCGATGTTTCTTAAACGTAACATTTTTGTTACTCGAGCTTGACATATTAGCAGGGCTGGGCGACATGGAGGTAGATAAGTGATCAATGACATACCACGCCTACAACTTTATTTGAATCAATCTTACTCATGTATAAAAGTTTTGCCTTACCAAATCGATTTAAATTACTGTCGACAAATAAATTTCCAATCTAATTGTCACGCTGGTTAAAAGAAAAATGTTTTTATTCACTTAATGAATACTTTAAATGTAAAACATGAATTTGTATAGACTAAAATGAAAAGTAAGCTATTCATATTCAAATTTAAAACAAAAAAAATAATCTTATTTGATTTAAATTATTTCACATGTACCGACATAATTAAAATGACATTTATATTAAATCACAGTGTAACTACCTCTTTATCTGATTAAAATAATATTGTAAAATTGAATGCTGTTGACCAGTTTTGTATGTAGGACAATAAGTATTAATTGTAAACATCTGCAGGGTTGTTTTTTAGCCACCAGCCAAATTTAAATGTTATTTTCTTTGATACGATATAAACGTAACCTGCATATGTATCTAAATATCGCTCAGTACAAAAATAAACATATGGCACCACATTTTTTTTACAAATACTCGCTGTTGATGAACATAGCTAATACGACGCGGCATTTCATTGATAATGCTACGACGACCACTTTGGCGATGATGTAAATTTGTCTGCCTCAGACGCCAGTGTGCGGGTTCGATTCCCACACGGAACAAGAAAAAAAATATTTCGTGTCTGGTTGTTTATCTACATACATACATAACTTTACGCCTGCATCCCTTACGAGGTAGGCAGAACACCTGCAGGGCTAGCATGCAACTATCGATAAATAGTCGAATCGAAAAGATAAATATTATTTTGTTATTTTATCCTATTATGTAAGCTAAAATGCGCGCCATAATAGATAGAATTACTTGATTTGATACCATGATTAAGACCATAGAACCAAATATGTCATAGTCTTAATAAATTACATACACTAAATACCATATTCTAAGAAAATATCGATAAAAGGCCCGATTTATCGTTGTCGACGGCAGCATGCTAGCCCCGCAGAGGCTGTAAAACCATCTGGTGTCACTTTTGACAAATTCAGAGGTATTATAATGATTGACAGAGACTATTGCAGTGAGGGGTCAGCCTATCGCCCGGAAAAAGCCAATAAAACCTCTTTCTCTTAACTGACTTTTACAGTATGCCCGGGAAGAGAAGCAGCTGGCGCATTCTATGTTTTTCTTTCGCTCCCAAGTCCAGCATGGAAGCTTGTTTATCTATTTATATTCTAGGTCCCCCCTAGTTCGCTACATGGTATCCTATAACACAAGCTATGCGTACTTTGGCGCCATGTAGTTGGTGTGATTGTCTGGGGATTTTATTTATTTAATTATATTTATTTATCACCGATAAAAAACCATATAATGTAGGTAGATCTCCCTTAGCTTACAATTTACGAAACAACATAATTCAGGAACGATATTCAGAACGTTAACCAACCACAGCCGATCAGGTTGGTTAACCACTGAACAGCTGGTTGCAATAAAACCGGTTATACCTTTGATATAGATAAGAAGATTTAATATCGAGATTTCGAGATAGACGGATGTAGGATATTTGACATAGTGATTCGAGTGCTGATGGTGTGAGTTACAGTTAATAATAACAATAATAAATACTTTTTATAGTCAAATTAAATATAATTTCCTGTTGATAAAGTTGAGAGGCGACCATATCGCTACAAACGATTTCTTCCTGGCAACATTTATAAATCATGAAGGTTCATCATGGTTTATAGCTAGGTTTAAATGATCATCAGATTTTTAATTGAAGTGTTTGTTTTAGATTAATAAAGAAGAAAAAAAAAGAAAAGAAGTTCCGTTTGTCCGTACCGTACACCCGTAGCTACGTCCTAAGCAGTATTTAATACGCGGGTAGACACGAATACTATAAAATACTTAAAATACTTTTGAAGCGTTGACATTTAAATAACCATTACTTTTTCTTTGTATCTATTTCATTGTTTAATTACATAAAAATATTGCGTATTTTAAAAAGTTCATATTAAGTTATAATATATCTGAAGAGTTTGTTAGTTTGGTTGAACGCTTTAATCTCTGTAACTACAGGTCTTATTTGAAAAAAATCTTTTTGCATTTGAACCGAGCGAAGCGTCTTGTACTTTATAAAGAATTACGATTTTTTATTACAAAACAAAAAACGAAATCTCGTCCAAAGTAATCAAAATGGACATAGTTATTTTTTTATTTACTTCATACAGCAATAAAGTTTCTGATTAGTTTAGTCGATTTAAAACATTTATAAACATTGGGGTTTTGTAGATTTTTAACATAATACATTTGACTTTTATTTAACCTTGATGTCATCAAATCGACTAAGATGTTGATTTTAATCAATTTTTGAAATGTTTTTGTACACAATCCATTTGGTGACATTACATGACTGTAGCACAAAGACACAGTTAATGTTTATTTTACTGACTGACACATGTTCATAAAGTTAATGTCACTGATGACGTCATTACGTACTAATTTAATAAAATCAATATAAATGTATAGACACACTTGAAAATAAAACTGTTAAAATTAGTCTCTCAAAATAGGTTAAAGATTAATATAACACACAAAAAATAATAGGTAGAAAAAAATGAACAATGCCCATTCTGTATTCAAATTATTTACATATAAACAAGTCAACTGGTAACGTTAATGTTACTGTATACATCAAATTACTTTTACATCATCAAATCACTGTATACATGTAATTTATTTCCCGTAAACGTGGTTAAAACATTAAACAATTGCTTTTATTAGGATTAGGCTTAAATTAATTAAGCCTAATCCTAATAAAATTATAATTTCACATAGTTTCCATTTAAATGCAACAAGTATGGCGTAGGTAAATTGTGTATCCAGATAGCTATAAATTTAGCGCGACAATAATCTCTCTAACGTTTTCATGCTTGTTAATATCCGGTGCTTCGCTGGATAAACTGTGTTAAGGATCTTGTGTAAATAAAAAATATCATACGTCTCGCTTAAGGATATTTGTTATGGTCTTATGAATGTCAGGATAAATGCACATTTGAGACGAGAGATCTGTCTGTATTAGAGAATGTGTGTGTTTGTTGATTTCCAGACATTAAGGCTAGAATATGAAAGCCTTATTAGTGTTGAGGTAAGTAATGGTCATATATGGCCTTTTATATTAATATAAAAAATAATAAGATAGAAATATATTTACAGTAGGTTTAGCTTTTAAAAACAAATAGATCGGGAGGACAAAAGCTGGTGGAAAAGCTCTTGGCACTATTTTATCAAAAGTGCTTACTATACATTGTGCATTGGCTTATTCACCGATTTGCATTTAATCCTATGAAAATACCCTGGAAAATCAATCCTTGACCTCTCTCCTATACTTTAGGCTCGGGATCTTGTTGCATATAGTATATTTTAACACTAATATTGTCTTAACCCTGAATGCTAAGCTCGAAGACTGAGGAAGAAATGGATGATGTACAACAGTTTCCACCTATCAATCTGACCCGTGACATCTGTCGCTCGTGACCACGGGTTCTGCAAAGACATCGAAACGTCGAGTTAAAATGTAAAATACAAATTTTACGCGATAAATCCGGGTAAAAAGTTATTTTATTTTAGATTATAACAATAGAAAACGTGATGCGAGTTTTAGTAAAATAGACAGAGATTTCATCTTTTTGCATTCCTACCTAACATAACATATGCAAAATCACACATTTTTATAAGATGTTACGTAACACAATAATTGACACAGTTACTATTTTACTTCGGTTTTATGTCTTAATTTTCACTTTAAGAATATCGTCAAAGCAGAACTCCATAGTGTCAAAGAAAGCGGTAAATCTTTGTATGTATGAAAACAGCTGCGCAGCGTTCAAGTCCTCAAAGTATACAGCCTAGAACTTCACTTAAGATACTTTTAGTACCGTAGTGCGGTCGTTGGATAACGAACCATATATATAGGAGGGTAGAGTTTAATTTCAAAAGAAAACTATTTGATTGTAGCTTAGCTGATTATAAAATGCGTGTAAAGAAGAGATGCGAAATATTTTTGTGCGCGTATCCATGCGTCAAACGTGATTTTCCTTCATTCTAATTGGGATTCCTATGGAAGCGAATTACAGATGATGGAATATTCAATTTAAGCTGCAATTTTATTTTATACTAACACCATAGCATTTTATTACAGCGTTTTGTTGAGGTACGTTATCAAATCTAAGAATTGTAAATATATCTTTTAAAAAAAATGACGTGTGGCACTCGGAAGCTGCCGCGGTAAAGCTATTGCATTTTTTTACAACTAATGCAATTATAATTATTTATTTATTTTATTAGTTTGATCTAATATGAAGTTCCAAAAGTTCCTAGTAGATGGCGCTGATTGTTTATTAAAGCCCGCATGTAAAGTAATGAAATCAAAGTATCACCGCTGTGCCGGTCGGAGTGGGGGATGTTAGGTTTTTTTCGTTACGGAATTTCTGGATTCGGTCCCCACGCTCAAGGCCCGCGATAGAAGCTATGCAATAGCTTAAAAATATACATTGAATCCTCTTGAAAAATCTTTTAAAAAACGCACCTACAGAATTGTACAGGGTCAATTAAAAAATGCAGGAAATTGAATTACCATCATAGAAGTAATTTTTGTTGCTGTTATTTCACGAAAGATAAACATAACTTTAAATAGAAACCAAATAATAACATGTTTCATACATCATTGCGTCACTACTATTCTGAAGGTGCGAAAATATGAATAATTGTATCCAATGAATTCAACATTGCATCCAATGGTCTAAATATAAAAAAAAAAAACATTGAATATGCAAAAGATGTTACAGTCCGAAAAGGCTTTTTTGGTGCTTGGACGATGACGTCAGAGGGGCGTGACGGTGAAATAAGGGTTACCATTCAGTATAATTTCCCTCTTCTCAGGGAAAAATAAGAATGCATAAAGTTTCAGTTTCTTCATGTATGAAAACCGAAATTATTTCATTTTATGAACTACAAAAATGCAAGTCGCGTAAACTTTGAGAAAAACGTAAGTGGTACAAAAACACAGGATTAAAGATATAAATAGAAGATTAAGCAAGAATATATAAAAAAATAGAGTAACTTAAAATAATATCATATTTTTATGATAAATTGTTTTCCTGGTCATCCTCGTCACCACTACTTTCTTTATTAAGTAGCTACTCGTATCTAGAAAGGTTCGTAAAAATTCTGCTTATCGTTCTTCACTTTTCATACAGTCTTTCTAAAGAGACAATTCTCCTGAAATCATAATTTTTATTGAGATTTAAAAAATGAAATAAATTATGTTCTAAAGTGTATTTTTCAAAGTATGGCAATATGTAAACATTGCAGAAGCAACTTGCTTCTTTACTCTTAAAAAAGGATTTATTGAGACGTTAAATGGTTTTTCTTTCTGAAAACAACTTCTTAAACTTTATAATTACAATAAGTAAGCCCACATTTTGTAAATTTTGGCGTATTTCATATCTTAATATTGAATTTAAAATTACATTATCAAATATGAGCGGTAATTTTCATGAAGTGACATTTCCCAAGTCGGTGGTTAGTTCCAATTTTTGCCATGCGCCAAAAGATCCTTGTCGGACAATAGTCTGCCATGTCAATGCTCATACATTTTTGATTTAATATCGATCATTGGTTAAGATATTAAAATCCACCAACAAACAATATCTATTAAGTAAAGATTCAAAGCAAATGCCAACAAGCTTCAATAGCATTGTTTATCTCATAAAGAAAAGCACGAATCAACTGAAGGGAAACCATCAATAAGGTATGTGTGTCTGACTGATCAGTATTCATGACTATTGACCCGGTTGCCAATAAATTTGGCTCGTTCATTACTGGGACGACGAAAAATAAATAGAAACAGTACGAACCCCCCGGGGTGTAGGTGTCGACTATAGTTTCACTCGATACTTTGTAGCTATATCCAAAGATCCTTCCCCGATACCGCCAGAAAAGATAGAAAGAACGGTTTCGCTAGATAACTACGTCTTAGAAAATAAATTCTCTGAGATTTATCTGAAAACTGAGATTACATTTCTCAAATATTGAGAAAAGGTACTTTTGTAATAAATTTTGGAAAGAACTTTCGTATTGTATGATTAATAGAATAAGGAAAGCTAATTTTTTAAATAATATTTCATTGTAGGTACCTAGAACAGTGATTTTAATTCATCAGACTTATCCAGAATTGGCTTTCGTATGGGTAATATAAGGATTATCATTTCCCAGTAAAAAAACGTAATTCAATAAATTTTCATATTTATATTAGTCGGAATAGACCTTTGTAGTGAAAAGCAATAACTTTAGGTATAGTGAAAGTGGGTTCCCGAATGGAAATCGATTATTTACCATTTTGTCGTTAGTTTTAAAAAAGATTTTCTACATTTTAAGCAAAAGTAACCCTTTTTTGAAAAAAATTACGATACATTATAAGTAAATGAAAAGCTGTTTTAGCCGGAGTTTATCGCGTTAATTTAAATCACAACAATCACAATTACGGGCACGTAATGTCTAAAATGGCGTCAACACGTCGAGGCAAAATGTAGGTAGGTACATTAAAATAAAACTCGCTAGAACGAACAACAAGACTACTTATGAAAGTTTACACGGATTTGATGCTTACTTTTGTTGATAGATGAAAAATGGAAAAATGACAGCGAATTTGCTAGACAAAAGTCTTTCCCAAGGTTCTCCACACCGATCGGTCCTGCGCTACCCGCTTCCAGCTTTTGCCGGCGACTTTGATCAGATTGTTGGTCCACATTGCGGGTCTACCTACGCTGCGTCTCTCATTCCGTATCCGACACCTTACTGCCCCAACGGCCATCCGCTATGAGAGCTATGTACGCAATGCTAGTTCAGCTGTGCAATTCTTCCGGCTTTGGTTCGTCTGCGAATCTTCGCATTTCTGAAACCGCAGAGAAACTCATTGCTCGCTGAGCAATTTTGAGCTTGTTTGTGAGGCCCATAGTTGATCAACGCTTTTGAAAGTTTTAATATTACGGGCTTTAGACTCCAATTGCATAAATACCTACTTGTCTAAAAATTATAAAACTAGAAAATTATTTAAAGCTTATTCGAGTTAGAATTTATTATTAACATCATCTTTTACGAATTTTGCTCCATTAATTAAAACTTCGCATATGTACCCGAACCCATTAACCCGTAAGAGCTGTCACAAAAAAGGTTTTTTTCCAACTTTTAATCGTTTTCGGGAGCTAAAAACAAATATCGAATTGAAACAAAAACAGTGATTAAATACTTGAAAAACTTACGGACGTACCCATACAGCTCGTCCGTGCCAAATAAAATATTCAAGGGGCTTAATTTACAAGCTTCCGGGTCACTTAATTCTCAACTTACCTTGTCATTCTTCGCGTTGATTATTGAAATTTGAACTTTAATAACGGGAGGAAACTCCTAAAATGCGAAAGCGGGAATGAAAATCTAGTTGAAATTTTGAGCTGGAAAAATAGGACGTCCCAAGGGTTATTTTTTAATGTTATACTGGGGAGAGTAGGTTGCTATGCGGGTTGCGATCATGTTCAATTTTGGTCTTGACCCTAATTGTTTTTGTTAATTTTCTAGATTTCTAGATTTTTTGCATTAAATTATTATAATAATTTAATGCAAAAAATCTAATAATAAAAATTATATCTATATAAAAGATTGTTTGCTTGTGTTAGTAAAGGTTCTTTACAAATACAAATATACTTTCAGATCTATTTTAGAAATGTTTATTATAAGTGCTTTCAAATGAAAAAGAACCCTGCAACTTCATTACATTAATATCTAGGTAGGTTAATCAAATATTTTGGAAGAATATTTATTAAAAAGACGTGTTCATTATTTATTAAAACAATGTAACACGAAGGGATAATACGAAACGCCATAAAACCGTACGGTTGTATTCATCTTGTGTTCATAATTTTATACAATACCATTGACCTCGTACACAGAGATAATATATTATCGAATTAATTACTTGGAAATGAGTGACAACACTGAATAATGTAGTGGATATGATGAGTTTGGGAGGTCCGTTTGATAAAAGTTCACGCAATACAATGACTGTTTAAAAATGCAGATACATACTGTTTCCAGCCAAGTGTCAATTGATAAGCAGTTCCAAATATGAATTTTGTTTTTTTTTTTATATATGTAAAATGTATCCCTAAGGAGGTTCGATTCGGAATAGATCGAATCAGATATGAACGATGCATTTACTTTTTTTAAATACAAGTGGTTTCAAATGTCACTATGTCAAAAGTCAAAAGTCAAATGTATTCTTAAAGAGGTTGGATTTAAAATAGGTCTGTTGAGATTTGTGAACATGTTCTTATTCCTATGCGCACGATGAACTTATTTAAGTGAAAATACAGCTAAAATGTATCTGCTCACTTTCATCTTGTAAGGGAGCGAAAGAAAACTTTGTAAGCGTCTGTGAACTTCGCTCGTTATTGTAAACTAGTAGTGGCGCGCGGTTTTACCCGGTGTTTGATTTTAACCGTAATAATAGCTATGTGCTAGCCTTCATTTGTCACGGATGAAGTTAAAAGCAAAGAATGACAGAAAATGTAGGATTTTGAAGCCTACATTTTCTGTCATTCGAGCAGTATAATGGTAGCAAATAATTAATCCTACAAACTATTACAAATGGTAGGTATCTAATAAGTCCTTAGTCCTTAAATCTTACTTTGAGAAGAAAAGAGTTACGTAGAAATATGTTATTAAAATACTAAGCTTGTTAAAACTTAAATTGTTAAAAACACGTCAAGTTCAGTCTGATTTCATAAAAAAAAATATAAAATCTGATTAATTGAACAAATTACTAAAGTGAAAATGAAAATAATTTATAAGAGAAAATACAATAAGTAACTAAATATTACTAAAGCGATGAAACCATATTCTTAATTTCTTTAATATTTTGAACGACTTAGGATATTTTCTTTTGCACAAAAAGCAATTAAAGTTGCTAAACGCGATTTTTGATCGTAGAATTTCGGCGGGAATCTAATTAAGAGGAAGGTTTTCTTAAATAAAACACTTAATGAATGTTGCGGATTTATTGTGTAAACTCACAAGTGAATACAGTATCTATAAAACATCGAAACGTCGAGTTAATCTATGAAATGTACAGAAGGCAGCACATTAAGTGTTACAAATCTGTCAAAAAATTTACTTGAATCTGAACTCTATGCCCTCGACATTAAGTTGAAGTTTGTTGGGGAAATTTGACACGTAATTTTATATTATTTGGGTGGCCAACAGCTTTTACTTAAAAACTAGGTTTAACATATAATGTCGAGTAAGCCATTAACAAGCCTCCGCAGATACATTTGGAGATAGAAAAAAGATGGTTACATACACGAAAAAACAAGAAAATTACATAAGGAAAAAATAACGTAATGGAACGTTTGATCTGCTGCCTTCTGCACATCGCGTAAATTCGTCAAAAAAGTGTTTTATTTAGGACGAGAGAAGCCTTTTCATTTCCTTTTACTTTGATTCTTACATTTTTAAATTCTGAAGATTACATAGATTTTTCATAGTAGTATAAGTCAAATTGTTACTAACAGAATAATGGATTATTATGGTCTGAAATAAATGATTTTATTATTATTATTTTGTATTTTTATAACTACTCGCCTTTCGGCGGAAAAGACCCGACAATCGGACCAGTCGGTCGGGGATTATTATTATTATTATTACTAATCGTGAAAACAAAGTAGGTATTTAATAATGTTTTTAAGTTTTTGCGTTTAAAATGATTAATTATTCTTAAATAAATGAAAAATGTGATAAATAAAAATTAACCGACCAGGATTCGAACTTGGGACCTCTCGTTTGCCGGACGAGTGCTCTTCTTCCACTGAGCTACCGGGGCCTGACGGTACGCCTCGAAATTACTTACCACATTTTTGTTTTTACGTTATATTGCTAACGTAGCTCCATCTTATGGTATAGCTTTGCAGCAAAGACCACCCGAGACCAATTTCTTTACAATTTCGAATCGGTCGGGTAATTTTTATTTATCACATTTTTCATTTATTTAATAGTAGGTATTTTTTGGTTAAAATAAATAAATAAATATATGCATTGTTTGTTACATGGGATACCATGTAGCTAACTAGGGGGGAACCTAGAATATAAATACATATAGATAAACACGTACCTTTTTTTTGTTTCGTGCGGGAATCGAACTTGTTGTGCTCTCCGTGGTGCAGGGGTATAGCATCTATACACCTTGCACCCGGAGACCAATTTTCTTTGGTTTTTGAAATATTTCATAACGCGGAATTGATTGTGCCATGGCGTATGTTTTGCGCGGAATTTTCAGACACACGCTCAATACCGTCTTGGAGCGCAGCCAGGATACTTCACCACGAGCAGTGCTAAACGTGAAAAGGCTAACTTATGGGCCTCTTACAAACTACGGATACACATTTATTAAATTTAATCCCCAAAAACGTGCTAACAGAATAAACGGAGCTGAGAATGCAATTTAAACGTCTTGAGTGTACCACGTCTGCGAAAAACTTTGGTTCTTGCGGTTTCTTTTTGTAAAATTTATTTTAAGAAAACCTTTTGTTCATTTTTTGAATATAAGAGGACATCATTCTCAAATTTATTGATTGTATTCCGCAAATCAACCTTTTAATTTTTAACCTGTCCGAATTCTAAACTCTCAGATTCCTTTATAATTAAATAAAAAGCTTAAAACATTTAACTGCACAAGAAATAAGTATGCCAAGGTAAGTTTATATTTTCATTTAAATTCAAATGTAGAACACCTATACACTAAAGCTGGCTATTCATTACTGCTAGTTTGAGCTAAGTCTTCGATAACTGCTCTCAGGTTCGTACTGGCCATTTCCACGTTTGTGCCAGAACGTAGAACATTACCTTTATCATATTTTATGACCCTCCACACTCGTTTTAGCGTTTGTATTAGTAGGTCACCAATATTCGGGTGAGGACAAGCGGCTATAGCATGAAAATCGATTCTTTTTTGCCGGCATTAGGAATGTGTAGGGTTGGCGTGTAAGGACGATTTTCCCGTATACCATGAAATCTCTGCCATTGTGACTGCCTAAATTGTTCTCGCTTGTGCAATGTTACGTTGTTTAGAATGGATCTGTTGGCTGTTAGCGGTATCTAGAATAATTAAATTATGTAATTTGAAACAGAAAAAGGATCGGAAAAGTTGGTTCATGTAGCTTTTGAGCCATCTTTAAAGTAATGTTTGATTTTTGCGAATATCATGAGATTTATACTTGTGCAGGGTAAAATCCGTAAGTTAACAATACAATAATACATATATGACAATAGTGTTTTCCAAATAAATAGTTTCTAATCGATTACTGTAATGTACGGCTTTTGTTTATAAAACTTCCTAATAATATGGCGACAGCGCTCGCAAGTGTGCGAATGTAGAAAGTAAAAGTGTATGGAAACTAAAACGGCTCTCAATAAATTAGTGATAAAAATTACATAAATAAAAAACTCCAGCTAAGAGGGTGGTATAAAAAATTCCACCGAAATTTAACATTTACCTCTATATATTTATATCATGTCATAATATATCATGTCACCTCTCTCTTACGTGCCTCTTTTGCGGGTTAAAAAGAGACACCCAACTTTATGTTCAGGCTGGAACGGCTGGCCGGTGTTGTTCGAATTATTTTGGATACAACATTTGAAGTCCACTACAGTACAAGTAGCTTATTAGAGATGCGTTTTCGATGTAAATTAGGTAATTAAGGCTTTTGAGTTAGTGCTCTCGATGTAACGATTGAAGAGTGGAGATTTCAGGCTGTATCTCCTATGCTCACGAGTACGAAAATAAATTAAGATTTCAAACCATGGCCTCTTTTTAGAATAGAATAGTTTGTGCATATGAATAAGTGTGTATGCGGTTGTCCCTGAAGCTAACGAAAAAAAAACAACTCTTGATAATATCACTCATTAAAAAAAAATCATCATCATTTACACATATATTGTGTGACGGGTAACAAATATAAGATACTGAAGGAGCAGTCTGTACTAGTAGGTATTTAACTTTTCACTAGAATTCCCTATAAATAAATAAAGTCAATTCTTTAACTTTAGGTTATATTTACTCTGTGATTTTTTTTTTGTATTTAATTTTTCTCTACATAAATGATCTCAAACTATCACATCCTCGAATTTCAAAAGTGACCCACCAGTCACCATGTGTAGTAACGATATTTATTGCTATAAAAATAAACAGTAGCCTAAACAATTTGGGTGAATGAATACGTAGATTTACACCTTCCAATTTTATATCTTAATCGATTGTTTTACGCATTGATATGCAATTATTTGTAAAAACTACGTATTTCATGAACTGAGAGAAAGATTCTCTCACACATCCGAAAGCCTATCTAAGCATTTACCATTTCAAATAGAAATGCAGATTTCGCTGAGAGCTAAGAATGGAGCTAAGAAGGTTTAGGTCGTTCCCAGTAAGTTACGTATAAGTTCAGTAAGTAAATAGGTAACGTTGAAGTCCGCAACTGTGAGTTTCGACTGTACAATGGGATTGCATTACCTGGAAAGATCTTACTATCCTACTTGCCTTTGCCTTCGGCTTTACCTTGGTAACTTTGATCCCATGAATTTCTTGATAAAATATAGCCTTTCTTAAGAAACATTTTGCAAAGAATTACCCTTAAAGGTTGTTCTAATTTATAAAGTATAGATTAGATTTCATCTCGGTGCTAGACGGCGTGCAATGACAGAATAAATCGCAATGTACAGAAAGACGCAGATCAACTTTTACAAATGTGTAAAAAACATGTGATTGAATCTATATACTTGACTGTTGATTTATCCATATTTCCATACCTTTATTTTTGAGTCCTTGTCGTACGATTGATATCAGCTGTCGAGGGTAAGATGAAAAATGCCTTATCAACAGGATAGTCAAAGAAATAGTAACAATACAAAAGAAATCATACTTGGTAGCTTATGGGCCTTACAAAGAAAGAAGCTCCAATCGCGTAATCAGCAACAGCAAGGGCTATAGAATTTTGGTTAAAAAAATCGAATAAGAATAAGTCGAATAAGCCCAGCGGGGCTAGCATGCGACCATCGATAAAGATTCGAATCAACAAGATAAAAAAAGACGTGTGGCACTCGGAGACTGCCGCGGTAAAGCTATTGCATAGCATTTTTTATCGACTTATGCAATTATAATTATTTATTTATTTTATTAATGCAGTAATGTTTGATCTAATATGAAGTTCCACAAGTTCCTAGTAGATGGCACTGATTGTTTATTAAAGCCCGCATGTATAGTTATGAAATCAAAATCACCGCTGTGCCGGTCGGAGTGGGGGGTGTTTGGTTTTTTTCGTTACGGAATTTCTGGATTCGGTCCCCACGCTCAAGGCCCGCGATAGAAGCTATGCAATAGCTTAATATCATTTTGTTAAATTATCCTTTCATGTTGGCTAACGTACGCTCCATAATAGATAGAATTACTCGATTTGATACCATGATTAAGCCCACAGAAACAAAAATGCCAAATTCTTAAAAAAATACATACTTTATGTAAGTGCCTTATTCTAAGAAAATATCGATTAAAGGCCCGATTTATCGTTGTCAATAATCGCATGCTAGCTCCGCAGGAAAAGGTTAAGCTTACTACAGATTCAGATCAACATATAAAAATAAAAAAAAGCTATAAAATCGATACACAGTCATACATATCCGTTGGTAACTATACCACGGTGTAAACTTGGATTGTATAAATATAAATGCAAAAGCTATACGATTCAAATGGGTTTTTTTACTGCTTCCATTTATGTGAATGCATAGGGTCAGTTCTGTTTGCAAGCTAAGCATATGGAATAGCGATTGCTTAGAGTGTTTTTCAAAACGCACCTCTGGGAATCCGTATAGATGCAAAAAAAGTACACAACTTTAATTATTTTTATTGAATCCTTAAATAATAAATTGACTTAATTAATATGTATAAACTATTATGGTCTGAAGTTTTTACAACTCATTATCTGATATATCATTATCATTTTAATAGTAGAATTACTTTTTAACCGGATTTATCTTACTAATATTTGTATGTAGATGTTTGGATGGATAGATGAACGGATGTTTGTTCCTCAATAACGGCAGAACTGCTCAACGGATTTGGATGAAATTTTGTATAGTGATAGTGTGCAGTCTAGAATAGCAAATAGGTTACTTTTTATCGGTTTTTTTTGTGGAATTTAAAATTCTACGGGTAAAGCTAGTCACTTAATAACTATAATTTTTCGGTTTCAGACCTCGTGATCGCGAAAGACTCAGTCGGTGTTTTATTAAATTTTAATAAATTATGTATACCAGTTACGCAGTTTTACCTTCGGGACTTTGAATGCACAGGAATTTTTTGAGGAATTTTTTGAAAACAGCTAATAGTTTTTGAGATTAGAACTTTGAAGCAAATTGACACCTTAAATTGACGCTTTATCATATTAATACCCAAGTTAATCTATTTTACTTTAGAAGCAGATAGCGAATGTACATTTTTTAAAAGGTTTTTCTTTCTCTTGCAGGTACGTAAACAGTCAAAGGATAGTGTATAGTGAGTGAAGCAATCTTAACTTCCATGCTGGACTGGGAGCGAAGGAAAAACATAGAATATGCAAGCTACATTTCTTCCCGGGCATACTGTAAAAGTCAGTTAAGGGACAGAGGTGTTTATAGGAGGTTTCCTGTCACTGCAATTGTCTCTCTCCATCATTATAATGCCTCCAAATTTGTCCAAGGGGACATCAGATGGTTTCATAACTTCTGATGTTCTGCCTACCCCATAAGGGGTACAGGCGTGAAGTTATATGTATGTAGCAAACTTTGAAAAAAACCTAAGTACTATTAACATTAGGTCTTTTTTTGGTTTGACATTTGTAAAGACCGCGCCATCGAGCTCTAAAGTAAGCTCATATTAATGTTATCTTAAGTTTTCGCGATTCATACTATTAAATAAAAAACTTTTTAACCGGATTTATCGCGTCGAAGACTGAGAAACAGATGGAGATGATGATGTATAACTTTTTCAATCTGTCAATCCGACGCTTGACACCTCAGTCGCTCGTGACCACGGGGTCTGCAAAGACACCGAAACGTCGAGTCAAAATTTAAAATGTAAATATACGCGATAAATCCGGTTAAAAAGTGTTTTATTTAAGCTCATATTATTTTGTTTTAAGGTACTAGACAGCGGATGTACTCGTTCATACCTTCTACACATTTTTTTCGTAAATACAATAAACCCAGACCAATGCAAACAAACGTGCTCAGGCACAGAATTATTAACATTGTTCGGGTATCGAACCCTGGAGTTTTGAAGCAGTATTGCCACAGCGGTCGTCACATGTATAAAAGTAAATATTGAGTCATGTCTGTATCAAAAGAGCTTCATGTCTGAATGATAAAAGAAGGAAGAAACAAAAACAGTACTGGACTTAAATGGTTAAAAAACTAGATTCTTCATAATTGATCTCAGCAGAGAAGAGAGTTCTTAAAAATGTTTCCTCATAGGCTTCTTGTCGATACAAAATCCTCAGTTCAACAATCTACAGACACGTGATACCGTGAAACGCGCATTAACACCACCAACTCTCTAGATTTAATTTAGCGCACAGATGTTACATCTCACGACCGAGCGGCCATTACGCGTGTGTTGTAGGCTATCCTAGACTCGTGTGTTTATTTATGATGCGTAAGTGTGCGTGATAATGCAGTGTCAAAGTGGTCAAAAATACACGCAGCAATATTCCGCATCAATTTAGGCACGTACGGAAACAGGCATCTAGAATAAATTATGTTGTATCGATAAATCCAAGAATTAAAAAAAACTTTGTTTTAGGCTATCTAGCAACGCATAGGCTGCATGGTTTAGATTCATTGCCTGTCCCTCTAGAGGATGGATAAAAAGTCATCTAATGGTGCAATACACTCAACACACATTAAACATTTAGGAACAAAGTAGGTATGTTAAATCGAAGTGTTTACAATTTTAGTTGTATTGAAAGGTAGTGAAAAGTTTAAGTTCGCGTTCGCACCACGCACCGCACGGCGGTATCGCTGTAATAAATGTACATTTTAAAAAGGCATTACGCAGGCTGAATGTTTTCCTGTCATCCCAGCTTAAAGTTGTCATTTCTACCGAGCTTCGCATTTTTTAAATCTTGTAAAAATGCGTTCTTTATGGAGATAACGATTTGTTTTCAACTTAGTATCGGTTTTTAACGATCTGTTTCGGACGTAAACTAATTTATCTCTTTGTAAGGAAATATGATCCATGGTACGTTTTTAAAACAAAATTTAAAAATTGCGTTTCTCATTCGAAACGTTTAAAAACTTTTTATACTAAAGCTATTGTTAGTTCTGAGTTTTAGAGTAAATAGAAAATTTGATAACAAACCTGAAGCCGGTGAGGTATCAGTAACATTGGTATTACCACTAGGAAATCCTTCCTATCATTATGGTGATGGAGTTCTTGTCTGTTTATATGTAAATCTCGTTGAAACGGCTTACCTAATTGAAATGTAGGTTAATTATGATTCGATTAACACGTAGGCTACTCTAAGTTAAACATGTTATTATTCAGAAATTATAGCAAGTATTAAATAAAACACTTTTTAATCGGATTTATCCCGTATACTTACATTTTAAATTTGAACTCGACGTTTCGGTGTCCCGTGGTCACGAGCGAATGATCCGGTTAAAAAGTGTTTTATTTAATAGTATGAATCGCGAAAACTTAAGACAATATTATAGCAAGTATGTCACGTCTTATGAAAAAGCAACCAAATTGTAATTCATTAGCATCCGTAAAAGTTTATTATTGTACCTACTAATTTCATACTGTTATCATAATAAACGCGACGTTTATAATGTTGATGTTTGGTATCCTTATCTATTGCCTAACGTTTACAAAGTAAAAGTCACGTACGGTTCATTTAGTCCCTCGCGCGGATCCGTTGAAAATTTCATGTAATTGACCCTGGCCGTCATAAAACGATCCATAATTTTGAGTTGCAGGGGTCTGGTAAACACATTATTGTTTTTAATTATAAAAGTTATGAATTTATGAACGGACGTAAAACCCTTTATAGCGACTCTCGTAAAACCCCCTTCTGTTAAAAGTAATATATGAGCCCTCAAAAATAATTAGTGACGTAGACTTTGAGAAGTGTCCACGAAGTTAATATAGCATGGTCTATATTTGATTAATAAATCGTTGTTTTAATAAATCGTTTTAATAATCAAATAAACTGGCATTAGATGTAGTAGAGTGTGAACCACAATTTCACGCTTGTTCATAAGCCTCTGCTTTATTGAATTCGTACATGTGCCGGTATAATTGTCAAACGGCACGATTGGTCGTGGCGCTAAATGTAATAATGCATCGACTTCAAAGCTAACACTATGAACACCTGCACTGCTCATTATTAGCGTAATCCGAATTTCAAATGTGTTAAAATATTTTGAAACTCTTTAGGCGTTCATTATATTTTACAAATTGAAAAATTAATTGAGTTAATTTATGTTCCTTTTTTAATTATTTCCTTTTCTTTTTTTTTATTGGTTTATTGGTTTACCAGAGAATGTTACATCAATACATAAAAAACGAAACAATCTTAAAAACATAAAATTTAAATGTACATTCATATTAAGGTAAACACATGCATAATAAATTACAATTGGGTGGTTCTTTAATAATTACTCTTCTAACAAATTATAATTAAGTACGATATAAAACTGTAGAATATATCAAAATAATTTCGAAAATAAAATAAAAAATACTTGTTCAAGGTACAAGCAATTTTTAGCAAAAATTAAATAAATTACATTAGATATAATAGAAATTAGAATTCAAATCTTACAAATTCAAAGTTACTAATGAAAGATTTTAAATGACTACCTACCACACAATTATGAAGACCAAAAATTTTAAAAGCAACTAATACTAAACTTAAAATTAAATAAAATATAAAAAAAAAGTTTATAATTAAAAGACATGAAAGACATAAAGAAAGTTTGTGAATAAATTTTAAATTTAAATAATTTTCATTTCACTTTAATCACCTCTCAGAAACCTGGCTAAACGAGTTTGCCGTTCCTATCTAGCTTTGTTGTAGGTCTAAACATGAGGTCCATTGATCTATGCGCATTATACAGTCTACACAGTCGTGGTACAGGCGATTCAAATCCCAACAAGGTTCTACGATAAGGTGGGACCTTGGTTTTAGAGTAATATCTAATGTGTATTACGGAGATTATTGAGCCTTTGTGGTATTTTTCTAAGCGGAAATTATGATGTCTTTGGAAAATACAATACAGTCGGATTCAAGTGGCACTTAATTTAACGTCAAAACGGAGTTGCGCTGTTCTTAAGTCTCTACTAATATAAGTTAGGCTTCAGTGAGTTTATTTGTTTTGTTTTTACGTGAAAACGTGACAGTGTGACGTGTTCTACATGGTGTTAAGTTGAAAAGGAATGGAAGCTACAGTTTTCCTGTTCTATCTATTTTAATTTATTAATTTTGTTTTACCTTTTTGTTAAGATTTACTGCATGTATATATTTTTTTTATATATTTATAGTCAGGGTGAGTGGTGGGTCACTTTCGAAATTTGAGGACTTGATACTTGAGATCATACACGAAGAGAAAAAATAATATAAATATTAATTATTTACTGAGTAAACTTAACCGAAAGTTAAAGAATTTATTACGCAACGCATGGTTACACTAATAACTACTAACCACGGACGTACGCTCGGTGCTATCAACACAGAATAGGTAGGTGTAGACGACTTCGCGAATGATCGTCCAGCCGTGAAGCTTTTTTTTTTCCGCCAAAGAATGACACCCTACCTGACCGCCCCAAAGGGCGTCCACAGATAGGGAGAGGGTGAATACTCCTAGTACGCACTGGGCCCTGCACGGGAATAAATTCCCGCCGACAGTAGCAATCGCTCGCCGACGGAATGCCACCGTATACCCAGCCAGTGTGGGACTTCTACTCACTAAACACCCCCTTCTCCGATCCCTAACTCAAGGCTAGAGATAAGCTTGGAAAATAGTTTGGACGCTCCGGTTTAAATGATTTCAGGTTCCCGTGCACCTTAAGAGTACAGCCTTAAATTCTCGCCTTAAGACTGTCCTCGAAAGTTCGGGAAAGTAAACACGAACTCTGTGCTGCTTCACACATGTTACAACGAAACGGAGCCTTAGTGGATTAAATGTATACGTTTCTAAAGCGTATTTATTGAGTTTTGGGTTTGAAAAATTTATCATATTATAACCAACTGATGATATGTAAACATGAAATCATATTTCATTTATGAAAAGTTGGCTCGATAAAAAAGAAGTCACAAACACAACACTAACATACAGTTTGAAGAGGATATTGCTACGAAACGCTATAATGGATTCATGTAAAAGTTACATAAAAACATAAAGCATACTTCTCTTAACCGATGATTAAATAAAAACTATTAAATAATTATATTTTTGAAAAATAAACCATTAAACGTATTTGCGCTTGCTCTCATGTCGGTGAATTTTGTTAGCGATATCTTAGCTGTTATGGTGCATACAGATTGCTGTAATGGAACTAGTAATTTAACATTCTGCGCATGATGCGTATTTAGACGTGTAGCAGTTTTTATCCATATTGATTCTGAATTATATTGTCGAATCCCGGTTTCATCCACGGTGATGATACAATTACAAAATTAATCTAAATTGTCCCTGCACAGGTCTAGAAACTCCAGCGAAGTTTCAACATTGCGCAAAATATCTCTTATTCATTCTTAACTGAAGCCCAACTCTTCTGCTATCTGCCATATTTTTATTCAATTTCTTCACTTTTTTTTTAATTTTGGTCACCCCGGGCAGAAGTCATCTTTTGCAGATTTCCCTTCTTTTACAAGGAACTTTATGACGGCACGATGTTCTATTTTTGTGTAACGCAGCGAGTTGATGTTTACAGGCCGATTGCTCAGACTATAATGATCCTATTTTAACAAAACTCTCCCGATATACTAATTAGATGTCGCTCAACTAGTAATAGCATGTGCGAGTGGTTAAAGTATCTGCAAGTAACTTAGGCCAGGCCTGGCTCACTCCGCGCGGTACATCCGTTATTTACCTACAGCGAAGCGCTCCGCCGGCGGATTTCGAATCAGTCGAGTGTCACGCGCGCGCGTTGTAGATACCTAATAGCACTCACAGTAATTCTATGATCGAGGTCGCAAATAGTATTTAAAAATGGACATAAAAAGAAACAAATATTCAATTAGATTATGTTTAGTTTTGTTTAATTTAGTAAACAAAACATAGGTAGTATTACTTAGTAGTATTCGTCGTAACTTTTTTTTCATTTTGTACTTTAGCTAAGTTGAAATAATATTTTTTAAAAAGGTAGAATAACAGTAATACCTACATCGGTAGATACTTAATTACAAATAAAGATAAGAAGCATGCGATAGAAAGAGACAAAACTTCTAGGTATATAAATTTGCAGGTACGTAATGCTGTGCGAGCTGAATTCCACCGTATTGCGTTGTAGCAAAACTCGAATTTATTTAGATCTTCTTGCGGAGTAATTCTTCTGTACCAACGGCACTATTACTTATTCTGTGCTTAGGCTCAGAACTTTTCAGCCGCCTCGGCATCTTTGTAGACATTGTGGCCATTGCGACGCTATTGGATTTTAACGACACATAAATTAAGGGCTCGGAGTAGGTCTATTCATAGCGTGCACGGACTAAAAATATGGGAAGCATTCCATATTTAAATGCGCTGCTTTAAAATAACCCTCTGTAAATACTTGAAACATGTTTACACATGTAATATAAAGCTCAAGTTGGTATAAAAAAAGGAGGAGATATATTTTTTTGTGTGTTTTGTTACCCGATATTTCTGACAATTATGAATCGATTTTGAAAATTCTTGTTTCATATGATAGAAGGTACTTCATATTAATAAATTTTATATAAATTTCTTCGAAATCGGTTGAGTACTTCACTGAAAATTTTAAATTTTTGAAAGCATATGTATGATTTCTGAGAATGCTGTGTTGATGACATTATAACATAGTTAAAGTTTTGACGTGAACTCGGTTTTTTAATGTTCTGCATTCGTTGATTATTATTTTATTTATTTATTTTACCGAAATTCCCTATTCAGGAATGAATGAGAAACTACCTAGGTACCTACAGAAGGCATTAAGCGTTACATATCTGTCAAAAATGTTTACTTAAATCTGAACTCTATGCCCTCGACATTAAGTTGAAATTGCTTGCGGAAATTTGACAGGTAATGTAACGCTTGATCTGTTGCCTTCTGTACATTTTACATTTTTTTAACGTATTTAATCTAAATATAAAATCGCTTTTTTGGGTCTTTTCACATCGCATTTTCATGATCAACACAAAAATCAATATGTGTAATACGCTATGAAAATTCAATTCTGAATCATTAAACTTTAGTCACCATACATAATTCATACCTTTCCATTTATGATTTAGAAAATAATAACTTACAAAGCTACATGAAACTCCTGCCAACGTAGGTACATAATTGCCTTATTTGCTACCCAATATTTTAAGTTATTTTGAAAAAAAGATGGCACCATTAATTAACACTGATGGATACAGCAACATAAAAAAAAGCGTCCACCTTTTTTCGGATGTTCATGTTACATCCATTTTTGTCTGCTAGGTACCTACTGCAATAGATTCATAACACTGTATTGAGAGTTACTTGATTTTAGAATGTATCGGGAAAAACTGCTGGCTAAAGCTACTTTGACGACCACTTTGGCGATGGGGTAAACCTATCTGCCTCAGACGCCAGTGGTTGCGGGTTCGATCCCCGCACGGAACAAGAAAAAAAAAATGTTCTGTGTCTGGGTGTTTATCTATTTATGTATTTATATTCTAGGTTCCCCCCTAGTTCGCTATATGGTATCCCATAACACAAGCTATGCTTACTTTGGGGCTATACATATAGTTGGTGTGATTGTCTGGGGATTTTATTTATTTTATTTTTATTTTACTGTCAAACATGTTTGAAGTCCTAATGAAATGACATGCCAGTAAGGAAATTAGCACCCACTGAACTTGTTATGAACTTTTCAGTCTAAGAGGTCGTTGCCTTTTTATCATTACTTTTTATTTAGTTAATGGTTTCGCTTCGCCGACAAAATATATTCCGCTAGTGGCAGCAAAAAAGTTTTCATCTAATTGCCATTAAGCTGTCTTACTATTAGTTAGTTGATTTCGCATTGACTTTTCACACGCAAACTTTTTGTTTTCATGAAATTTAGTTTATTTTGCTACTTGTGTAGCTATTTTCAACCGAGTTCCAAAAAAGGAGCAGGTTCTCAATTTGTGTATGTTTTTTTTTTGTGTCTTTGTTATACGATATTACGGACAATTATGAATCGATTTTGAAAATTCTTGTTTCATATGATAGAATGTACTTCAGAATTGGTCCTCTATAAATTTTATCGAAATCGATTGAGTACTTCATGGTTTTAATTTTTTTTTAAATATGTATGTATTCGATTTTAGATTGACGACATTATAATTTAACCAAAGCTTTGATGCGAAGTCGGTTTTTTTAATGCTCTGCATTCGTTGATTATCGAGTATCTAAATAACTGTATCGACTAGTCAATATCGATCGAACTGAAAATTTTGATTATTATTCTCATCAAAAATCTATCTAAACAACATAAAAAAAAACATATTTTGTATGAAAGAATCATCGATCGAAAAATTTGTTTCATAATAGTTATTAATATTACTCATAGGTGGGTAAATACTGGTAAATACTACATAACTGCATATTTAAACCATGATACTAATAAAGCTTAGATTTATCAAGAAGAAAGTTAAAGCAAAGACCAAAGATAAGTCACAAAGCAAAGTATTCTAAGCCACTCTCAAATGTACTAAAAGCATTTTCTTTGACGACGCAACGCGTTTTCCGACTTTTATATTTGTTTTAGGCTTACATTCCAGTTTACGACTTAAGTACTATCATCACAAGGACCACTTATGTGTAATATGATTGTGCGTTGTTAGTATACCTAAGAAATACGGCTTTCTATTATTGGAACTATTCAATTCTGTTTCTTCACAATTCAATTTTACATTTTGCAGCCGATAAATGTGAACAGGCTGCGAGTGGTGACTCGATTCAGTGATTCCCAAACATTTATTGGGTGAATTTTTTTTATTTGCAATTGTTTGCTATGCGTTGATTCGTAATTCAATGAATTTGGATCGAGAATTCGTCGAAACGTATGATGTTCAATAAATACAATTAAACTCGGAAAAAAGTCAATACTGGTTTATCATAGGTTTATGGCGTACGAAAGTAGTTGAAGAAAAGTTGCATAATATTTAAATATTATTGTGTTTTGCATAACTTTAGTTTCGCATTTTTAATATTATTATTTTTCGTTTACGAAGTCGTCCAATTATCGTTACAGTGATATCTGGAATGATTTTCGGAGTGGCTTCGAAAGAACGACTGTAGGACTGAAAAGGGACTGAAAAAGTATATTTCATGGATTTACATTACCAGATTATCTGACATCGAGACATCTTAAGATCGTACTTACTGATAATTTTAAACGTGAAATTTTGGGAAATATAGAAAAGTGCAGAACGGATTTAAATGAAATGTGGTACATAATAAGGCCGATAGCAAAAAGTTTAAACTAATTCATAAAGTATCGCGTGCCAGCTGTTTCTTATTCCGTGGGAATATCGAGATAAAAAGTAGCCTATGCTGTAACTATGCCAAATTTCATCTAAATCCGTTGAGCCGTTCCGCCGTGATTGAGAAACAAACATCAATACATCCTTACATCCATCCATTAAAACTTTCGCATTGAATATTATTATTAGTAAGGTTTAACTAAGAACATGTCTCTAATAAGCTTAATTCGATTCTATTTCAACTATGTAATACTGGAGAAATGTGTAACACTGACATAATTTAAACACACTTTTATATTCATCATCTACATAAAAAAGTAAATACACTAAGTTTTGTACTACGTTATGGCATTCAATAAAGTGTAAATAAATAAGTTGTGGTAACCCTACGTGGTTTCATATCCAGATAATACACCTCAGAGACATTTTCTCTATCATAAAGCGAACACAAGTACGACAGCACGCCTTCGCTTCCAGCGAGATAGGCACGATAAATTCCTATCCTTACACTCCGATATTTTTATATAAATACCAGACATTTAAGTAGATTTTATGGTTTTTCTAAGTCATAAAGAAGATCGATACTAAGCATAAAATATTCCTAAGATTTCCTACCTACGAACGAAGAATTCTTTAGCAACAAAGTTTGCAGTTTACAAAGTTTTCTGCTAGAACAAGACTTCGGGAAATCCGCTTGTATTCTTTATCATTGTTTCAATGATATAGAAATTTTCCCTGAATGGTAAACAAATACATTCTGGTTGTATACTTATGTGAATATTGTTCTTAGTGCAGCGGTTCCTTTAATTTATGGCCTTAAATTCGGTGGGACTTCGCCAAGCTTTTAAGAAACTGCGTCAACTTAAATAGGAAACCTTCTATTTTTAAATTACGGGAAGCAAAACTGCCAACTTTGAAAATACCACTTGTTTTAGTTTGTTTAAAACAAAGAACTTACACTGTAGCAAACTTATGATGTTGGCATGCCAGATGCGTTTTACGATGTAAGTTTAAATCGAATTGAAATCTATTCGAAGGTTTCGTGTTTGAATTTTTGAAATTAAAAAAAAACAATAGTCTCTGTTCAACACAGCCCCTTATTCTTTCTGTGTTATAATCGTGTTTCACGATACGTTGCTGCGTTAAACATATAAAATAGCAAATATCTCGTTTCAATTTAAAACCATATAAAACGTTTCTTTCCTTAACAAACTTGGTGTATCTGTGATACAAACAACGTTAAAAAAATACTCCGTCGAAAAACTACACGAAGAATAACAAAAATCTAAATTTTCAAGCAAACGCTATCAGATTTCTCAAAATGTTCCTTCATGAACAAGATATATATTTATTTCGTTTAAAAAATTGCTTGAAGATGGCGCAAAAAATGTTTTTCACCCCACGCGTAGCCATGGCAACCGGCAGTCATTTCCGCTTCTGTTTGCACACTGTCTCATTGCTCAGCCGTTAGGTACTGCCGAGGCCTCACTGCGTGGACCTGCTGTGTTTAACAACTTTTGTAGGGGATTTAAATAAATTAGTTCTCAGCCTCTTCAACTTTCCTATGCTACGTTTTTGTTTAAGCGTAAGCCATTTGCTAAAGTTCCGTCTTTTAACTTTCATGCTAAAAAGTTGGATCAATGAGAATAGTTACTTCCGATCCCGCGGGAATTTCCCGATGAAAGGTAGTCTCTGTAAACTATATTTTATCTTGTCTTTTTTTACCATTCAATCATTTATTTTAGCCAATAAAATAAAACCTACAATGGGCCGTAGGTGTACCCATTCGACATTGCATTTTGACGTTGACAATTTTTTTTTCTCGTTCTGTTACGGCATAAAGAAACACTTAATATAAGAGAATATGTCGAATCGGGCCCAATATCCTCCTTGTAGTTTTTGAAAATAGCGCGTTGAAAAGAAACTCTTCAGCTTTATTGTGTTGGTATTACCAATCGCTGCTGTCATGGAAAACACCTAAGTAACGTAATTTCTGCAATAAAATGATTTGTTAAAGCTTACGGAAGAAATAAATTCGGATAAAAAAAACATTCTTTAAAAAGGAGAAATAAACAATATAATAGATTCACTCTGTTGCTACGTATTTCGTACCCTAAAACATCAACAAAATAGATAAATTGTGAGGTTAGCTGTAATCACAACCTAAAAGACTACTTGCTTTGGAAGGATGCTTATAATTTTGCCTATGTCTATGTATTACCTATGTTTTATTTCATGTTCCTTAACGACTCTTGTTGTTTTTTAAGTATTATTTTATGTTTTTAACTTGGTTTTTTATTATTTAAATATTTTGAATACCATAAACATAAACTTTAATTTTATTTTTTATTTAATGTTAATTTCATCTTTATATAAAAATTGTAATTTTCAACTCTTTTTTTAAATTTATATACTATTATTATGTACATCATGGATTTTACTATATAGTTTGTGTATTTCTGTTTTTGGCCTTATGAATATTAATTATAATCTTTCTATGTATTAAATATATCGCTGTAGAAATACCTGTCAATAAATAAATAAATAAATAAATAAATGTCACACAAATTAATTTAATTTTAAGAAAAAACATCATTAGAAAGACAGCATAGCTATCTACAGAATTTGTTCTTTTGCTTTATCTCGATGATTCGTCAAAATTGGCGAAGATTTACTTAGTACTGTCTCCAATTATAAAAAAAAATATATGAACAGAATATGCAGAAAAGAAATAAATAAGCAAAAAGGATCGAGCTCAGCATAATGTTGAATACTGAAGTTAGTTGTTGCAACTCTCACATTTCACTAAAGAGTACCATAATGTTGAACTCAATTTAAAAATTTAAATCTAAAACTCACTGTATCATGTTTAAAAAGCTGTTTCTTAAAATATTACCCGTGCTGATAATATTTTGCGCTCACATTTTGACACGTTTTTCCACAATATTTCATACGGTTTATATGGTGTGTAAGCTGTCAAAAAAGGTTCTACATAACTTGTGCCCTGGGTTGATTGAAAATCTCTTGAGCCATTTCACTCAGCCTGTGCCACCATTTTTTGTATCAAAACTAAATAGTTTGCTTCATCCTTTGATGTAAACGGACACATTTTCTTTTTCTTCTAAATAAAATATGACGCAAAAAGTCATACCTTGACGATGCTTAATTAAGTTGCAATAGATGAGTATAAATGTTTTTCGTATAACTTACAAAATCCTATTCTTACCCAATGGTATTTAATTACTCTAAAAAGCGTTAATTTGCCTATAAAAAGCTTAATAAAAAGTGCGCATTCAATTTATGATTGCTCATTTTGCAATTTATGATGGATATGAGACCTACCTTCATTATTTTGTCCGAAAAGGCAGTGTTTTTTCTTTAAAAACGGTAAGCGACAATCCTCTGCCACCATTTTTTTTACCTTCAAAAGAAAAACATTGTAAAAAATATTTATGATCACCAAATGACCACTACTTATTTTTCCTTCTGGACCGAATAATGTTTTTGGGAATATGAGGGACATTTGGCTTGCTCTCAGAGAAGATTACATACATGAATGTGATTGAATTGATTGATTGATTGATGTAGGATGAATGTTTTTAAGTACATACCTTTTAGAGTTGGCGCGGTCCGTGTCGCTAACGGGTTGACAGATAATAAATGAGCTGTCGTCAGTTGTAAGAGTGGCACTGGCGGGATAGGTAAAAAAAGATACCCGCCTGCTAAAATATGGAGGTTATGTAACCTAATTTTTGGAGAAAGACTTTCATTTTCGTCACTAGCTATGTTCAATATTAATTTTCGTATAAGAAGTATTTTGCGATAGGTACAAAATGAGGCCATTTAAAAAAATCATTGTAAAAGGAATATATTTTAAATTATTATTTTTGAAAATGGAATGAAATCCGTTTTCAGTAACCTTATAGCTTTAAATGGAAACAAAAAAAATAACTATGAAATGAACCTAGTCTTTTTTTACACACATGTAGGCAGCAATATAGGGTCCATAATGTATGTACTACCAAATAATTAATGTCGAATTTACCATTGTGGAATGCAATAAACTATTGAATTGAATTGAATTGAATAAATTTTTGTTAAAAATAAAATTCTTTGTCTTTTTTTATGAACGATGATTTCATCGTTTCATTAAAATTCATTAAAATTTACCATTGTGGAATGCAATAAACTATTGAATTGAATTCTTTATCTTTTTTTATGAACGATGAAACGATGAAATCATCGTTCATAAAAAAAGATAAAGAATTTTATTTTTAACAAAAATTTATTCAATTTAATTCAATAGTTTATAGCATTCCACAATGGTAAATTTTAATATCCAAAAGGCTTTTTGACCTTTTAAGAGTCACTTTTTTAGGGTAGAAAAAAGAAAGTAGAAGGTATAAAATAAAAATAAATAACTTCTTTTCAATAAAAAACATTTATACTTATTTCCATATAGAACCGTTCAACTAAAATATATATGCAAAATAATTGGCAAAAAATATAGGCGTGTATAGTGTGAAATATGTAAGGGCCTCGCTGCGCGCCTGAATGATGGCAGGGGCAGAGGTCACGCCAAGCCCGCGGCTACTGAGCTATTTCGCTATTTCAGGTCGCATCCCCATTAAAGTACTTCAAAAAAGGTTCCCTTACGAAAAAATACCGTTTTCGCATCCAATACGAAGGTTTTATGACCGTAGTTTCGGAGGTGTTAAACAAAAAAGTTTTATCTGAAATATGTTTTACGACACAGAATGACATCTAAACTGATTCTTTTATTTTTTTGTAGACGGTTTTTGGGTCGAATGCGTCCATATTAAGAACTAGTAGTCTCCTAAAAAAAATAAAGCCTTTTTTGAGCACGACGTCAAATTAAACTAAATAAGAAACTAAATCTAGTTTAATCTGATTACCATTTTGTAAGCCTTACAATCTTATGATTAAGTCGTCTTAAATAATAACTAATAACAATAGTAACTAGTAACTATATTAAAACAAATATTTAGAAATTAACAACATTGATAGAGTCTAACCTTATAGCTAGAGAGTGTATAACAAATGAAAGTAGTCTGTCACTGTCAGTAAAGCTAGAACTAAGTATGTTGTGGAACTTAAACAGTAAATTATTATGTCGTGGTGATAATAAGTGAATTGAAATCGTATCATCATCATCACAACGCCATGTAATAGAGCTATAAGTGTCTATAAAATCGTATGTAAGTTAAAAAGTCACTGATTTCGCAAGATCAGATTAAAATAAGCCTAGATACTCCAGGTCCTTAAACCCAAATTTCAAGTCCAGGCTCATCTTTGTCTGAGTCAAACATTTTATCAAAGAAATAATCGTTATTATTCTGAAGCTATTAAGATCCTACGATAATCCCCTGTAATAAAAGAGGTTTTTATTTCGATCATAACTCTAAATTAAGTTTTGTATCAATAAATTTACCGATTAGGTTTTCATTTTATTAAGTGCATTTTTTAGCTTGGTATGATACGTGTGATACGGTTATGCGTAAATTGACATATTTCTGTTGATATTTTTAATAATATAGCAAAACAGATTCATTATAATACCTACTAAAATAAAATTAAAGTGGCATACGATCACAGGTATCCTATAAAACTGCATAAATATTTCATCTGAGATTATTACTTGTTTCCTACTTTTTAGTGCGTGTTCAGTAGTCGGGTTTTACTTTTTAAACTTTTAATTGATAAGTACTACATGTTTACCATAAAATTACCGCTTTGTCAAGGCTGAAATTACTATTTTATGTATACGTTAAAAATCCTGAACACGTGACCAACAAAGCAATGAAATCTATAGATGTGTATATGGCTTTTAATGGGTGGGCACCAAAGCTATACTTCAGAGGTCTTATTATTAAATTGGGGTCAGTCAGCGGACATGCCAACCGTCCCTGCTAACGCAATTATCAATGTTCGTTCGGTTTCATTTTAATACGCGTACTCAGGCTGACCGTGATCCATGCGTGTTAAATTTTTTTTACCGATGACCAAACCCGCTTTCTATCCCAATCTTCATGATGGTAAGTGAAGATAAGGTAAAAGATGGCAGCACATAAAACATTACCAGACCATGTAGAGCCGCTGACCTGCAGGCCTATTATGGATCTCAAAACCATGCGATGATATCATGAAATAGTTTTGACGTTAAAATCTCTTAGCTAAGCTCTTACCGTGTAGACTGAATACAATAATTCCAATATAAAATAATATAGTATTGATTTATAAAACCACACGAAACGAAAAACATGCAATGATATCATGAAATACTTTGACGTAAAACATATCATGCGATCTTTTTACGGTATTACTCCATGGCGAAATTTCTTAGCTAAGCTCTTGTCATGTAGACTGAATACAATAATCCCAATATATAATATAGTATTTATTTGCGTGGCATTCGAAACGGAAAAACACAAATGAAATCAAGAAACAAACATATCATAGAGGTGGGTGCGATCTCACCTTTTTCAATTGATGTTTTAAAGTTATAGATGATATCATTGAAACTGTCATTGCAAAAGGAAATGCCTCTTGCATGCAATGAATTGCAATATATGTATGTATATGTATTCGTTCATTCATTATATCATCATTGTATCATAGAAATCTTAGAGTAAGAATAAAGTATAATTATTACTCTAAGATAGAGATCTTGTTTATCATGTCATGTCACGAAACAACCGTAATAGGCTTGCTGGTTTTACTACCATCCACTCGGATCACTCGCCTTTTACGACATGCTTTTGCAGAGGCGGTAGCCAAACCTACGATTCTACCTGGTTTATTGCGCGCTTTTACTCAAAACAATATTTACCTTCCTTCAAAAAGAACAACTCAAATTACTTGAAAATTTTCCTGCATAAAAATGTTCCAATATTGGAATTTCCTCTTAAACTTTTTAATTCATTCAGATGAGCAAACAGATGATCTACTACTGTTCCTGAATTAAAACTTCGTGGAACATTAAATGAGAAAGTACAGCGAGTAAACGCGAGAAATCGCTAAAGCGTGGCATCGATTTTTCGCTTTTTAAGTTTCGTGGTGTGTATGTGGGCATGGTTATCTTAACCATGTAGTTAATCTGCAACCTGTTATTGTTTTTTTTTTAATTTGAATGCCTGATCATAGATAATCGCAGTGAATGACTGCTTATAATTTATTACTTACTTTCAAGACCGTTTATAATTCATTACTTACTTTCAAGATACTTATGTTGTCTTTAAGATTTTTCCTGTTTTTCATGCATGAACACGGGATCTTTATTAACACCCAAATGTCGAGTAAATTTTTGAATATTCATATTTACTATACATTGACTTCTACAGTTAAGGATAAGTAGTGTTTTTTAAAGCTTTTTAAATGTGGCGATGGTCTTAGCTGACTTAATACAAAGTGGTAGTTGATTCCATAAGGATACTGCGCGAATTTTAAATGCATCACCGAATAGGTCGGTTGAATGAGCCGGTGTGCTGAGCATTAAATTGTCTGAAGATCGTAAATCACGACTATGTTGCTCATGACGATAGCTAAAGTAATTTTGAAAATAGCTAGGGACAGTAGGATTGAACAGTATTCGGTACGGTAGCCAAAGAACGTGAATATTCCGGCGAAAGCGAATTGGAAGTCATTTGAGCTTAGTGCGATACTATTTCTAAATCTACTTTAATGATTATCTAACCCCACCATATAATAAATAACGACTAATCGAAATGATATACTGACTTATTCTTGATTATTTAATTTACAGCAAATTGAGAAACTGGCTACAAGTTACCTATATAATATGATATAATACTTGTAATTATTCAGGAAAGTTTCGTCTGAAGGCAACTTATAAAACATTACATATGCTACCATAACAATAACATAAACTACTTAACTACCAGCTAGAACTTCACTTAAACTACTAATTATATTTCACAGCTTCTTTCTTTGCGATTGAGGTTTACTTTATGTAGTAGCGCCACCTACTGCTAGCCTTTGCACGGATTTTAGAGTCTATGATAAGGGTTCTTTTCTTTTTTTTTTTTTTTTTTAACAACTGTCACGTTTCGCTCCCTATGTCAGCATCCAGTCTACAGAACTCATTTCTGCGTTTCCGTGCTGTAGCCTGCGCACGTCGACTAAAATATATTAATTAGCTAGTTAAATTTTAAAAGTTTAAATGGTAAAAATTGTGCATCGAAGGAAGAGAAAATTCTCAAGAAAATAATTCGAGGAGGTTGAGACATCAAATTACAAATTCCGAAGAACCCAACGGTGTTGGGACTTATTAGAAAAAATGTCGTTGACACAAAAACTACCCACATTGTATGTGCGTGTAGTCATCGAGGTTCGATGCATACAATTAATTCTCCTATTTAGTCCGTTACTCGATAATAATATCGTCATTGGCGATTAATCTGATGTACGGTGGAGAATCTCTAATATAATTTTAATAAATATTAGAAAAAATGTCGTTGACACAAAAACTACCCACATTGTATGTGCGTGTAGTCATCGAGGTTCGATGCATACAATTAATTCTCCTATTTAGTCCGTTACTCGATAATAATATCGTCATTGGCGATTAATCTGATGTACGGTGGAGAATCTCTAATATAATTTTAATAAATATTAGAAAAAATGTCGTTGACACAAAAACTACCCACATTGTATGTGCGTGTAGTCATCGAGGTTCGATGCATACAATTAATTCTCCTATTTAGTCCGTTACTCGATAATAATATCGTCGTTGGCGATTAATCTGATGTACGGTGGAGAATCTCTAATATAATTTTAGTAAATATTAGAAAAAATGTCGTTGACACAAAAACTACCCACATTGTATGTGCGTGTAGTCATCGAGGTTCGATGCATACAATTAATTCTCCTATTTAGTCCGTTACTCGATAATAATATCGCCGTTGGCGATTAATCTGATGTACGGTGGAGAATCTCTAATATAATTTTAATAAATATTAGAAAAAATGTCGTTGACACAAAACTACCCACATGGTATGTGCGTGTAGTCATCGAGTTTCGATGCATATAATTAATTCTTTTGATTAGTCAGTTACCAGATAATATCGCCGTTGGCGATTAATCTGATTTGCGGTGGAGACGATCTTGCACGCCGAATCCAAGATTTGAAGTGCCCGAGCTACCTCCGTCATTATCAGCCTTTTTTTTTTTGATACGATTAATGTCCCGGAAGAGGTCTAAAAACCAGCAGTTGTCGGCTGAAGATCTAAAGAATCTAAAGATAAGCCTGTTGAGGACTATCTTGTACCCGCAATTTGCAAATATTTACTTGCTCCCTTTATTAAATTTAGAAGCAAAAGCAGCATTGGCTGAAACTCTTACCAAACGAGATTCTATACATCAACAAAAAAAAAAAAGGGCAAATTGGAATCGCCTTGGCAGCTTTATCGCAAGCGATGGTAATCATTTTCAATGAAACTTTGAAGCAAAAACTTTTAAAACTGCTGAGTTACGCTTGTCGCGATAGCCAGAATAGGGAAACTAAAACTCATCGTAACATAATAATGAGTTCCATAAACGTATGCCTGCGTGACACGCTGACCAATACAAGTTGCGATGATTATCTATTGGGAGGAGATGTTGCTGAAACGCTGCAAATTGCAAAAAACGACGACGTCATCTCCGCAGCCACAGCTGCCGGCTCGAGCTCCACAGCAGAGCTACACGTACCCGCCACGTAGGACCTACCACGAACGGTCGTGGAACACTAGCAACCAGCGGAAATAAACCACCAGGTGCAGTGCGATGGACGTTTACGATATTTTCATCAAAAATGGGCTTAGATAACGAGTGATCCATTAATATTATCGTGAATAGCTGGTTACTAAAGACCTTTTAAATATCTGCCCGCTAAACAAAGTAGCTCTTGTGTTTACCCAAGGTCAATACATGGCCATAAAGATTATATTTTAGCGTTGGATAAACTATTAAAAATAAATGCTATATTCGTATGTTCTCATGAGCCAGGTAAATTTTATCACAATTTTTTTTCTTGTGCTCAAGCTATACGGTGAAAATCGCTTCATACATAATTTAAAATCTTTGAATTAATTTACTACAAAACACTTCAAAATGGAAGATTACAGAACCGCTGATAAGTTAACAAAACAATGCTACATGTTATTTTTTCATCAATGTTGATAAGTCTTTCCGAAAGTACCTTCGATTTGAATATAACAACGTTTTATATGAATTCAAATATTAAGCGTTTGACTTATGCACCGCTCTTTATATAAGTATTTACTAAAATATTAAAACCAGTCATGGAATTTTTACGTCGGGATAATTATTTCATCCATAATATATCTAGATAATATATTTTACATTGGCAAAGATTGTGATGATTGTAATGAGAATGTTTGGATTACAAAACATATTTTAATAAATTTAGGTTTCATAATGCATACGAAAGAAGGTTGCTTTGTTCCTAGAACACAATGTAAATTCCTTGGGTTTATTTTTGATTCAGAGAAAATTATTTTAAAACTACCCACAAAAAAAAAAAAAAAAAAAGTTCTTAAAATAGAAAAAATAATACACAAAGTTATTCGAGCAATTTAAAGGGGCTTTTCTCCTCTTAGAACAGGCCAAGACACTAAAACTATCTATCCTGACGCATCATATACTGGCTAGGGCGGGTTTTGTGATGGAAAAGAGGCAGCGGGTCATTGGAAGGAAAGCGAGTCGTCGCTACACATTAATACTCTGGAATTAAAAGCAGTTTTTTCGGACTTAAAACATTCGCATAATTATGGTAGTTACGATTGTGATATATTGTTAAGAATAGATATTACCATTACCTGTATAAATAGAATGGGTAGTGTTCAGTTTTCACATATGGATCATATTACCCGAGACCAATGGAAATAGCGTGAAATGCGTAAGATCAATATCTTTACATCTTATATTACTTCAAAAGATAATATAGAAGCTGAGAGTTTGTCACGAAAACAGTTTAATGACACTGAATGGGATCTAAGTGACTATACCTTTAATAATATAACAAATAGGTTTGGAATACTATCGGTTGATCTTTTTGCAAACAGATGCAACTTATAATGTCCTATTTATGTAACCTGGAAAAATGACCCAGATGCAAAAACTCTTCAGAAAATTGTTAGTGAAAAGTCTGTGGGTATTGTGGTAGTACCATACTGGCCCACGCAACTATGGTTGCCATTGTTTAAAAGGTTGTGTTGTGATTGTATTTACTAAATACTAATTCGCTGAAATCTCCTTTCAGATCTGCGCTCAACCTTCATTAAACATTAACCTTGGTTGCCGCGAAATTGTTCAGAAAGCGTTAGTAAAAAGATCACTGTCTTCAAAGTCCGTTGAAATTATGTTGGCATCTTTGTTGGATAATTCTTACCGAGACAGTGTGAAGGAGGTATCAAGGCGTGGATTGAATATTGCAAAAATAATAATTTTAGTTTTACTCAAACTTCTAAACCAATAATTGTTCATTTTCTAACTGAAATTTTCGAAAAAGGTGCTAAGTACGGTACTATTAATAGCTATAGATCTGCATTATCATTAATATTAAACATAAATTCCCAATATGACAGGTTAAAAAGTTTCATGAAAGGAGTCGTTATGTGAAGACCAACCACATCAAGTATGATCTTACCTGGGATCCAGCAGTTGTATTGAGCTACTTACCTACAAAATTTCCTAATGAAGACCTTGACTTAAAGACTCTTTTCCAAGAAAACTGTTACACTAATAGCTCTTGTAACGGAACATCGTGTTCAAATTTTATCCGTGACAAAGATTAAAAATATTTTAATAACTAAAAAAGGTACTTATAAAAAGGTTTATAAAAACCTCTAAATTTAATAGTAAACAGACCTTGGTAAAGTTTCCGTTTTTTAATATTCGTCCAGAAATTTGTCCAGCAAAAACCTTACAGATGTAGGTATATAAATAAAACGAAAATTTAAGGAAACCTGATAATTTGTTTATTAGTTTTAAGAAACATATAGGTTTCCAAACTTTAAGTCACTGGGTTAAAAACACTTTAACTCTCAGTGGTATTGATGAAAATATTTTTAGTGCACATAGTACATGACATGCTGCTACATCAAGAGCTATTTATTTAGGAGTTTCTATTGACCTATCAAAAAGACTGCAGGATGGTCGGATTCTTCCTCAGTCCTTGCTAGAAATTATAACAAACTTTGTAACGAAAAATAATTTGCCTAATCATTGTTGAATTGTTTTCAATAAGTATGTTTATTTACTATTGAAGAGTTTTACCTTACTACTCAGCCAATTCATTTCACTATAACTAATCTTTAAACATCCTACATAAAGTAAACCTCAATCGCAAAGAAAGAAGCTGTGAAATATAATTGAGGATCAAACGAACTTCTAAAGTGAAGTTCGATCCTAATTATGTGAACAGCTTCTTTCGAAGCGATTTAATATAAACCCACCCGTTATTATGCTTTGAAATAAGCATAATATGAATATGTTTCAACATGGAGTAATTTCAATTTATATTTGTATTTTACCCAACCCCAATATAGTGAAATGAACAAACAGGAATAAGACAGATTGACTTTAAACAAAATGAGTTCTGTAGACTGGATGCTGACATAGGGAGCGAAACGTGACAGTTGTTAAAAAAAAAAAAAAAAAAAGAAAAGAACCCTTATCATAGACTCTAAAATCCGTGCAAAGGCTAGCAGTAGGTGGCGCTACTACATAAAGTAAACCTCAATCGCTTCGAAAGAAGCTGTTCACATAATTAGGATCGAACTTCACTTTAGAAGTTCGTTTGATCCTCAATTATACACAAAGCTGCAGGGCTAGCATGTGACCATCGATAAATACTCGAATCGACAAGATAAATATTATTTTGTTATTTAATCCTATTTTGTTAGCTTACATGCGCACCATGATAGATAGAATTACCCGATTTGATACCATGATTAAGCCCAGACAACCAAAGATTCAACAGAAGATTCTAAAAAAACAATTTGTGATTGCCAAATTTTAAGTAAATATCGATAAAAGGCCCTATTTATCTTTGTCGATATTCGATTTAATCGTAATAATTAACGAGAGGACGCGAGACTAGGAACTGACAAAAGTAACACTAACTTTCTTAGTGCTAGACACATGCTGTGAGTGTGGGTAGTTAACAAAAGCCTTACAAATATGGGCCTATTAAAGTGCCAAAGAATTTAAATATTCCTGTTAATTTTACAACGGATGTAGCCAAAAGTTTTTATCGTATAAGTTGAGGGCGTGTAACGGTAGGTACGGCATTGTATTGTTTTGTCAGCAAAGAACTTTGATTTAGATTTTTCACCGGCGGAATGCACGGCACGGCACCGTGTGATGTACCGTTGCACGGCAAACGGCGCTGCGCGGTGACATTTATCCACGCCCTTAGGTGGAAAACCGGTTTGAACCGGTTTGAGCAAAAGATGGGGCGTTTTGAAACGTATTTGTTACTTAAATTTTCGCAGAATGCTTTTGAATGCTTTGAGTCTATGTTTTATTTTCAATTATTCGTAACGACTAAATTATTGTTGTTAGAAGCAGTAGCATTAAGTACTGCTTTCATGGGGGTTTGAGTAGATTGCAATTGTATGATAAAGATGTATATCATGTTCATACAAGACATCAATCGAAAATGGACCTCAATTTAAATATGACGAATGAACAGAATCATTCATTTCGTCGAAGGAGTATGAAAATGTATTCAGCAATACGTATCTCAAATGGACTTAAGGTTGTGAAGGCGTATAAGTGTGTTTATTTATACGACAATGCTGTCATGAACGCGGTCAGGAATAGGAATAAAAATAGATTTAGTAGGTACTATAAAAATGGATTTTATAAGTAAAGAGATTCAAATAAACGGTGGCTTTGTTTTTATACGTATCTCAAATGATAGATGCTTTTCTTAGAATGGGGAGTTTTCTGACAGCTCATAAAAATTTGTTCAAAAAACCTCTATAGATGGCTCTTTTAAAAAGCCGAAGGCGTTAAGTCTGTAAACTATAATGTAGGTAAGTGGTATCTACCATCTATGGTTATTTATACGTTCAATTTCTGATAAAGACGTCAATTAATTTATTTTACTTTTAAAAACGCAGTGTGGAATAAATTCTTCGCCTTCGCCTTTTGTAAAGTGCCATCTATCGAAGCCTTTTGTACCAATTTTGTGCAGTTTTGTTTTTTTAATGAGCTGTCAGAAAACCTCTTATTGTTATCATCAGCAAAAGGCCATAAGCCTTTCTGAAATATTTTGTATAGGTTAAATAACTGTTCATATTGAAATGTGTACAAACCTAGTCCTTCTCAAAAACAAAATAAATTTTCACGGTACCGTTTTATAAAGGCTAGAGGCTGTATAAAATAAAGCCTATTCTAGGACATAGTAATGGACCGATTAAAAAGAAGTAAATATAATGAGAAATTAGAATATGTGTTTATTGCAAAAACAAACAGCAATGTAAGTAAGTCCAATATTTTTTCTTGTAAATCATAAATATGGATAAGAAGTTGAGTCTTCATCTCACAAAATACGTGGTATTTGTAATTATTAGATGTTTCTAAAAATTTTACGATTCATAATTTTTTCAACGGATATATTATTCCTACTATTTATATTTTAACTCGACATTACGGTGACTTTATTTACAAACCCCGCCATGAACGACCGACGCCCGACTGTTTTATTCAATAGATGTTTGTGACAATATTCATTCGACAACATAAAGCAATAGTGGGTACATGCCGTAAAACCTTTTTTATCTTATTCTGTGCGTAATATGAAATAAATAGCTCGAGATACGAAACCCGAGCCGATCTGTTTGAAGTTTGATGACTTCGTAAATCGAGTTTAATACGCAGAGACACGCTCAAATAGCGATACGGTATGTAACGTTATTACAAAACATATACATATACCTACATATATTACATATATTAGAAAGATTCTACAATATTTAATACATGTATTTAGTCTTGATATTATTTTCAGAGACACAATAAACAGTTGTCAAAACAATGCATTTAAAAATGTTGGGTTAGCTAAACAAATAGTGAATCAAACATATTAATTAACTACTAATATCCGATGACGTTTGTCTGTTTTCGATAAAGAGTAAGTTGAAGAAATATATTTCACATAATCAACGAATGTAGAGCATTAAAAAAAACCGACTTCACGTCAAAACTTTGGCTGAGTTATAATGTCATCATCGTTAACATCCTCCGAAATCATAACTATTTTTTAAATAACTTGAAATTTTCGTTGAAGTACCCAACTTATTTCGATGAAATTTGTATTCGACCAACTATGACGTATTTTCTATCATATGAAACAAGAATTTTCAAAATCGATTCATAATTGTCCGAAATATCGTGTAATAAAGACACAAAAAAAAACATACGGACGAATTGAGAACCTCCTCCTTTTTTGGAAGTCAGTTGAAAATATTCACTATCATTTTTGTATCATTCATTAATTATTGTTCAAGTGCTTACTGACATTTAAAAAGATCCTCAAAATACAGGATTAGATTAAATCCTGTATTATTGTGTATATTGTAGTTGAGGCCTGATTTTTCAATCATCATCATCATCATCTCAGCCCGCGCTAGTCCACTTGCCTCTCCCAACGCGCGGCACCGAATTCGGTCTCTAGCGCTGCGCATCCAGTCCCTGCCAGCCGTCTTCCGCTGATTTTTCAATGGTCAGATAAAAGTTACCTATCTAATAAAGTATTATCCGACAGCTCCAAGCTCGTGTCAAGTTTATTGACATTCTATGTCATTTTTATACAATAATTAAAAATCGTAATATAACATTATTCCGTCGAGTAATATTTTATTCATCAGAATAACTTTTATCCGACGATTGAAAAACGGGTTAAATAAAAGCGGTGACTTTGAGCCAATATGGTGTTTAATTTAATTTAATTTAATATTTTATTGCTTCCATAAAAATGTGGTGTTCAATTGGACTTTTCGCCTCATAAAGCCTTGCTTCATTTGCCATTTGAAGAGAACCGCATTAGTAGAATAAATGTGGATGGTAAACTTAGTCTAAGTTTGGCGTAAGAAGACCGTTGAATATAATTTTTCATGAAAATCTTCCCTTTTATTTTAAAATTTGAAATACTTTAAAATCTGCAAAGAAAATTGTCCCAAAGCAGGTTCGGTTACTTCCATCATAAAAAAAGGTTATAGTTTTTCAAACCATATGGTTTCCAGAACCAATTTCAATGGTATTGAAAATGAAGCAAAAAATATCGCAGTAAAGGCAGCTTTTTTAGTATCAAGAACTTTTCATAGAATTTATTCATGATAGTCGCAACATAAAGTAAATTAATTTGGCTTTGTATCAAGTGAAGCAAGTCACGAAATATCTCATGTAAATAAATACATGCAGACTTTGATACACGAAGGATAATATTATTATACAGTGAAACTTAATAACCTTTTGCTGTTTTAAATGTTTTAACTTTCTTAGCGAATACGAAATCATAATAGGTCTTAGTTCATTCGCTCCTGGTTATTATTTTAATTTGAAAAAGGCACCTTTGTTTTTTTTGCGAGTATTATTTTGTCAATATGTAAATTGTTTCTTTGTTATTCGAGACTTTTGCGTAAGATTCAATGAAATATCGAAATTGGAGAGAAAATGGGAAAAGTTTCCGTCTCTTCGCTACAGATCAGACAGTGGAATTACAATAGTCTTTTCTAGATTGAGTTGGCAATACTTCATTAATTGTACAGAAATTAATAAATGTTTGATGGTCTCCATGGTGCGTCTATAGCGCTAATCGTGAGGTCGCGTTCAATTCGCGCACGGAACAAAAATAATGTCTGGGTCTATAAAACGTTATTTTTTGTTTCTAAAAAACCTAGCTTCCATGCTGGACTGGGAGCGAAAGAAAAACATAGAATGTGCCAGCTGCTTCTCTTCCCGGGCATACTGTAAAAGTCAGTAAAGGGACGGAGGTTTTAAAGGCTTTTTGTGGGCGATAGGCTGACCCCCTGTCACTTCAATAGTCTCTCTCCATCTTTATAATACCTCCAAATTTGTCAAACGTGACATCAGGTGGTCTTGTAACCTCTGGTGTTCTGCTTACCCCATAAGGGATACAGGCGTGACGTTATGTATGTATGTATGTAAAAAACCTGAATACAGTTAGTTCAGAATCGGTGATAGAATCGATTGCAATAGTTTTTTATACCATGTTATATTTGAATTCAACAGACTTAATTATTACTCATTCGCGCGCACCGGACCCAACTCCATGATGCAAGTACGTACCTACTATCGAATACACTTCCGGTTGACAACTGTGAATTGGCAAAAAAGTCAGTCGAAGCTCAGCTGTGGTTGCCTCATTCAATCTCCTTATAACCTACATAACATGGCGCAGTCGTAATTTAAATAAAAGTTATAAATTGAATATACAGGCGCAAAACACCTGAGTTTAATATAAATAATCTGTGATACAAAGCAGAACCAATGGAGACAATTCTGCATCCGCCACCGCCATTCAACTTTGAAAATAACATCGCAAATGTAACGTCGGGTAATTTGTGCAAGGAGTTGAAGAAATGGTGAAACTCTTTTATATTTATTACGAAGCGTGTGAATTGGCTAAAAAGTCAGTCTAAGCTCAGCTGTGGTTGTCTCATTCAATCTCATATAACCTATATAACAACCACCACTATAAGATAATTTTTGCTTGCACTAAAAAAAATTAATAGATAGTAGAAGAGTTTGGGCGCCCCATTAATAAACATTGTTTTTAAGTGATCAGGCGGCATTGACCACGGTGGTACATAAGTACGACCATTGTTTCTATCTACGTCGCATGAAGCGGTCACGAGCGAGCATCACTCGCGCGACAAAAACAAGACACCACAAGAGACTTGAAACTTGCTGAGTTTTTAAGATATTTTTTTTTTTGTATACCTATTATTTAAGGAAACTATTTGACCAGTGTCTAAGGTTTCGCATTAACAAAATACAACGTTGTATATGTATTTATATTCTAGGCTCCCCCCTAGTTCGCTACATGGTATCTCATAAAACAAGCTATGCTTACTTTGGGCCCATGTAGTTGGTGGAGTGTGTTTGTCTAGGGATTTCAAAATTTACTTAATTTTAATTTTAATTGTGTTCACGGTAAGAATGCCAACTTTCTATCAAGTGGATTCAAAGCTAGTTAGCTTGGCTGCTTATTTAAATAAAAGTAGAATGTAAACCATTAAAAAACCGACTTCTCATATTTACAAGCCCGTACCAAAACTTTGGCTGAAGACAAAAGTAAAACCTTAAATACCTACGCATTTTTTTTTGTTCATTTTCTAAGAAAAAATTTAAATTTTCTGAACGAATTTTACCGATTACGATGAATTTTATACAGAACCATCTCTAAAGTATCTTCTATCAAATGTATTAAAGATCGGATGGATTCATAATTGCGTTAAAATAAGTAAACAAAACAAAAAAAATCTAGAGACAAGTTTAGAAACTCTCCTTTTTAAGTCTGCTTCTTTTTCTTTTTAGATTTTCGTCTTGAAATCAACATTTCTTTTTCCTTTCAGATCTTCGACAACCACTTCCATTTCCACCATCACGCCGTGTCTCGTCGATCACTCAGCCCTGCGCACGAGCGTCATGCGAAGTTAGAGAAAGATGACCGAGTGCGATGGGCGCGCCAGCAGAAAGCTCTCTCCAGGAAGAAACGCGACTACCTGCCTCTACACGATCCTTCTACGCCTACAGGTAACTGTATTAAGCCGTTGTTCAACGTTGCCACATTAAAAATATGATATTTAAAATCAAATTTATCCTATCGTTAAATAGTGAATCTTATTCGTCTTCGGATTGTGCGCTTCCTCGGCACACTATACGCGCGGTCGACTTATTCCCGAAAATCGGGACTAAGTCTCTTGCGCGCGATATTTCGTATCGTGATTTTTTTAGATTGGTATAGTGAGTCGCCAAAACTTAACTTAGATTTGTGCGTTGTGGTGATTACCCTGAACAAATACAGACACACGTTCCCGTAACACTACCTACGTTAACGTCATAACGCGGAAGCGCTGGGACATAGTAAACCGAAATGACGTTCATTTCTTTTATTGTATCCTGTTTTTCCGCTTAAATTCGGGTTAACTAGCGACTGCCGTATAACAATTTTCCAAATCCACAATCATTTCCCGTAGTTTATTGTTGTTTTAAAAGTAATAGGTGTTTTGTACCGCTTCGCTCGTTAACGAATTATGCAACGCTAACTGCGTGAATGCATAAACTGAAAGAGTTGTGTGCGGGTATACTGCATTTGTTGTATTTAGTCACCGCAATGAAATAAACAAATAGTGTTATTTGTTTTCTATTATTATTTTCTTTTTAGTTTCGTTTCTGTACAATTGTAATTAGTCAGGCAGATAATATTGAATAGCAATTTGCGCGGGTTTCCCCGCGTAACTGATGTTAATATTTCAACTATGTTAGTATCGACACCGCTACTGCCTTCGTTTATACCTAAATAGCAACTGCAATCAAACGAGACATGAACATAATCACACGGTAATGGTAAGGGAAGATGTCGATGGTGCAAAAGAACTGGCTCTTAATATTTTGCCAGCACACATAATCGCCGAAGTGTTGGTGCCAAATACAATATGGTGGGTGGTCGCTAGTCAAGGACATGAAGCAGGGTCACGGATTAGTCGCCTTATACGAACGCTTATCCGCACTGTTAAAAATTATGTGATTTTACATACAAAAAAAGTACATAAATCTGTTGAATGTACCGAAAACAGCTGTAAATTTCAATATATTGTGGAAAAGAAAATAATTTTCGGTAATTTTACAGATTTTTAATTATTTTTATGCAATTATACATAAACGTGTATAGTGACAGAACAATTTGTTTTTTTTTACACATAAGCTTATTACAGAAGCAATACATAAAAAAATGTGTAAATATACTTTAAAAAGGTATAAAATTTCCGAAATATACGTGAATTTCCATAAATTATAGAAAAAATACACAATTTTGTATTCAAACTACACCCTCATGTAAAACTACATCAACATTTAATATTACATAAATGTTTGGGCAACGAGAGTTGCCTAAGCTTTTATGTAATTTTCACTAAAAAAATTTAACAGTGCGGTGATTATTCTAAGTTATATGCGCCTAAAAGTTTTGAGTGTTAAAAGAACATTCCAAGTATGTAGCGACACAATTTAATATTCGTGACCATAGTAAATTTTATTTCTTTTCAATTTCTTTTTAAAATCTTCAGCAGGAACCCAGAAGACAGACTTGCCGTCACCTTCTTCACCAACGAAACGGGAAACTGTTTCAAGAAGAGAACTGACGATGAGGATGAAGGGCAGAGTCAGATCGATTGATGGCAAGGTTCTCCTCAACGATCCCAAGTGGCCGCATATGTGGTATTTGGTAAGTAAGAAACTCCCTTTTAAATTCTTCTTATGATGATAAATTAAATTTTTCAAAATGATTAAAAAGTCATTTTTACGGTCCATACAGTCTCTGACCTGTCAAACTACTTTTTGTTTGGTATGTGAATGTATAAAGATGATATTGCTATTAAAAATGCCGCCTGTTTATATCTAAACTATTGATGCAGACTTGATTTAATTTCTTAGAAACGATATCGGGATTTTCATTTCAAATGGATGATACTAGTTGCCTATTGAGTAACTTGAGAAGGTAAAATATTATAATCCTTGATGCGGTTTCTAATATAAGTAAATGATTTGGAATAAACCGGACGTGAGAGTTTTAATACATTTCATGAGTTGTCAAAAATTTGACAGGTCAGCTATGAACATTACTCTTTTATGCTTAGAACCAAAAAAGTATCAGAAATACATTTTAGATCATCATCATCTCAACTCTGTATAATGAGCCCACTGCAGGACTATGAGTCTCTCCTCTGAGTGACGAGGAGGTGGCCTTAATCCTCTTAAGCTGGCCCAGTGCCGGTTGTTGGATGTCAGAATTTTCAAAGTGCATACTGTATACAAGTATACAGCACCCGAGACCGACTGTTTAACGTGCCCTCCGAAGTACGGAAGTCGTCGTGAGAAATAAACTCAAACTCAAACTCAAAAATTCTTTATTTCGTAAGTATTTAAATACATTTGAAATAAGTCAAATAATTTACAAATTGAACTGAATCTACCACCACTTCGGAAAGTCGATCTGTTGAGAAGAAGTGGCAAGAAACTCAACAGCAATCATCTTTTAAAAATAAGAGAAATCATCTTCTTGCATCCGGATATCACTTTTCACATCAACACTTATCCATAAATCTAACAAAGGGTTAATCTTAAATATTTTAGGATTTTATTATAAAATGAAGCGTACACATTGACCCATGAACGAGTTGATCTTCTGGAGTCTACTATTATATTTATACAATAGGCAATCAAGTACTAGACAGAAACGTAGACATAGATATAGAGGTAAAGATAGAAGCAGAGATAGACGTAGCGATAGAGGTGAGAGAGAATACAGATAATGTGGATGGGGATGAGGATAGTCGTGGACAAAGACAGGACGTGGACATGGAAATGGGGAAGTCGGAGTCAAGTTGAAAAAAGTCATAAAGTCATCAGCAAAACGACCTGGCACCACTAGCAGCACCCGTTCACGAGTATAACGCAAGCACCAGCCATCACCCTCCTCAACCATATTTTAGGGAAGAGGGTGACCCGACACCCGACGCTACCGCTAGCCTTGCCGCCTGAGGGAGCATGACGTTCTTGCTGTTGTATGGACAAGAAGGAGATGGTGGTGGTGTTGGATAAGAAGGAGATGGAGTTGGAAATGGAGTTGGAGATGGAGTTGGAGAAGGAGTTAGAGATTGAGCACTTTAGAAAAACAATTTACAACCAAGGACTTTTATCGTCCATATATTCAGATATTGTAATGATCCGGCGGTCACCCGTCCTGTTACCGACTGCGCCGAACGTCGCTTAACCTGCGATATCGTATGATATGCACAGTAACCACGGCGCCGCAACTACTTCGATTTAGATACCTTTGATAAACGCCGTGGTGCAGTGGTGTAGGACGCTACTGACCCATTCGTGAGATCGCAGGACCGATCCCCTCACAGAGCTAGAAAAAATGGGTGCTTATCTATTCACTTATTTATTGTGTAGGTTTCCCTCTTGTTCCCTACATAGTAATCACAAGATTTAGGGCCTTATGATGTGTTTGTCTGGGGATTTTATTTATAAAGAGTTATTTTTAGTAACCAGCCAAATTTTTATGTTATTTTCTTTGATACAATATAAACGTACCTGGATATTTATTTAAGTACTGCTCAGTACAAAAAAAAAATATGGCTCCACAAACTTTTTTACAAATAGTCGCTGTTGATGAACATTGCTACTACGACGCTGCATTTCATTGATCATACGAAGACGTAGTACTAAAAGATGTTGTGTCGTGGGGCGTAGTCCTCTTTATTTTAAAGGTATTCATCCATAATTTAGAGTGGCCATGCTTTGCTTAATATGTTAGCGAATATATTAATTTCCTTGTAAAAAAAATACATAAGTTTTTTTTAGCAACAATCCTTTCTATAAATTATACTTTTTGTGTAAAAATAACTTGACCAGTGACTTAAAAGCAACCCAGTATATTCATGCTACAACTACGTAAATTAAATTATACAATACATATCGAGAACCAAAAATAAAGAAGTTAAGAACCAAAAAGCAAAGATAAAAAATGTAGTATGAAACGTGACTCGATCGCGCCTAAATATACGGTGTTACATTAATCGGCAGCGATTTTACAAAAAAAAAAAAAAATAGGTCAACTTAAGTTTTAATATGACAAAAGTATTGTGTAACATTTGTGAGACCTCGTAGATGGATGTTTGACTCACGCTAAAATATATCAGCGCGGATTAACTTCGTACAAACAAACGTCGGAAAATTTCGGGCATAGCTCATAATCCTCATTTTACGTTGAAATATGGATAAACGTGTGATGACATCTTCTTAAGTAAAGGTATTCCAGTAATCTTTGTATATCTTAAAACTTACTTTTTTTTTAATCGGTTAAAAACTATGAGATATGATAAGATTTACAAGGATCCTTTTTAAGTATTAATAGGAGATAATTTAACATCGTGGATACCGTATTAATATCGGTCTATGTAAATTTAACTGTTCACAAGGTATCAGTTAGATTACGTAGTATACTTATGACTGAACTAGCTGTTACCCGCGACTTCGTTCGCGTGAATATAGGCTATCGGAGTTCGATAAATAATATTATAATATCCTCCTTGAAGTTCAAACTTACACTATTTTGAGTTTCTTCAAAAACTGTTACAACAAAGCTGTGATCCACAGTTTCACATAGGTTTTATGACAAAACCTACAAAAGTATTTAAATATCAAAAAGAAATGGGGGTATCTATCTGTCTTTAATAACAAATATAAAAATGAAGTATTTTCATACATGTAAAACTCCTAACCACAAACAAAACTATCTATTACGTTACAAAGGCACATACTTACATACATAACTTCACGCCTGTATCCCTTATGGGGTAGGCAGAAAACTAGAGGATATAAATAAGACCATCTGATGTAACGTTTGACGAATTTGGAGGTATTATAATGATGGATAGAGACTATTGCAGTGACAGGCAGTCAGCCTATCGCCCACAAAAACGCCAATAAAACCACGGTCCCTTCACTGACTTATACAATACCTATGCCCGGGAAGAGAAGCAGCTGGTACATTCTATGTTTTATTTCGCCTCCAGTCCAGCATGGAAGAAAAGGCACATTGCGTTATAAAAGAATCGCTAGTGCCTTGAATTTTTTTTTAATGGCTATTTTTTAGAACTTTTAAAGAGGAACAATTCCGTCCTAAATTATTTTTGCGTAACTTAAATCGTTTACGCAGCGTACGCAGTGGAAGCTTTCAAAATTGAATAAATTTCCTCGTTTACGCAACCTTTTCCTTTGTAACTTCCCTCTTATTAGTCACAGCCTATAGCCTTCCTCGATAAATGGACTATCGAACACAAATAATTTTTCAATTCGCACCAGTAGTTCCTGAGATTAGAGCGTTCAACCAAACAAACAAACAAACTCTTCAGCTTTATAATATTAGTATAGATAAGGAGAAATCGTATGGGACTTTATACAGATAAATAAAAATTACTTTGACAAAGTATCGTTTTCACCAAAGGGGATCATTGATGCCTGACGTTTAGTAGAATTTGTCCAATTCTCTGGTTAAAGGTAGCTGACAATTTCAACCAATATGGAGGTCTGAATAAAATCACTAAAACCTGATAATTTATCTTATGGTCGTATTACAGAACAGTACTTTCTAACGACAGTAACGACTTTCTTTATTACAAAACGTTGCCTAATACTAGATTCAATGATCAGATATCACTTGAGTACTAAATGATTTGAACTGTGTTCACGCTTATTATAGAACTTTACTTATGCATATACCAATGATTGAAACTAGTTTCACAACTGTATTCACTTGAGCGTACTTCAAAATAAGTTTTTGATGTTGTGAACTGTGGCTTTAGAGAAAAACTAGATAGGTACGCGATTCGTGCCTTCTTTAACAGTGATCTGTATTAACTACAATAGATCCTTTCAGTGATATTGACCATTACGATAATATTTTTATAACAACTTTGAACTTTTTAAAACAAGTTTGAACTTGCTTTTCGTAAATAAAAACTATATTGGAATTTATAATTTTAAGTGACTTTACTTAATAGTTGGCAACTTTACATTTAGCTTTTACGTTTCGTATTATGTTTGAGCGATAAATATACATATATTTTCATAGTAAAAAGAAGCGACAGTTATAATTTAACGGTACTGCTTCTATCGAAAAACAGATAAATAATTCAAAACATTGGCAATTTTGTCATATATCATATAGAATTTAACGCAATTTATAAGACATTATAATCTAAACGTTGCGTATAACGTAACAGACCATTAGTTTTTGTTTTTAAATGTAATGGGAAACAATTTTTTTTCAAAGAAAACCCAGTATCAACTGAGTCAGATATTTGAAACTAGTTTCAGGTAATCTGGTTTTGATAATTGTTTTGTAATAAGACTAAAGCTCAAGTCAAGAATCAGCTGGTGAACAACGCTTACGTGAAACGAGTATTAAGTCTCGTTCTGTAATACGGTCGTTACAGTGCTAAATTGAAAAATGATGCCTTGCAGCTAATCCATCAAAAACAAAAAGTAAAAACTCAATTGGCATACACGTGCCGTTGTACCCTCTATAAATAGAGACTTATATTTTTTATCCTATGGAACTCTGTAACCTCGGAGCCAACTTTCACATTTTAATTTACTTCATTTTTATCTCGTTTTCATCGTTTCGGTGTCACGCGTTACATGTTATAAAATATACGGTAAAAAAGTTTTTTAATTTGAACAAAGAATCCTGAAAAGTAAAGAGAATGATATTTTTAATTTTCGTTGCATTTAATAATGATTAACAAAAAGAAAGTTTCTTAAATTACTTACTTTCTCAGAACTATAAACAAAGCTTTGAACTTTTTACTCGTCATGAGTATAATTAATAAAGTTAAATAAAAATCCGTCTCAGATATTCGTGTAATTTATTTGAGAATTTCCAGTTCTGTGTTTGTTATAAGAGCGATACGTAAGAAAGTTCCAGAAAGAAAATTAAACTTCAACTTGGAGGCATCGCGGCGTCGCGACGAGTAGATTACACTTACGATACCAAGTTAGAGGGTTCATTTTTAAATAATAAGTGAGTAAAGGTTTTACAATTGTGAGATGAATAATGTATATGAATAAGAAAAAAAAAACTGCGTTTATATCTGAATTTTTAATATAAAAAAGAAAGAGTTCGTATTCCATGCCACCAGATGAAAAGTTATCGATGTTACGCGTCTATACAAGAAACCTATTAACTCGATGCAAGAATGAACCAAGATTAAAGTGACCGAGAAAACCAAAACTATCGGAGCGTTTTGTTTGAATTTTATTATAGACAGTGGTAATGCTGTTCTTTATTTATTTTGGTACTAGCTGCTGCCCGCGACGTCGTCTACGTGAACGCTATGCAGCACCAAACGCACCTACGATTATAACACTGCTAGCGTGATAATATTGTAGCCTATATGTTGACCCAACTTCTTAACTATCTTCATGCCAAATTTGAAGTAAATCCATGCAGTACTTTTTGAGTTTATTCCGGAAAGACAAACAGACAAAAATTCTAAAAACTATATTTTTTGTTTCTGTTTCGATTGTAGATCATACCCCAAGTATTCTTTTAAAAAAATATTCAATGTACAGTTTTGACTTTCCTACCATTTTATTATATGTATAGATGAAACAAATAAATATCTGATGCTTCGATAAAATATTTATAATCAAGGAACGCAGAGCAAAACCGATTTCACGTCAAAACTTTGGCTGAGTTGAGAATGTCATCAACGTAAACGCCGAAATCATACTTATTTTTTCAAAAGTTTGAAATTTTCAATGAAGTACTCAACCAATTTCGATGAAATTTAAATGGGACTAACTATGAAGTATCCTCTATCATATGAAACAGTAATTTGCAAAATCAATTTATAATTGTCCGAAATATCGTGTAACAAAGACACAAAAAAGACATACAGACGAATTGAGAATCTCCTCCTTTTTTGGAAGTCGGTTGATAAAGTAGGTGGCTACCTCTTCAAAGATTTTCATTCCAGAATAGTCAAACCTCACATTCCAAAAATGTCGCGGTTCGTTTGTCATTTTTATTCAATTTTCTTTACCTTTCATAAAATACAAAGGAAAATCAATTCAGACATTTTAGTAAAAAAGAACATTACCATTGGACAGTAATTTCGAGATAATTCAACATGCACAAAACTATCCGAACTAATGCAATACGTATTTAACTTAGGTACAACTTGTTTAAGGGAAATAGTTTCGCTATTTGGCAGTGTTCTAGTTAATACGTAACAAGATTCCCAAACGGGGATCTTAAAGGCTTTCACGCCAAGGACGAACACAGTTATAAAAGTTTTATGTCATCGGTTTCATACCGCAACTTTGAAATCACTTCAAAGTGTATCAATGAACAAAGAAATCGACTGCAAATCTAAACGTTGATTTGATTATATTTGGGTTTTTTGGAGCTGGACGGATGACAGCTCTTTCGAAGTATCAACGAATGCATAATGAAATTTTGGCTGAATAATAAGGTCATTAAAATAAATATTCTCCGTTTTCTATGGGAATTTATATTGAACCTCTGAAGTATTCTAGATTATATGAAACAAGAATATTTAAAATAGTAACAAAAAAAGTATCAAATATTTAAAAAAAAACCTCTTTTTGGAAGTCGGTTGACAAGTAGGTAAATGAGGTAATAGATTTTTTACCACCTCAAGCTACCCTTTGACAGTTAAAAAGCAACCGCAAAGAATACAGTCCACCGAAAGTTCTACAGTTATTAATAAAATAATGTACGGGTCATTAAATAATTTTCCGCAATCAACAATTTCCCATTAATACTTACCCCGACTGAAATAAATAATACACGTATGAAATGAATGAGTTTGATTTCCAATTAATATTGCCACAAATACTACAGACTATGGTTGCAATGTTCATAAATAATTTGAGTTTTGCTTTTGGCAACACTACAAACAAAAATGAAAGAAGCGATTTTTTTTAGTTCAGCGAGTCTTTTCCGTGTATTGTTTCCTTTTGTAAAATATCCAAAGGAACTAGCTATGCCAGGCTAAGGAGATTAAACAGCAGAACTGCGCATCTTAGTAATATCTAACCCAAACCAGAATAATACAAATAATATTGCCAAATAATACAAGATGACTGGTGGGTCACTTTCGAAATTCGAGGATGTAATAGTTTGAGATCATACATGAAAAGAAAAAATAAAAACTGAGTAAATTTAATCGAAAGTTAAAAAATTCATTACGCAACGCATGGTTACACTGGTACGGTATACACACGGCGCTATCGGCAGTGCGAGCACAGAACTTTATCGAATCGTTTGTTAACGAATGTTCGTATAGTATGGAGACGGTTTTCAAGAAAAAAAAAAATGTGTGCCTTGTTAATTTTTAATGTTTGTAAACGTGTTGTACTCATAAATATCTGTAAAATAAAAAATGACAATGTTACTCAAAATTTGCAACCGACTCCATACTATACGAGCATTCGTAAACCAGGGACCGGAACCGGTTACCCTTAAAGAGGTTTTTGATTGGGTTTTTCATAGACTTGTTTTAAAAAACCCTATCAATTTGGTAACCGTATCGAAGACTTACCCTAATTTAAGGCTTACCATATCAATAGAGTTAGCTTCATGTAAGCATTAAGCCTATCGAAAACCCTATTGAAGGTTACCGATTCAATAGGGTTTTAAAACCTGCAGGCAAATTTAATCTCTAAGAATATCAAATTATCAAAAATATCACCATCTATTCAATCTCGCACTTCAAATTATACTTCCGAATTCAACAGCATGCGCGGAAAAGAGATAGAAATAAGCAACCCTATCACAGGGTAAGCGCATCCGAAAGTAGTTAACTTTATTCAAAGTGTTACCACGTCGATAGGCTTACCATATCAATAGGGTTACACTTCCATATGGTAAGATTTTGATAGGGTTACCCTATCAATAGGCTTAATCAAATAAAGGGGTTTTCCGGTCCCTGTCGTAAACATTCGTTAATATACGATTCGATAAAGTTCTGTGATCGCACTGCAGTATAGTTAGGTAGGTATAGACATCTTCACGAACGGTCGTCGACGTAGTCAAACTCTTTATTTATTTATTTATAGGGAATTCTGCTGCAAAATAAATACTTACTTTTATAGAGTGCTTCAATATCAATAACCTTCAATATATTAGTCACCAGTCACCCTGTATAATCAGCTCATCGGCAAACAAGAGCCTAATTAAGGGTCTATTATTTAGTTCCGAGGTCAATTGGCTATTGTTTCAATATTCATTTGCTATTGCAAGTATTTATTTAACTAATAATTGTATATATATGGTCCCGTAGGGATTAGGTTTAGATTTTGTCTTCGTACATTTTAGCCCATGTGTGTACCGCGAGGATGGACACTAAATTTTAGGGCATAACCGAGGAATTTAGAGTTCCTAAACAGGTTATAATAAATGTTACGAATGACGGTTGAAGTTCGATCACTGATCGACTTCTAGTAGTATAGTATCTTTTTAAACTAGCCAGGGTTTTTTCGAGGATTTCCTCCGACTGGGACTATTATTAACTACATTACTTCAAAGCTACAAAATATATTATTCTAATGGTGTTTTCAAAACGAAGGGCAACTTAGCAAGTCATGTAATATTAATTATTAAGTTTGTCAGTCTGTACGCCTCATTTGATAAGCCATTTTACAAACGGTTTACCAACGCCCACGCTGATGTCAAAAATCTTCAGGCAAAACGCCGCTTCTGGAATAAAATATAGGATATTTTTTATAGCGTTATTCCCAAATTTGGGATAAGGTATTGTGCGGCTAAAACAGTTAGTAACACATCATCTAGTAACTAGTATCATCATTGATGTTACGAATATACAAAATCACATAATTGCCTAAAGTGTTTTGACGTGGCTCAACAATGTAAGCTGTAAATCAGAATACTAAATGAAGTATCGCAATTTAATGCAATTGAAAGTTCAACCAGACGTGGAATGACTAATTGAAGCCTATTTAAAATTAGACGTTTTGGTTTTTAATCCGCCATTATTCAAATATATTTAGAACACAAATGATTTTTGTTTTAAAGGAGATGTTCGGAAATGGGCCTATTTAATAAATGTAGGAAGTACAAAAATATCGCTAAATTTCCATGAGCTAAATTATGATTGCTCACATGTGTTTATTGCAATGCACGTGCATCAAAGTATGACCTTGCAATTGAATAGCGAGGTCATAGTTTACTCCAATTTGAAAGGTTTTTGTATTGTTAAAGCTGACAACTTCATGTCGTTTGCCTTGTCATTCTGTTAAACTGAGAAACCGGAAAGCGGGAGTAATGAAATTACTATGCACTGAAGTATACTAAGTTTCAGTGAAACTTCTTTATCAATAAGAAGAAAGTTTTTTTAGTATACTTCATGGCCGAATATTTGCGTAATAACCAAACCTAACCTAACCATTATAGGTGAAACAGATGGAGGCAGCTTATTTCACACCTTAGAGACTTGTATTAAAAACTGTGATTTTCACTTATTTGTCCGGTTTTCATATTGGAACGAGACTCCGTATAATGTAACTGCAGAGCTACGAGTTTCTCCTCTGGGTGACGAGGATGTTTAGGCCGTAATACACCAAGCTGGCCCAGTGCTGGTTCCATTGTAAAACCAGATTCCAAGAAAAAGGAATTTCCCTTACCTTTTTTTCCTTTTTTTTTAAGAACTTCTTTTCATTTTTACTTTTTTCCTTAAACTTAAAATACCATAATTTTTCATTTAAAGGTATATAAATTATCAAAAGTAGAATATGACAGATATGAATATGACTTTAAAGGTTCAGTTTCGAGTTAAAGTTTTGCCCAAAGAATATAAACATGAACGTAAGTGATATATTCGGACCTAAAACGAAAACGTTTCTCTAGCATAAAGTATCTATTACGAATGTTTACGAGTTAATCATTAAATTAGTTTGCAAATAAGTTAATAAGAACCATGGAAACGTTTAAGGAAAAAGAAAGCAAAAGAACTTTCGTTTTCCATTCATAATTGCTACAGTATCCTAACTAGTACGCAGTGAAGTATGAGATGAATACGAACTAAGATCGAACAATCTAAAAACGAACTAACTAAAATTATATAGTAATTTAGTTTTTATTTATGTTTATTTAATTAACTGTTTTTATTTCTGTATTGTGTGATTTAATTCTAAATAGATCTTTTTCGTTTTTTTGTATGTCTGAGATAATTTAATTTTAACCAATTTAAGAATACTTATTTTGTTGTTGTTGAGAAACCTTTTTTTTTCATATTAATTCGCATATTTTGCGAGTGTGTTGAAAGCCATGAATACTTATTATTTAAATATAAAAAAAACTTTAAAACAGAAATCAATTGCTTTTAAAAACAAAATTTAAAAAACGTTCTGGCTGCGTCTATTTTCCCTGACCACTACAGTCCTGGTAGTTTTCGAGTGAATAGGTATCTCGTGGATAGACGTGTACCACCATAGTCTTCATGCGCACTTTCGATCAGGTGGTATGGAAGTCCTAGTAATAAAAAAAAATCACGGCGAACTAACTACTGGAATCACAAATTATTGCTGTGTCATAAGCCCACTGCAGGGCTATCCCCGTCTCGCATGGATGACGAACAAGTTTTTATTGCAGGACAATTATAACATATGTATATTAAACGATTATAATTCTAATGTTGTAAATATTTTTCCAGAACCGTGGCGGAGGACTGGACATGAACGTGATACCAGCGTGGCGTGAAGGCATCACAGGCCGTGGGGTCGTGGTCACCATCCTGGACGACGGCCTAGAGACTGACCATCCTGACTTAGTGGCTAATTACGTAAGTATCTTCTAGACTCATATTGCGTGAAACTCTTAAACGCTAGTCTTTTTTTTACTATATTTTTAGCTTAGTCCCCTAAAATCCCTTAAATCCCCTACCTCACTTGGATAGACATGTCGTAAATTGCGACTAAACCGAGCGAACCCTGCTGGGGGGTAGGACAGGGCTAGTAACCACTCTTCATATTCAGTCTCGCACCAAATAGCGATGCCATTACAGCACCGCATACCATCAGGTGACATTGGGCCAAACGGAGTACTAGTCAGCGATAACAAAGGCAGATTATGTCACACGGAATAGAAATCTGGATCTTTGCTGTCATGGAAATGTTTATTGTTTTAAATCTAAAATCGGGGATTGAGAATCGATTCAACGAATTCACTGTGAATGAGAGGTTTTCTGACAGCTCATTAAAAAAAACAAAACGGTACAAAAATGGTACAAAAGGCTTCTATAGATGGCGCTTTACAAAAGGCGCAGTCTTGTCTGTCATATAGCCATTTATTCCACACATAAAGTAAAATAAATTAATTGGCGTATGTATCAGAAATTGCACTTATAAAATAACCATAGATGGTAGATACAACTTAACTACATTATAGTATATAGACTTAACGCCTTCGGCTTTTTAAAAGTGCCATCTATAGAGGTTTTTTGAACTATTTTTTATGAGCTGTCAGAAAACTCCTCATTTGTAAGTTATATAGAAGACTACTTATAACAATTAGTTTCTAGTTAATCGACCAGATCAATCTACGTCGATTCGTCCTAAATTGTCGTCCAATTTAGGATGCATTAGGCGTATTAGCTGATCTTGTCGCGATTAATTAAATTATACACTTTAACTCGACGGATCGGCGCGTCAACATAATATATTGATTGCTATATTAACTAAACCAAACACCTATCACCTCAGTCACTCAAGAACACGTCAAACTAAACTGTATTTTAATATAATTAAGTTTAGAAGATCTTTTACTTAAAACCTTCCGAACTATCGAACGGGATAAATATAGTGTCCTTAGTATACTTTTCATATAGTGTCCTTAGTACTTATACGTGCTTTTTCATATCTATAAGTATGTATTACTAAACGAACTAATATTTTTGTATCGCGGTCTTAAGTTTCAATATTCGTGATGTTTCAAAGAATACAATTTGTTTAATTGTGTACCTATTTCTGTATACCATAAAGTTTTCATAACTAAGTATTTAATTCCGAATACAATATTGTTAAATCATATTAACGAAACAAGTGCTAAAGTGAAACATATAGCAATTTGATATGCTAATGACATTAAAGCGTTAAAAAGTCCATACAACGAACACGTAAATGCCGATTTTAGCTTACCTTGCTAAAATTATCAGCTCGCAATAGAAACGGGAGTGCACTGCCATTAGCGAGAAATGAAACCGCATCGAGGCCACATTGAAATCAAAGCTTAACGTGATTCTCACCTAAAGAGCGTGGCCATTTCATACCTATAGAGATCCATTCGGAAGGCTTTCAAACGGTGGTGAGTTTGTGAAAGAACCTATTCCATTTGGCAGGTTCTCGAGAGAATGACGCCCTTTTAGTCGGTCTTTCGGTTCTTTACTTACATTTGCTTTTGTCCACTCTTGTTAATATGATTATTTATACATATATATACAGTAGAAACATAGTTGTGTACATTGTATAAACTTTTATTACTTGCGTTCCATTTCTTAGATAGGAACGTGGATTTGACTAATAGCCCAAATACACTGTTGGAAACAAAACATCAAACCAAGGTGACCTTGCTAGTTTACAACGTGTTTCCAACAGTGAAGACGGCTGTTGACAACCAAATTACATGACCTTGGCGGGTTGGAAACGGCGGTGTTTAGAATCACAGACGTACATCTACATAGACAATGCAAGTGCCACGATTTGTATTCGAACCAAGCGTGCCGACTTTTTAAGACCTATTGTGACGTCACAGCTGATATTTATTACTGGAAAATACAAAAAGATTCAGAGACACCGATACCGCCGATGAAATCGATTATTAAGAACGATATTGATATTGTGGACTCGATTTTGTAACAGACATACATACACGCATATTACAATACATATTAAATCTAGAGGCGACCAACCTTGACGCTTGGTCGGGGTTCGGACACGCAAAGGATGTGCATTTGCGTTATCTATGTAGATGTATGTCTGTTTTTAGGACAGTGTGTACGCTTGTTATTGTATATTTTACTATGTAACTATAACTAGAAATGACTCAAGTATTGAAGCTTTTTATCCTGCGTTTCAACCTTTCCTTCTTTGTATCCTCAATTGCATACAAAACTGCCATCGCGAAGATGTTGCCAACGCGAGAGATCAGAGCACACTGACGATAAAGGGGCGTGGCCTGGCGTGACCTTGGCTTGTGTTCTTGTTTGTCTCCTTGTTGGAAACCACCGTTTGTAACAGTGTGGATGACTCGGAATTGGTTGACAACAACTTAACCTTCCTTAACCTTGGTTGGAAGCATTGGTTTTCAACGTGTTTTCAACAGTCTGGCGGCCCTCTAACAGATAAGTAGAGCGGCGATATTCATTCCCTTTTTACCTATTTTCGTTAGTGTTTAAGGGTATTTTTTAAATGTAATTTTGTTCTAAGTTTCTAGATATTAAACTCAAAAAATATTTTTTTAACAACAATAGCTACATTGTAAGTAGTAAAAAAGCAACGAAAAGGTATTTACTGAGCCTAAATCTCGCGGAATCCGGATACACACGGACGCTGATCTTCCATAAACGCCTCTATTAAATAGTCAATCAGACAGTAGGTATATTATATTCGATCAAGTATTCCAATTGGCAGCGTTTATCTCAGACGGTCTCCGCTTTGCATGAAGTACTTAGAACAATATATTAATCATAGGTTCGGAGCACCGACTTAGTCTGTATTGTCAAGGCCTGTTGTGTACATAATGTGGGTAGTTGGCGAATATTTGGCCAGCCACAGAGCGTAATAGTTTGATGAACACATCTGGTTGAATGCTTAGCTAACATTGCATTTAACCAGCTGTTCTAAGCCGCATTTGTTACTTTCATATTTGTTGATTGTTGATGCAAGCAAAAATTAACAAGTCTGCTTCAATATTAGGGTTGAATTAAGAATTAAAGTTGGCATCATGTCGTTTTTTCTCTGCATTATTTTATAGCCAGAGTTAGGTAGTAAGTAGCATATATTTTGTGGTTATGATCCTAGAAAAAAGCTATTTTTAATAGATAAATATTAAAGTGATATTTCAATGAGCCTAGTTTTTTTATCAGTCGGCTCATATTCTTATTCTCTTATTCGGCTATATTCTCTTGATGTTTGTGTGTATGAAACATTTGATCTCCCTCTAATTGTGAAAGATGCTTTCCTCTGGTTCCTCTGGTTTTGAGGGCTCCTTTAAAAGCACTGAAGAAACTTAAGGTTTTTGTTACTAATATTATAGATGAATAATCCAAGTATGCTTTAAAAGAAAAATAACACAAATATATTCGTTAATATTGAAGATGATATAAACCATAATACAAAGTTCGTTGGTACCAGCCCCGCTCTTCCCTACCCACGATTCTAACCCAATCTCTTTAGGTGGCAAAAGTTGAGTTCCATGATAAAGGCATACTAAAGGAAATCGAACAAGTAAAATATATTATTATAGATTGGTATTTCACCAATTTTTTTCCCTTTACTAATATTAAAGCTGAAATTTGTGTTGAACTTAGGCTTAACTGACAACCACTTTGTCGATGGGGTAACACTCTGCCTCAGACACCAGTGGTCGCGGGTTCGATTCCCGCACGGAACAAGAAAAAAATGTTCCAGGTCTGGGTGTTTATCTATATGTATATGTATTTATATTCTAGATTCACCTCTAGTTCGCTGCATGGTATCCCATATCACAAGCTCTGCTTAGTTTGGGGCTATGTAGTTGGTGTGATTGTCTGAGAAAAAAAAACTTTAAAGTTCAAATCATATTGATATTACCTATCGTTACGATGTCATACTTAGATTTCGGTATTCGATAACAAATTGTAAAGCTATGGAGCGCAAAAACAACAGTGTTTGTTGAAAAATTAACGGAATGTTAAACGCAACCTGTATTGGTTCAAATGACAAAGACGCAAAACAAAAAATGCATTGTCTAATCGTCAACTAAATCCAGCTGTTCGAAATTCGAATGTCGCGGGAGCAGTGTCAAAGTCAAACCATGCAATCCCACATTAGCTACCAGAACAAGTGTCAAATTACACGACTCATCTCGCGCTGCGGCTTTAATTTCAGTGTTGGCGGTCGAATAGTGGAGAATGGGGTCGTTGTTGTATGAAAACGGATTCGCCAGCGATAGACTAGCTTGCTGCCTTTTAACGCTTCTGGTTTTATGTATTTCCGTGTTGAGTTTTGTTGAAGTGAAATAAGTTTCGTTTTGTTTAGAAAATAATTTTATATCATTGGCTGTACAATTAATTAGGTTATCAACCAATCTCACGGGTAATGCCAATGGCGGTACCGTGAGCTCCACTTATGGCGGATGAGGTACACCTGGAGGTTTTTAGTGGGTGGGTCCGGCCATCTGCCGGATCATCCCCACATACCCCGCCGCTCCCCCTTGGGTGGTCGGGGACGTAATTGCACGTTTTCCTCCAGTAAAAAAAAGGCTATCAACCAATGTACAGCATTAAAATCCGACTTCATCATAATTTTCAAGTACTTTCTAAAACTTTGTAAAACTGCAAATTTCTCATATAAGTGCTTTATCGATTTCGATTACGTTTAAATAGGATCATTTCGGAGAGTGAAACTGCCCGTTTAGCTACAAAGAATACATTTTTCAGATTGCACTACTGCATTGCTTTATCTTAAATGGTTAAAACCGCATATTTTTATCATCGGACGCAGACAGAGCTCAATCCCTACATAGTAGATATTCCAAAAATTTGAACGAAACGCTTCGATTGTTACTTTTTGGTACAGATTGCAAAACTGTTCAACGGACTATCTGATCTTTCAAGTGTTGAGTAAAAAGGAATTGCTATATTTGCCTTTGGCTTTTTGGCAATACAGGCAAAATGGAGTGCCATAGCTTCAAACAATTATTAATACTATCGATTGTTATTTACGACCATGGCGTCAGTGAGGCGACTAATTATTGAAGATTTCTTTAAAAATTATGTTGTCTTAATAGTTTTATAGCAATTATTGACGTATATTTTGTAGTAATTTTAATTTGTGTAATGTTAGGTTAAAATGTTAAGTTCAATAATTTGATTGATTGAACCTAATAGCAAATGAAATTAGTGTTTCCATTAAGTCGGCTTAAAGAATAACTAATATAAGGTTAGACTTCATAAATGTTGTTAATTTGTAATTAAAAAAAATTTTTATATAGTTACTAGTTGATATTGTTATAAATTATTATTTAAGCCGATTTAATCATAAGATTGTAAACATACAAAAGCAAGAATAAAAAAAACACCCTATTTTTGGCCCACTAACACAAAATTTATCGTTTTTACTTTGGCTGTTGGTCTTTAAATTGTAGTTCTTTTTTAATGCACGTATGAAATAGTCTCTACAAACACTAGTCTGATCAGCAGGTGACATGGAGGAAAATGGACCCAGTCCTAGTCTTTTTATGCATACAAAAATTCGCTTAGTTATTCAAATGAAACAATTCTTATTAAAGTCTTCGTGGCGCCTTGGTTACTGTGCATATCAAACGATATCGCAGGTTAAGCGCGCTCGGTGCGGCCGGTATTAGGGTGGGTGACCGCCGACCATTCATTTCTCACGACGACTTCCGTGCTTCGGAGGGCACGCTAAGCAGTCGGTACCGGGTTCTGTATACTTGTATACAGTAGTCGTTAGGGTTTGTCAGAAGCCATTTCGGCACCCTAAAATATCTGACATCCACCAACCAGCACCGCCAACAGGCCAGCTTGGTGGATTACGGGCTAAACCTCCTCGTCACCCAGAGGAGAGACTCATAGCCCTGCAGTGGGCTCATTACACGGAGTTGTGATGATGATGATGAATTTTTATTGGATTTGCGTGAGTCAAATCAAGATCTAGTAGGAACAGATAATACATATTCGGAGAAAGTTGTTTAATGTGTCTAAGTCTTGGAAGTTGACAAGAAAGTGAAAAGCGTTTTTGGAAGCTAGCATTGATACGAAGCTATCAAAGCTAGCTTCAAAAAAAAAGACGTGTGGCACTCGGAGACTGCCGCGGTAAAGCTATTGCATAGCATTTTTTATCAACTTATGCAATTATAATTATTTATTCATTTAATTGATGCAGTAATGTTTGATCTTATATGAAGTTCCACAAGTTCCCAGTAGATGGCGCTGATTGTTTATTAAAGCCCGCATGTAAAGTATATGCCGGTCGGAGTGGGGGGTGTTAGGTTTCTTCGTTACGGAATTTCTGGATTCGGTCCCCACGCTCAAGGCCCACGATAGAAGCTATGCAATAGCTTAAAAACTCCGTGGACTTATTTGTATCGTCATTTTTACGTCTTCTACGCATTTGTTTTGTAAATTATCAATCAATTTAGATTTTATGAAAGAAAAAAAAAGATTTGGTTTGTAGTCCACTTCTGCCAAAGTTTTCAAACTTCTAAATCCTGTTTTAATACACTGCATTCATTGTGTTTAATATTGTTACAGTCAAATTGCTCAAAACGAGTGAAATTTTCTAAATAACGCGACTGGTGACAAATTTTTGATACCGAGGCACTCTTTACTCGATTCTGATCATAATTTTACAAAAAAGTAGGTACTTATATTTTCACTAGAATTCCCTATAAATAAATACTACTATGTTACTATTAACTTTACATACAAATGAGTTAATCGCGGCACGTGATCTATCACGCGGATCGCTGCCAACGCGGATCGCTGCCAGCGTAACCATGCGTTGCGTAATCACTTCTTTAACTTTCGTTTAAGTTTCTTCAGTAAATAATTAATATTTATTTTTTATTATATTTTTTCTTTTCATGTATGATCTCAAACTATCATGCCCTTGAAATTCAAAAGTGACCTACCAGTCACCCTGTATATTAAAACAAGCTAATTTATTAAATTAAATTAAACCTATTTAAATTTTTCACTTAACGGTTTTGTATTTTCTCGAGGGTTTTTTCGTGAGTACACGATTATAATTATGGTTTATTTGGTTCATACATAAATTACATAAATGTAGTAGGATTCCTAAAATGTGTAAAAATTTAATTATTAATTAATATACGAAATTTTTATGTTTTTTGTTTTTCTATTACTACCGGCTGGTCGGGTAGTAAAGACCCTTAGTTCGTATACCACAACAAATACTACGCAGGTGCCAAGTTGTTAGAACCTAACTCCTTTAACTTTAAGCTCATTTTCGAATTATACTTAGCTATCAAGCGTGAGTATTTAGTGCAAAGGATTCTACCAATGAAAAATAGTTTAAACCTTTTTTTCTCGCAATCAAGTATTTTTCAACCGACTTCCAAAAGGAGGAGTTTCTTAATTCACGTGTATGTTTTTTTGTCTTTGTTACACGATTTTTGTACAATTATGAATCGATTCTAAATACTCTTGTTTCATATGACAGAGGATGCTTCAGAGGTCCCATATAAATTTCATTGAAATAAATTGAGGATTTAATTTTTTTTTTAAATATGTATTGAGTACGGAGTATATTTACATTGACGACCTCATATTTCAGCAAACTTTTGGACGTGAAGTCAGTTTTTTAATGCTCTGCACTCATTGATTATTTCGTAATCTGTACCTAAGCTAAAGAATTTATAAGATGTCTACTGCTAACTGATTCGCTGCTTTGTATTTTTGTTACAAAAATCCAGTGGTATTTTCGATTTCATTTCACTAACAGAATTAAGTGCGAAACCATATAAAATAAATGGTTAGTTAAAAAGTTCTGAATTCCCGGGAACTATTGGACACGATGGGAATTGTTCATTTTTTATTTATTTATTTCATATGAAAAACCGTTTCGAGGAATAAGGTTTCTGGTTAATTTAGTCGATTTGAATTGTTTAAAAACATTGGGGTTTTATAGATTTTTAACAAAATACATTGGACCTTTATTTAATCGATATGGCATTAAATCGAAAAGTATTATTCCTTTAAGCTGTTTAAAAAAACATCGAACTTGAAAGAAACTCTATAGCTCTATGGTTTTTTGTTAATATTGAACGTCTGCAAAAGACCGTGAAAATCAGGGAGAGATTATATTATACAGAGTGTTCGGCACAAAGTTGAACATACGAGACCTTGAGTCCTAGGCAAAATCTTTTGTGCTGGTTAGTTAACTGACCAACCCACCTACCCCCATTTTCGTATTTTAAACTTTGTGCCGAACACCTTGTAAAGATTATTTATACAAACTACAAAGAAAACAAACAAAGTGGAGACAACCGCTTAAGATGTTGATTTCAATCAATTTCTGAAATATTTTTTTTTACAATCCCTTTGGTGATATTACATGAATTTCGCACACAGACACAGTTAATGTTTTTTTTAACACATGTTCGTTAATTTATGTCACTGATGAGGTCATTACGTATACTCAAACCTCTGCTTCTATTAAGCAGCCACTTATATTTGTAAAACCATTGGAATATAACATTTCAAGTAATAGTATTAAGACTACTCTAATTAATTTAAACTAAATAAATAGACTTCTAGCTATAAACAAAATGGTACTGGCACACGTATCCCAGCTGCTAGTTCATACATTAGAAGCCAGGAAAAATGTGGCGGCTACTTGATTACCTATAACACACAAAGGAATGAAATTTAAAGAACGAACCGATATTGTTAGTCTTTCTGTTGAGCAAACCATTGAAGAGGCATGTATTGAGTCAGAAAGTTATTATAATAAGCGTATACAGGTGGCCAAATTCATCCTATGATTTGTTTGACAAGATCGTGGAGGAAGTTGTACTTAAACTTAGTGATACTAAAAAAATATCATTATTTGTGGTGATTTTAAAAGGGTATCAAATTTGTTTTATAATGAATCTGTTTTGCTGCAATACGACCACGGCTATATCCTGTTAACATTTTTCTATCAGTATGACGAATAAAATACATAAATATTTCAGAAGACACTATTTACTTGTTTCCTACTTTTAAGAGCGTGTTTTAGTAGTCGGGTTTTAGTATTTAAAATTTATTTTTTTTAGAGAAAAAGGGTTTGTATTTTTCCTGTATACAATATCGACCCAATTGAAACAAGACCCATTTTCCTGATAATTCGTTTGAAACTGTCGCTATCGCGTATAATGCACTTAAGACATTTTAGATTCAAAGACATTCTGTACGAATTTTGTACCTACTCAGTAAATGTCAGTATCGAATGAAATAAATGAAAGTTCGTCACCAAGGAAACCTATCGAATTAAGCGATTTTGACCTAGTAGAACTTTGACGTTTTGCCAAAATAAGCATATGGTTTTCTTAGTTCTTTACTTTAAGTCCCTTAGAGGGCGCTGTGGTCAATTTAATTTGACGTCATGTAGCATATAATCAGCGGACAATCAAGACGCTTCCAACGACACCTCATTTATCTAATTATGATAACTAGTTAAGAAGTTATGAGGGAACAAATGAACACCCATTCCCACATACATACCCCTCCATAACCCTCCTTTTTGTTTCGCCGAGTTAACTCTGCTTATTGGTCGGTACGTTCCCTTCAGGATCCGCATGGCTAGCGATCACTCTTCTTATAATATCTGCCGCCAAATATTCCCGCTCCTGCGGTGATGTGATCCAGCAATATTGTATATAGAGTCAGTGTCTGCCTAAGCACCTACTGTCATTTTCGATCAGGTGAGATTGATGAACACCCGTCACATGTTCAACGTTATCCCAAGTATAGAATTAAGAGCCTTAAGCGCATTTAATAAAGCCTATTTTCCATCAACAGGATCCGATGGCGTCGTACGACGTGAACGGGCGCGACTCGGACCCGCAGCCGCGATACGATCTGATCGACAGCAACAGGCATGGTACGAGGTGTGCTGGAGAAGTAGCTGCGACTGCTAACAACTCACTATGTTCTGTAGGAGTCGCATTTGGAGCTAGTGTTGGAGGTAAGCTCTTTATTTACATACACATACACAACCTCACGCCTGTCTCCCTTTGGGGTAGGCAGAGACAAGGGAACACCAATTGCGTCGATCCAGACATACCTCTTTCGCTTCCTCCACGTTCATTAATCTTTTCATACATGATCACCGGTTACGGGTACTTTTAACTAGGCCCTTTTTAAGAACGTCGCAAATTTCATCGGCGTACGTTCGTCTGGAGCGGCCCCTTCCGACAGCACCATCCATTCTTGCTCTGTATACCTCTTTCGTAAATCTACTTTCGCTCATCCTTTCCAAATGTCCAAACCACCGTAGCATACCCTTTTCAATCTTAGTCACTACATCTTCTTTCAATCCTTTTCTTTATTTATTTATTATTACCGTCTATTATATATATATATAGTATTATTGATTTCCGATGTCAAATTGGTGACATACTTAAAAAAGGCTAAGTTAAAAGTACCCTTAACCGGCGATCATGTACAGAAGTGGAGGAATCGAAAGAGGAATGTCTGGATCGCAGCAATGGGCGTTCTCTAGTCTGCCTACGCCTACCCCAGGCATGAAGTTGTGTATAGGAAGACTAACAGCAGGAAATACGTCGGCGGAAGGGCCGTGGCTGCGAACAACCTCTGTGTACTGAACACAAGGAGCCTCTTTCTAGGAGATAGTTTTTATTTATGTATTATCTATAGAACCTTCCTTCGCTCGTTTGCAGTTTGTCTTTAGGTAGTTGCTGTGTCTGCATTACATACATTCAAATAAATATTTCCACTGAAATTCAGTGAGTGTTGCCTCAACTCGTGATCAGCTTCTTGGAATGTATTAATGTATTGTGATGTTTAATACCAACTTTTATCTTCTGTCCTAGCTCTTTTTTGGGTGGATATTTCAAAAATAAGCAACCTTTGTTTAACCCCGGTTTATCGATTAATGTTTGTGTCAAAATTGACCATTTAAATCGGTTAAGTAGTTTGGATTCCCGTACAAAGTTTCAATGCCTATAAAACCGTCGAACGCCATCCCAATTACCTTAAGTTTTTTTTATACAGAATTGTATCCAAAGCTGTGCAGTGTTTTAGCCGTGAACTATTAATAAAAGACCGAAAATTTTATGACCGAGAATGGATAGTACAGACGTGTAAATATAATATATAGAACAAAAAAAACATGCTTATGTATGTGAATAAATAAAGTAGCAAATATGTTTTCCATATAACATACTCAAAAGATTTTCTAGTCTATAAACTAGGTTCATCATCATCATCATCAGCCAGTAGACGTCCACTGCTGGACATAGGCCTCCCCCAAGGTTAATAATGTTTTTTTGTTCGAATCCTGGTCGGGTAATTTTTATTTATCACATTTTTCATTTACTCCCCCAAGGTTTTCCAAATCGGTTTAAACTAGGTTGAAAAATACAAAATAAGAACAGAACCTTGTTCACGAGACTTGTTCGCTTCAATTAAACCAACAGGAAATGTAAACTGTGTACCTTTAACTGAATAAATGTAAACAATAAATAAATACCTCGATAAATAGTCAAATTGACAAGATAAATATTATTTTGTTATTTTATCCTATTATGTAAGCACCATAATAGATATAATTACTCGATTTGATACCATGATTAAGACCACAGAACCAAATCATATTCTTAATAAATTACATACGCTAAGTACCATATTCTAAGAAAATATCGATAAAAGGCCCGATTTATCGTTGTCGACGGTAGCATGCTAGCCCCGCTGTTCGCGTATAAATAGTGGGATAAGTACATCGATTGCGGGTCACAGATAAATAAATCAATTACACAAACTAAAATAGCAATAATGTGGCCCCGACCCGAATGAAGCTTTCATAAAGAGACTTTCAATAACGACAATTAGTCGATTTCAAGATGAAATAAAACAGGCTATGTGTGAGGAACTAACGAAATTATTATTTTATTTGAATGGACCATTCATGCCATTTTGTTTTGAATATAACATAATTTAAATGTCCGCCGCAGTTTCCCACGGATCCGGGAAGTACAATTTTCAATGAATCCGCTGCATTAATTCTGCTGAAACTGAGTGATGGCCTAGGTTATGTCGACTTTCAAAGTTATAGTTTAATGCGGCTTATTGCAGCAAAAACCTCACAAGAAAATATCATATCTTTATGGTTCAATTTATCCTTAAAAAATGGATTAAAATGGATCTGCCTGTAGTTTGTTGTCTGTCTGTTGAAAAAAGAACCTCCCAGATTTGTGCCAACATTCGAAGACGCGGCGGACAGTTGTATGATGTCACAACAGAAAAAAATCAATAATATCTCATACACAGCCTGTTTTATTCCATTTTAAAGTCGAGCCGTCCTTTTTGAAAGACCCTGTATAAACTTGTATTATGGACCTCACAACGAAACTAGGGATTTTAGTAACCCAGACCTGTAGCAGTTTAAAAAAGTTCCTATTCTGGCACAACTGGGTTTCGAACTTAGGACTTCTCACGCCGCAGTCGATCACTCCTCCACTGCGTTGTTGCTCTATACATGGTCCTTTTTATCAATCTACATATTATACACAGTGATAGGTGACAAATTTTAGATTGAAGGGGAGCACTCTATACTTGGTTCTGGTTCTGATCATAATTATGTAATAAAAGTAGGTACTTAATTTTTCACTAGAATACCCTACAAATAAATATAGTTTTGTTACTTTTTACACGTGACCACGCGGATCGCTGCCAGCGCTAGTGTAACCATGCGTTGTGTAATCTTTTCTTTAACTGTCGATTGAGTTTACTCAGTAAATAATTAATATTTATTTTTTCATATATTTTTTCTCTTCATCTATGATCCCAGACTATCAAGTCCCCGAATTTCAAAAGTGACCCACCAGTCACCCTGTATAACAAGTCATGACTTTTGATACCATTCTCCGGAGACTATTGAATTATGTAAATAAGATCTTATCATACCTAATTTCGTTACATAGTCATACGTGACCACAGGCCCGACACAAAAACAATACCTACTATAATAAATATACCTAGGTACCTGTCGTATATTGTGAAAGCAATAACTATTTTTTAAATGAACAAGCCAGACAAACAAATTCTAATTCTCTATTAACTTATCTCTCGGTCAAGAATTTTATTTAGGTCATTTACCACCACTTAACATTTAATTTATAAATAACAAATGCAACCGGCCCGCGAGTAAATAATTGATTAGTGGTGGCCTGGTTAAAACTACCCGTAATCGGCGATCATGTATAAAAAGATTAATGAACGTGGAGGAAGCGAAAGAGGTATGTCTGGATCGAAGCAATTGGTGTTCCCTTGTCTCTGCCTACCCCAAAGGGAGACAGGCGTGAGGTTATATTAGTATGTAATGTATCAGTGGCGGTTTAAAACAATTGAATCTGAAAACAAGATATTAACGTCAACTTTAATCTCTCCGAATTAATCGCACGGTTCGTTCGTGCGAGAATTTGATTTCGTTTGGTCAAGCAGAACGCTTAAATCAAAGGTAATATATAAACGATAAATGAAGCCAAAAAGACGCACGTATCACAGTCTATTTATTTTAATGACTTAAGAGTCGTCTAGAGAATTTTTAAGGAGATTATCAAGCTAGTATGGCCACTTACTCGTACGCTAGAGTTTGAATCATTAATGCTACTGTTACACATGCTCATTTAAGCACGAAAGCATGCTTGAATTGAGCACTTGCTTGAATTAAGCATGTGTGTCGAAGTGTTGCTTAAAATTAGCATGTATATTCGAGCATGCTCGTGAATCGACAGGCTTGCGATCGGCGGCGCGGATGGTTTGCTTATTGAGCATGCCAGTATCGATTAGTTGCTCATACTTAAATATTGGGCATAATAAATAGCAAGCTTTTAAGCATGCTTTTTTCGAGCATGTGTAACAGTAGCTTAAGGTTTGTCCAAACATCGCGAGGCAAGTGGGCGTGGCTGCCGCGCACGGCGTGTTGCGCTATGGTTGGATGATTGCCGCGCGCGGATTTGCCTAAGTCGAGCGCGGCAGAATGCGTCTGCGCGCACCTTGCATGCTGTGGACATACCTTAATTATGATTTTAACCAAAAATTGTAACCTTTTTGAAAGATTTCGACGAGCTGACAAGATATCGATGCAACAATAGCCAAAAATTACATTTCAACAAATCCCTAATTTCGAAATGAATTTGTAGATAGACCAAATAAGCTTGATAAGCTTTTTATTGAGCTGATTCATTGCATTTTAGGTACCTATATGTCGTAGTAGAATGACACTTCCCAATTATTATACTCCTATCGGACGTATTATTATACTCATATGGACCGACGACCTGGTCAAAGTCGCCGGTAAACCGAGCAACGTGGAAAACCTTGGGGGAGGCCTATGTCCAGCAGTGGACGTCTACTGGCTGATGATGATGATGATGATACTCCTATCTTAATTAGTCGACGTTTAACGTTAGTTCAGTTTCTAAATTTGAAATCCGCCTTCAAAATTTGCTCTAAGTTCTACTCTACTGCTACTGGAAAAATGTCGATACGTTTTCCAATGCGATAGCTACTACCTAAACTATTAAGTCTGACGCATATTGTCATCGCTCCAACAATGATTAGTTCTAATATAAAGAGCTAGTTCATTCTTAGGGAAGTTGAAGTCTTCAAAGTTCAAGTCGTAACTTGTTGGCTTCCTGCTCAGTTTGCAGATGAGATTACATCGAAGTCCTAAGCACAGAATAGATAATACTCGTAGTACGGTTAGGTGTCAAATAACAAAAAACTTAGGCACAGAAGCCAGCACATCAGGCGTTAAAAATCTGTCAAAATTTACTTCAATCTGAACTATATGCCCTCGACACTAAGTTACATTTTTTTGGGTAAATTTGACAGGTAATGTAACGCTTGATCTGCAGGCTTTTGTACCACGATATCGTTTCGTTTCGTCAATATTTAAACTCATTTGTATTGACCATATTGCCAATAGGATCTTAAAGTTATGATCCCCAAAATGTCCATATTTTTACGTCAACTTTGAAATAACTATATGTATAATATTATTTATACAGTTATGTAAGAAGTTAATATTTAAAACATTAACCAAATTAATAAGTCATGTAAGAAGTTAATATTTAAAACATTAACCAAATTAATAAGTCATATATATTCGTTGTATTTTTATCTTTTCAATATTTTTTATACGTATGGATGTAAATTAAGTAAATTTATATTGCACACTTTCCAAAGGGAACTTCCGTAATTCAGCAATTTGTGCAGGAAGCTGAGTTAAATAGCAAGATTATTTGCTGCTTCTAAACTAACTGCAATCTAACTAGGTCAAAGCAGGTATCCTATCCACAACAGTAATGACCTTCCACGTACTGATTGCAAGAATCCAATGTCAAGGCCACGTTGCGCTGCTTGCGCGCCTGTATATACTGTTACTAGGTAGCTAGTAGTAGTTCATTCACCTTTTATCATAGTCCTAAGTACATTTTAGACGCGACATTGTGAAAATATTGTTTCGGTTATAATGTGCCCCCTATTCATTATGAGAAATGAATTCCACTTTTGGTTCTAAACGAACTACTTTTTTTGTGTGTTTTAGTTAAACAAATCTTTTTATCCCTCAGGAGTGCGCATGTTAGACGGGGACGTCACTGACGCTGTTGAAGCTCGCTCGCTCAGTCTTAACCCTCAGCACGTAGACATCTACAGCGCGTCCTGGGGTCCAGATGATGATGGCAAAACTGTGGACGGACCGGGAGAGCTCGCAACCAGAGCCTTCATCGAAGGTGTTACTAAGGTAAAAATATCTAATAGCTTTATAATCAAGAAGATTCTTACAGATAGGACACAAATACAAAAATCAGAACTGAAAATCAATAAATGAAAAACATTGGACTTTAGAAATAAGTTAAAACCTGTGCATTGAGAGTCAGTGATCTTTCGTTATTTGAGAAAAAAAGATGAGTTAGGGGGCCGTAGGCTTATTGAAATCAATTACACCTCAAGTGCAGTTGAGACCGACTATGACAACACATAGTTCAGGATGGTACGCCATGCATCACCATCGGAGTGGTGATGGTTAGTTGCCGACTTTATATGGATGTTGGTCGCTAGCCAAGCGAATCAAAAAGCTGGGTCGCTCGGACTTGTGGACTTTTACGATATGCTTATCATTTATTTTCACATGCAGGGGCGGTGTAATGGGGAATTCGTCAACTCATCTCAGGGGGGATCATACCAGTGGTATGAAACGCCGAAGCCTAAGTGCCAACGCTGCGTTACGCGCTCGAATGCGAACGCGGAACATAGCGTTGCTAGCACAATTTTATAAGTATGCTTGTACAGTCGTGTCAATGGAATATAATTTCTTACTATTTGGCTAGGCGCCGTTTAAAAATTAAAAAAAGACATCCAGTTAGTCCGTTTGTAGAATCGAGGTTGCGGGGATTTTGTTTTAGAATTCAGTCGCTCTGTATCAAAACTCATTTTCATACGCGCGTGTGACACGTTTCACGGAGCGTTGCCGACTGAATTGACACGCGCGTTCGGAGCGCGCGCGGCAACGTCCGTACCGAACGCGCCTATCATACGCGGCGTTTGCCGCGTTCCGAACGTCCGTATCGAACGTGCGTATGGTACGGACGTTTCAGTTTTGTATGAAACGTGCGTTCGAACGCGTGACGCAGCGTTGGCACTTATCGAACCACTGTCAATAAATTTATAACTTAACAGTCATGCACAAACGCTTTACGAATATGAATTTAATTATTTATCCAACGTGAAGCTATCGCCAGAGGATTCAGTTTTACGAGCAAAGTGATTACCGATGGTTTTTGTGAATCCCAAAATTTTCTTCGTTTAATAGTCAAAACAGCGAACAGATATATTACAAAAATGATATGGGCGATTAATGCATGACCCATTCAAAAATGCATTTCGACGATTCATACCACTGGTATGAACCTCCCCTGGTATGAATCGACGAATGACGAATCGACGAATGTACGGCCGTTCTTAGTTATCCACACGGCATTATTTGCATGAAAAGAAACGACTAAATCTAAGAGAGACTTTAAATGAAAACAGTTTCTCTACCTATTTATCAAATTTCGTTTTAGTGTATCGGCTCCTGTATATCGCTTTAGAAAGTTAAATAACCACGTCCGGTGTTGAGTTGAATGGCGAAAAGAGTTGCCAACTTGATTGATTGAAAGCGAAGTCTGAAAATGGTACACTGGAATGTTTGAGTATAAAAAAATCTTTATAGTACGTGAAGAAATTCTTTGGACTCTTTTAGAGTAGATTGCTCGCATGAAGAAGGCAAGCTTCAAATTAATATAGGTACTTCAATAGAGTAAGAATTAATTTGTGGCTGATTTGTATTGATATTGATGTATAATTGCGATTGAATTACGACTACTACCTCACTTATTTAAAATTCGACAATAAAAGTAAAAAAGAAGGATTTTTTAAATATAGTTATTTTCCATAACGAGTATAATTGCCATACAAACAATTCATACAAAATATTGTAAAGCAATTTAAAGTCAACTAATTAAATAAATGTAGAACGAATGGCACTTTGTTTTATGTTTTCGAAGTACAGTCAGCGAGTTAAGTTAATATAAATACTATAAAGAGTGACTGGTGGGTCACTTTCGAAATTCGAGGACGTGATAGTTTGAGATCATAGAAGAGAATAAATATGAAATATTTACTGAGGAAACTTAACCGAAGTTAAAGAATTAATTACGCAATGCATGGTTACATTAGCGTAATACAATAGATACTTAGTGGGTGGTGGTGTGCGTGTGGCGGGAACACTTCTGTGTGCGTGTTAACTGAGGCGGCGGCGCGGTGCGTGGGGAAAAGTATTGTAGGTGTCTCTTTATTTATTTACTAGCCACCGCGCGCGCTTTTACCCGCGTAACTTTTGATCTCGTGGGAATTTCGGGATAAAATATAGACTATAACGTTCCTCAAGAGTTGGGCTCTGCAAATGCAAAAAAAAATTTTCAAATCCCACTTGTAGTAGTTTCTGAGATTAGCGCGTTCAAACAAACAAACATAAAAACAAACTCTTCAGCTTTATATATTAGTATAGAAGTATAGATAGGGAATTCTACCTACTTTTAATACATAATTATGATCAGAATCGAGTACAGAGTGCTCTCCTTCAGTAACTTAAATTGTTCACTAGTCACCCTTTATATGGATAGTGGACGTAAAATAAGTACGTTTATTGAGCTTAATGAGCTAGGCCGTACTCGAGCGATATCAATTTCAAAGCGACCGCGAAATTGATGTCGTTTGGTGGTAACTTGGTTTGGCACCTTTGTTTTCTTCCAGATTTCATTGTATCGGTACTTTCTACTTACTGAAATCAATAAGTTACAAAAATAAATATTAATAATAACTTACAAAGCACACAAATTCATAATACGTAACTTAGATGGCGCATCAAAGACGCATGGTGTCATCGCCTTGAAATCCAGAAGCGCACAGGCGATGAGGCTGCTAGATGCGCGTGATTGTTCAAACATTTTTCTATGGAGAACTCACTTATCTAGATTTTAGGGCTTTAAATAAAGAAGACTTTGTTTGTAAAGGTACAAAAAAGGTACATGACTATATATATCGGATTCTAAAGTGTTCAAAAAGTATATTTTTAATCAATTCGAATTGATTTACTGGATTTAAATCTGAAAAATACGAAGGTACTTGCAATTTTTCAAAATTTTGAGCATTTATTACGTTTATTTTATATTAGCTATAAGGTTTTACGAGTTAAAATGAGCATTACGTTAATTTTTGGTCTTTCATTATAATATACGCAAATTATCACACTAATTTATCATCAACAAATTATCATCGTAACACTCTTTTCGGTGTTTTGCACGATCTCCTTTCTTAATTCATTTTTTTTCATTTTTTTCTTAATTCATTTTTTGGCCCTCGAGAGAAAAATGAAACAAAGGGAAAGTTTGTGCAAAATAAATATCTAAACTGTGTCACCATTCACCCTGTATAATTTTACTCAGTTCAGATAACCGTTCACACACGTTCAAATAACTGACGTTAATAATTAATAAAATGTTGGTTTTTGTTAAACCTTAAAACGAATATTTGTTGAAACCGTTTATGATAGGACTTTTGAGATGTCGATGGAATTGTAATTTCTGTCTTAAGGTGCATTTAGATGGTTCAAACCGCAGTACAGATATCTACAGTAATTCAACTTCATACAAACGGACTAAACGCGGGTCGATCTCGGCATGCAGCCAGCTGCGAGTGTCTGCATACCGAAACAATTGTTGATTGAGCTTTACGTAAATATGCGGATTATTTATACTTTAACATTTAATAAGACATCTTTTCGTGCGTCTCAGTCGAGGCACAAGTATTTTTCTGTCGCTAATTTATAAGACCGATTTGTTATTCAAACGGTTTTTTGACACGAAACGTATTCTTTCGAAACAAATCAAATTAGAAAGAATTTTATTTGTTTATACAATAAAAGAAAGTATATTTGCAGTCACAAAACTAAATGGAAATAAACACAAAGTCGGCAAATGTAATTTAAACGCTGAAGGCAGGCAGACCTATCGTATGTGAGCGGACCGCGGCGCTGTAGGCATTTATTTCAAAGAGGAGGCCGAGTTGAATTACTGTAGATATCTGTACTGCGTTGAAACACAGCTTTGAATTTAGGCGTATTGTACTATTAATGTTTTTTAAATCATTTCGTACGACATGGCGTGCACGGTAGAGTTTATTTAATCTAACTCATATTTTATATTTCAATAGTTCATGTTTTCCACGTTCTTCATGCTAATCAATCACTATTTTGAGGTACTCGAACGAAGCATCAAAGCGACTTGAAATCCATAGACAAAGAGAACTAAAAGACGGAACTATTTACACTGTTCATTTGTCTTTGCATTCCAGTGAATTTTGAGCGAAGTCAATGAAAGCGATGCGATGGGTGCCTTATAATCGCCTCTCCGTTGAACAATTATTATTTGTGAGTTATTGGTAAACCAAATAGAATAAACGCAAAGGGAAGCGTCTATATTCGGCTTTAGAATCAAAAACAAAACTAAATACAAGACCGTGTTTTTGGACTCGTGGAAGTTCCTGCGTCGCCGGTTTTTAGTATAGAAGCGGTTGGTCCCGTTTGGTGCTTTTTCCAAACTATTATAAAAAATGCCATCACCGAATAGTGTCCGTTCGTGTGCCCAATTAATTATGCTTTATCTGATGTTTTCATTTCGAGCCTTATTAAATATAGAGCCAAAGAGTTAGGAATATTTGAAAACGGCCGTGTTTAATGTTTTGTAGGTACTGTTTGAGGGTAAATTGTTGATGAACTATTTTTCACAGTTATTATTATTTTAGATATACTTGCCAAGTTTCGACACAAGACGGTAGCAGAGAGAGCCACTTACTTAGAACTACCATTTCTCATTGTTTTATCTCTTACCTGACCTGGAAAATATATAGTTATTAATAACTTTGGTCAATGTGTGGTATACCATCATCGTCTCTCGCTAACTGCTTGAAATTGGGACTAGTTCTATCCCTTTCTTTGTTCTATCCTCTTTATTTACATTCTTTTCTTTTTTAACAATACATCACAAAGTAGTTGTCTTATCAGGTTTTTAACGAATTAGTTGTTTGCAAAAAGTCCGTAGAGAGTGTTGTTTTACAATTTCACTGTGCACTGGATAATTTTAATCTATTCTATATGGATGATCCGGTGCCCGGTCCGAGTTTTAATAGTGTCGATTTACTAACAACTCAAAGAGAGAAGCCTTTCTTAAATGTTCTAATTTTAATAAATATTAATAAATAAACCCCCTCACAATCACACCAACTACATGGCTTCAAAGTAAGCAGAGCTTGTGTTATGAGATACCACGTAGCGAACTTGGGGGAACCTAGAATAGAAAATACATATACCTATATAGATAAACGCCCAGACCCAAAACATTTTTTTTCTTATTCCGTGCGCGATCGCTGGCGTCTGAGGCAGATAGGTTTACAGCATCGCCAAAGTGGTTGTAAAATTTTAAAAGTGTTCTTTATATTCAACTACCTAAAAGTGCATTGGGCCGTAAGTCGACATTGCATTTTCTTCTTTTTAAGTCTCTCCAGTGTCCAATTTTACGACGTGAAAAATGACAGCCTAAAAAAAAAAATTTTTTTTCTTTTACTGTCACGGAATTAAGAAACACTTAAAATAAGAGAATTCAATTTTGAATCGGGCCCATTGTCATTTTAAATAAGACTGAATTTTTGTGATTTTAGGTTTAAGTTAATTATGTAAATTACTTATACAGATTTATATACTTATTGATTTTTAAATATATCATGGAAAAAAATTATTGCTTTTTTATAGTTTTGTATTGTTAGATGGTAACTTTAAATTATATTAATTCTGTTATTTTTATTTATAAATTATTTTACATTTATGTGATTCGCGTACTTCGAATTTGATTCAGACAATTGATGATTTTATAAACCTATTTAATAAATTACCAATACCTATCAGAATGATTGTGTTTCTTTGTTGATTTATAAAATTTTGAAATAAAGCACCTTACTGTTTACGGACAAAAGTCAGTAAGTGATGATAACAAAAAACAAAATCCTTAATTTTTATAAAATATACATATTTAAGAAACTAGGTTTGGAGAATCTGTAGTTTTTTAATATCATGGTAATTTAATTAGATATCAATTTTAAGTATCATTGTCTTACCAAATACCGGGTCATGTTTAAGCATTTAGTTAATCTATGGGTTTACTGTAAAATTCCCACAGTCGCAGGATTCGTGAACATAATTATAAATTAATAATATTGGGCGCACGAACAGCCACCATTCGGTGATGGCATTTTTATAATAATTTGGAAAAAGCACCAAACGGGATCAACTCGCTTGTTTACTAAAAATCGGCGACGCACGAACCGTCACTAGGCAGTGAATTTATCCAAACAAGTTCTAAAAAAAAATGTATGAAAGATTTGAGGTTGAATTTCACTGAAACTGTGCTTCAGAGAAATTGGACCCCCTTAAATAAAACAATTTTTAACCGAATTTATCGCGTATATTTACATTTTCAATTTTAACTCGACGTTTCGGTGTCTTTGCAGACCCCGTGGTCACGAGCGACTGAGGTGTCAAGCGTCAGATTGATAGATTGAAAAAGTTATACATCATCATCTCCATCTGTTTGTCAGTCTTCGAGCGTAGCGTTCTGGATTGATACAAAACGAGCTGACAGTATCTTGAGTTTCAGGTCGTGCAGCTTGCTGGATGTTAGATTTACTGTTTTTCAGGATAGGGTCCCATGTCGGTGATAGTTTCCAACCATCTTCTCTATTGAAATTAGGGTGTTTTTTAATTTCAATCGCTTCTCTGATCATTCTAGGCATGTAATGCTTCTCTCTAGATAAAATTTTCACAGAGTCAAACCTTAAGTAGTGGTTGGGCTTGTCCATGGAATGCTCACAAACTGCAAACTTTGAAGTTCTTCAATTTTTTATTTCAGCTATATGTTCTTTTACGCGGGCTGATATGTTTCTTTTGGTTTGACCAATGTAGGAAAGCCCACAGCCGCAGTCAATCTCGTAAACGCCTAGGTCTTGTAAAGGGATGCTGCATTTAACTGAGCGAAGATGTTGACTTATTTTTGAATTAGGTTTAAATATTGTTTTTATTGGTAATGTTTTTCCTTCCTAAACTCAAAATTCAAAATCAAAAATTCTTTATTGCGTAGCCCACAGACATACATCTACATAGACAACGCAAGTATCACGATATGTATTGAAACCAAGCGTGCCGACTTTTTAACACTTATTGTGACGTCACAGCTGATATTGATTGCTGGGAAATACAAACCCATTCAAAGACACCGTTGCCGCCAATGAAATCGATTATTAAGAACTATATAGATATTGTGTTATCGATTTTCTAACAGACACATATGTATACCCGCGGACTGAATCTAGCGGCGACCAACTTTGACGCTTGTTCGGGGTTCGGACACGCAAAGTATGTACATGTTTGCGTTGTCATTGTAGACGCCAGTGGTTGCGGGTTCGAATCCAGCATGGGACAAGAAAAAAAAATGTTCCGTATCTGAGTGTTTATCTATATGTTTATTTTATATTCTAGGTTCGCCCCTAGTTCGCTACATGGTTTCCCATGTCACAAGCTTTGCTTAGTTCGGGGCCATGTAGTTGGTGTGTTTATTCGGGGATTTAATTAGTAGCCCAGCTCTCTAAATCCCATGCTCAAACATATAACACGTACTCCGAAAGCGTACTGGGCGTTGATCTTAACTTAAACACATATCCAATCCTCAATAGGGCACTTTAAAAACATCTCTACTTAAGTAGCGTTTAATTCTGAGTATGCTTTTAGACTTAATGACCCGTCCTACACAATGCTCTTACAAATAAAATCTACCCAGCGTCTCCTGTTGTTGACTGTACTTGTTCCCTAGTGTATGAAGCAATTTTTTCATATCGCTAATTAACTTTTGCCTCTGTAAAAGAATGGTGAATGAAAAACACTTGTGTCTTCAATCAGATGTCACTCCTTTTGGTTTCGCTACTTTTGTAGTCTACTTACATTTTTAAGAGCCTTACGTCCTCGTCATCTGGTTTTACTATTTGCATCTTGATCAAGTAGAAAGCCATTGAGATTTTGTAAAACTGATTTGGATTCACAAAATTAAATTTTATTCGGATGATTATTCTTTGCTGTCAAAACATATAGCTTTTTTTACGTTATTGGTGAGATGTGCTAAGGATTAGAGCAAAACAGCATAGAAAATATTCCGTTTATATTATTTTTACCAAGAATTAGTTTCATGTTAGTATCTAATGATATTAAATGCTACAATAATCTGTAATAAGATTACTTTGGAGCTACGAAGTGTGATAGTTTAGGTTATTAAATAAAACACTTTTTAACCGTATTTATCGCGTATATATACATTTTAAATTTTAACTCGACGTTTCCGTGTCTTTGCAGATCGTGCGACTCGCGATAAATCCGGTTAAAAAGTTTTTTTATTTAATAGTATGAATCGCGAAAACTTAAGACAATATTATTAGTTTAAGTTACTTCGAGTATACTGACAATTTATTCTCGCATTTTAATATTGATGTGAAACGGTGAAATAAAATGTACTGAAATTTTCACATGGGTTTGGGAAAGCGTGGAAAAAAAAATATACTATTCACCCTATTATTAACGGGATCAAAATAAGCATAGTTGTTTTTTAGTCTCCAGCCAAATCAAAATGTTATTTTCCCTGATACGATATAAACATATCTGCGTATTTATTTTAGAAACACTGTGTAAAAAAATTAAATAAAGAGATGGCAACTCTTTTACACATAGTCGCTGTTGATGCACAAAACATCTTGTAGGAGACAAGATGTCTTGTAGCAGCGCGTAATCGTCTTTATTGTAATGGTATTCATTCATTATTTAGAGTGACCATACTTTGCTTAATGTGAAAGCGAATATATTAATTTCCTTCTTAAAAAAATATATAGGGTCTCCATATAATAGTCATAATACAGATTAAGACTGATGACTGATGAATTACGAAAAATAAAATATATTTTTTTAATATTTTTCATAAATTAAAGTTTCTAAATTCTTATAAGTGATAAAAATTTAAGTTTGATCTGTAGTTTATGACTACACAAAAAGTAATAAAAACGTGTCCGTCTAATTGTGTATAGTCATAAAATCTAGATTAATCTTAATCTCACAGAGAACAATTTTGTAATTATAATTTCTGAAAAATATCGAAAATTTTCTAAATTCAGGCCCACTCATACCATACCATACTCAATCTGCTATTAAAATATAATTGACTATTATATGCGGACCCTGTATATATTTTTTTTTGCAAAAACCGTTTCTATAAATTATACTTATTGTGTAAAAAATTTTTGGACAGTGACTAAAACACAACCCTATATGTTAAACAACTCGTATAATTAAATTGATGTTTTTGACAACCCTAAGTTCATAGTATAACTTTAACAAGGTTATCCTCATTAAAGTTGGTGTTTAAGTTAACTTAGATCTTTTCATTAGGTATAAGAACTTTGGAACAAGGATGAGTAAAACAGTCCACAAGCGCAAAATCTGTAAAATATAAAGTTTTGCTATTGTTAAAGTTGCACTTGCTCTGAATGTTTTAGATCTATGCTTATGGATTTAAAATTTTACGGTCCTAGTAGTTCTATAGTTAATCTGCGGGGCTAGCATGCGACCATCGACAACGATAAATCGGGCCTTTTATCGATATTTTCTTTTATTAAGAATATGACTTTTTTGGTTCTGTGGGCTTAATCACGGTATCAAATAGAGTAATTCCATCTATTATGGTGCGCATATTAGCTAACATGATAGGATAAAATAACAAAATAATATTTATCTTGTCTATATCGATGGTAGCATGCTAGCCGTGCTGAACTGTATTTACTTATCACGTTGTTATAAATATTATATGAACGCTAAAGGTATGCGCACACTATGCCGAGGCGCATCGCAGCGCAATAATAATATATTTGATTATTATGGCATCTTGGCCCAATTGTTAGTTGGCAGTACAATCTTGTAAACTAGGTTAGTACAATATTAATTTCATATCAAAAAGTCCTAACAGATAATATACAGTCAATAAATTTAAATTACAGTCTATATAGGTCTACAAAAGTCTAATAAATTCTAATCAAATAAAAAAATAAAATAATAATATTAAACACTGATTTATAAGTTACACAAAGTTAAGATACAATACTTAAAAATTAAAACTAATCATAACTATAGTCATTTCACTGATTAATAGTCCGCCTGCGTCATTCTCATACATTTTATATGAAATGCGGCCCGCCCCGCCCCGGCATAATGGTGCGTACAGATTGCTGGTAATGCAACTAGTAATGTAACATTCTGCGCACGTTGCGTATTTGGACGTGTAGTGCGCAGAATGTTACATTACAAATTCCATTACAGCAATCAGTTTGCACCATAATATGCGATAGTTCATGTATGAGAGGCTCGCACGCGGATTTTTGCGTTGCGATGCGTCCCGTCATAATGTGCGAGTACCTTAACAATACATATTGCCCGTAGGTATTCGACATAATATTCTCAGATTTTAAGTCTCCCTAATGTCAAACTTCGATGCTTCAAATCAGTTTTTGTTCGAAATTCAAAGTTTAAAAATTAAAAATAAGTATATTGCTTCAAATATGGCAACATTTCGTGGTAAATTTTAATTAGCAGTATCTCTTGAGTTCGAAGTCCCCTAATTTGAAATAAAAAAGATTTTTTATTTGAGAGTGTGATGTCAATTTGAGCTCACTTTAAAAACATTAAATGTGAAATAAAAATCAATTACCTGCAGTATAAGGTTTTAAGTGCAAAAGCCCAGCAAAGGACTGTGAAAGTGCCTTTTTTTATCTTTCTTCAACCGACTTTAAAAAGGACGGGGTTCACATTTCGACTGTATGTTTTTTTATGTTTGTTAACTCATATCTTTTGACTGGGTAAACCGATTTTGATTTATTAGACAGCTGTTGCTCTGTTCTATTCTGATAGCAATTGGTGTTCCCTTGTCTCTGGCTACCCCAAGGGGAGACAGGCGTGAGGCTGCATTCTTTGATTATTGACATAGCTTAAGGCGTATTTGCTCAACTTGTGCGAATCATAGATCCCGCCTTGTTGACCTAATGTGCTAATTTCAACAGAAGGGAAAAACTGATTGCATGAAATTTTTACTAATTTGTAACGGATCGAATTTCTCAGTGGTGGTAAATTGATTTAACTTACGGACTTAATAATATTTTGCCTTTAAGCAGACGGCTTTAGTATGCAGTATGGAAAAAAAGTTCTTGTTAATAATGTTGTTTCATAGAGTAAAGCAGCCCTTTCACAATCCGGCTAAGGTTTTGTTTAGCTTCTTAAAATTGTTGAACTTTACTTGTAATGATGGTGAAATAGAAGTTTTGTTTTATCCTAATTGTACTTACCCCGAATAAAATAGTTTTTTTAACTTTCGTAATCTGTATTTTTTTTACAGTGACGAAATAACGAGAAGCATTTTTCCTACAGTATTTTGCGTACTGCTTTTTGGATAAATTCAAAGGAGTGGCTTAATTTTATTCGGTACCTCATACAATATTACAAATGTGATCGTTTCATTAGAAAAAAACACACAAAACATAAATATGGCAGCAATATTCCATCTCGAATGAAGAGTTTCCGCACAATTACCAGGACCTTGGAAGTTCATGAACTAATTTAATTGGGTTTTGTAACTTCGGTAGGTACAATTAATGCTGCGCCTGACGCTGCGACAACTTTTTAAAGTTGTTTACAACCTTTGATCACTTCAATAATTTAAGAATAGATGTCGTCTCTTTTATGAATGAACTACCTAAAAGCAGTGCTTTGACATCTTGAAATCCCGAAATAATGCCAAAACAAGGAAATTTCCTGAGGAAGGATACTATACCTAATGTCGGGTCGTAGAATTTGGTACATAGAAAATCAAACGTTTCTAAGTAGATGAAGCTTTTGACATTCATTTCGTCCTGTCTTTCATATCTGAAACTGAAAAATAAAAACAAGCAAAAATGGGTCCTATTTTTCAATTGATATCTACAATAATTGCTTATCTTATTGAAGAAGTCAATCAGTTGCTTCGAATTAGTTATACACAACTAAGTCAGAGTTTATACCTACATAGGTATATTAATTGTATCCCAGTTGAAACTGGCAATATTTACGTAAAATTATCATCAGCTTTCACGATTTATTTTATTAAATAAATATTGTTTTACACTACAAATACACAGGAAAATCGAGTTTAAATGCCGAATGTAATCGAAGCCATATAATAAAATTAAAAACGTATTTCATTGGAAATTGTACGTAGTTTTTTATTTCTTTAATTGTTATTGTTACTTTTTTGTTTAAAATTCAAGTGAAATTGAATCAATCTATTTCAGATTATGTTACTGACATGAGATTAAAATTGTATGTTTATTGTTAGATCAATCAAATGATAATAAATAAATCTTTCTACAAATAACTTCAATAAGACGTGGTAACCATGCATATCAAACGATATCGCAGGTTCAGCGACGTTCGGCGCGGTCGCTAAAAGGATGGGTGACCGACGATCGTTTATTTCTCACGACGACTTCCGTGCTTCTGTGGGCACGTTTAGTAGTCGGTCCCGAGTTCTGTCTACTTGTATTTTAGTAGTCGTTAGTTGTCAGAAGCCGTTTCGGCAACCTGAAAATTCTGAGACCCACCAACCAGCACCGGGCCCGCTTGGTGGATTACGACCTAAAACCTCCTCCTCACCCAGAGGAGAGGCTCATAGCCCTGCAGTGGGCTCATTATATAGGGTTTTGATGATATTGAATTGCACACAGCACCTTCTAGTTCTAAGGCTGCATACTGGACGGCAGCGTGAGCGACAGCGGGTGCCGGAGGCGGCACGGGCAACGATTTCCGCGACACGATAGAAAGTATTGTGTTTGTATGAAACCGCGACAAATCCAGATTCCCCGCGTCGCTGCCCGCGCCGCTGTCGCTGCCGTCCAGTTTGCAGCCTAAAGTGAGCGTGAGGCTGCATTTATATGAGGCTCGTATTAAAGACAAGGGATATAATTTCTTACAACTATTTCCTCACGGTATTCAATTCATAATAATCCAGACCAATGTAAAAAAAACATGTTCAATACAGACGTTCATGTTTTCCGGGGATCGAACCTGTGTCCACTACCGTCTGAGGCGAATAGTGTTGCCCTATCACCACATTATTGGTTGTTTGTGAAATTATTAAACACAGAGGGTGTCTGTGGTTTAATTCATGCGACCTTACCTACGATAAAGTTGGAGTCTTGGCTAAACTTGTTAGACGATGCAGGCGGTTGCAATACAAACTTTATGATCTATATTTTCTGTAAGTAGTAAGGTGCAACACAAAATTTTACGAAAATATTTACGTTCCATGTTTAACACACTTGAATTACATATGTTCTGTGAACTAATGAGATAAACATTCGCGGAACTATTCAATGTTTATATTTTTTAAAGCTTTATTTTAGCATTTTATAAATACCTATACAATGTACCTATGAAGAATATATTATGTTTTGAATTTTCGAATCGGCATCTGATATAGGCAGTTCTTGTTTATTCATAAAGATCCATCTTTTTCAAAGTTAGAGTGCAATAAAGAATATTAAAATCACGTCGAATTTATCTCCATTCTGTACTCGATTGCTCTTTGACCTCATCGACACTTTTATTAAGTATGATTGAGTTCAAATGCAGGTTTAGTCACCAATGAAAGAAGCTGTGCATGAAAAAATTAACAAACATGAATGCAGCTGATCTTCAACTTCACAACGATCAAAAAAATAAGTTCAAAAACTAAAAACTGACTTGAGATATTACAATATACACAGACTCATCAACTCATCAAAAATGGTGGTTTAAAACTACTTGCGAGCGTTAATTTTTGGTAAACACACGCGGAAACTTTTGAATTACTTACATATAATGTTAAAGAGAGCAGCTTGAAACTCGAGATCTTCTTACACGGATTGTTTACAAACCGAGATTAAAAGATATAGTAGGAGATCCGAACTTGAATAGAGCTTCACCGGGCTAATAGTCTGTCCAGGATTTTTTTAGGCAACCCATTCTTAACATATTTTCTAATATACTCATTTTGTTATAAAACAGTTTTCATTCTATTATCAGGCCAGTGAAGATCTTTTCAAGTTAGGATCTTAGACTAAGTTTTTCAATCCGACTCAATGTTTCTTTTTTCATTCAACAATTTTAAACCAATAACTCGGTACTGTTAATATACCTATCAAACTTTAAGTGTTTGAATGAATTAAACGATTTTCTCTTCATATGTTTTATGCATTTTTATTTTTAGTAAGGTTTACCTCATTTTAATGAACTGCTTGAAATGTTCGAGGAGAAAAAAAATCATAATGCAATTACATACAAACGGTTTTAATTGGAGAAAAATCTGAAACTTCGTTCAAATTAAAAAACTTATCTGCGTAAAGCCGTCTAGTATAAAAAGAACCATTATTCGAAAATTTAAAATAGAGCTGCCTCTGCCAGCAAAAGCAAATGGAATAATTTTAAACTTCACTTGTACGTCTTCTGCTTTAAATTCAACGATTGAAACCAATCGACAAGCTACGATAGTATAACTTATCGAAACTTATCTTATTCAGTTTATATTACTACCAAAGCAAGAGGAAGGAAATAAATCAAACCTTCTAAACTGCAATTTGGTGTAAGATTTCATACCAGTACTTTTATAATGCTCTGAATATATGTTTAGTGTAAATATTATTATTTTCCTTTAGCGACAAATAAATATACGTATCGCCCATATTTTTATTAAGGAGATAAATTAATCATAATAATTTAATAATCGTGAATGTTTTGACGATTTCGCCTTTCACGCTAAAAAGACTGAGTAGATACAATTTAAGTATTGCTGGTCGTATGATAAGACGGCCCAAATTTTCAAAGTTTGTGTCAATAATTCTTAAATGTATTTTTTGATGATTGTAGCCTGAAATACGAAATGAAATACTTTTCATCCCAATTTTCCCACGGGCAATACCGAACCGGTACTTAAATAATATTTTTAAATTATGTATTGAATGAATTCCATTTTCCCTCATTTTCCTCTTAGCCTCCGGAACTCATTACTGCGCCCAGGGGCGATAGGGCTATTTGAAAGTGCCCCAACACAATTTTCTCACGGCTTTATAACATTAAATTTTGTATGCTCGAACGTTGATTCCGAATTCTGATATAGAAGTGTTTGAGGCTCAACCGTTTCTATTTACACTTCCAGTTTGTTTCATAGTGTTAACCATATTTAACTTGTTAACAACTGTTTGAGTTTTGCAACGTTAAAGGTTGTTCGTTATCCTCAGTTATAACGTTTTATTATTTGCCCGGAAGCGACGGATCTATTATCAAATTGTAGAAAATTGCATCTAATAATCTTCCTTCAAAAAAACCAAATATATAATTAGAAACTCTCAATTCTATTTCTTTTGAAATACCTGCCTGAATATCCTTCGAAAGCATCAGGTGTACTTTTCAATCTTTCTAAAACAACAAAACAAAACACGATCTTCGCAAATAGCACCCCTTGAGAATCGGACCCTCACGTGTAATTTGTCCTTAGGGTCGCAACGGGAAGGGGTCGATCTTCGTGTGGGCGTCGGGCAACGGAGGCAAGGAGCATGATAACTGCAACTGCGATGGATACACCAACTCCATCTGGACGCTATCGATCTCCTCTGCCACGGAGCGTGGGGAAGTACCGTGGTATTCCGAGATGTGCAGCTCTACTCTCGCTGCTACATACAGCAGTGGAGCTATTAATGAGAAACAGGTATTTTTAAGCGATGATTTTGAGAAGGCTTACGTATTTTTTTTTCTGTGAGTTATACTTAAACTTAATTTAATTTCTTTTTGCAGTGCGAATTCTTTAACTCATACAAAATCTTGCTCTCATACAAAAGTACTGCTCATAGCGAAATCTTGTTTTAAATCTAAATTTATTAAAAGGAGCTTGTACGTATATATTAGTCCCATTGTAAACTACAATACCCAGATCCATAATAATTCAAATTTAGCGAAATATAATACGTAAACTGCATCCATAACTACAATTAAAGCAACACACATCAAGTTAATTGCAAGAGCGTAGCATTGCGGATTTCGTGACGTCACATAACACATTTTGTATAACAACTGACGCGGGCTCTATAGGTGGTGACCACGGACCTGCATCACTCGTGTACAATCACACACACGGGCACATCTGCGTCTGCGCCGCTAGCCGCCGGCATCTGCGCACTGGCACTGCAGGCTAATAAGGATCTCACGTGGAGGGACATGCAGCATATAGGTAAGCCAATTGAAACAATGAAACGGTAATTTTAAATTCGAACGCGTTGGGATGTTATTGTTGTTGTAGTGTAAGGTGAGTTTTGGTTTGTTTATTTTGGGAAATAGGGATTCGGAATTTTGTAGAATGATTAGGACTTGTTCTGATATAATAATGTCTAGTTTTTTTTTAATGAGAGACTTTAACTGGTCACGATGTCTGTAAAAACATCGGTACATGTAGTTTGAACGCAATAAAATTATTATTTAGAGCGCCTTGAAATTTTCCGCTGTTGTTTAGATCTGAAATGAAAATTAATTTTAGTTTTTGGAATATATTTTCACTCGGTGAATATTTGAATTTTAGGGGTAACACTTAGGTTTTGTGTGTGCTACGATGAGACTCACCTGAATGGTCGACTGTTCGTGTTCGCCAGGCTTCTGACTAACAGATCTACGAATACATCTGAGATTAAATATCTCCTTACAATTGATATACCTAGATGTTTTGTCAGTGTATTATGAAGTCACACCAAACCAAATGCAGATAATAATATAAACCGACAGCAATAAACCACTTAAAATATGTAGAAAAAGTGTAAAGTATACCTTTTCTTTATTTTATTATAATAGGAAGAATAAAAACAACAATGATAGTTTTAGGGAACTCCACGGTGATTTAATTTAAAGAACTGCATTAACAATTGCTTTAAAACTATCTTTAGAGTCCAGCTTCCATGCTGAAGCGAAAGAAAAACATAGAATGTGCCAGCTGCTTCTCTTCCGGGGCATACTGTAAAAGTCAGTTAAGGGACAGAGGTTTTACTGGCATTTTTGTGGGCGGTAGGCTGACCCCCTGTTGAACTGCAATGGCCGCTCTAAATCATTATAATACCTCATTTGTCAAACGTGACATCAGGTGGTCTTATAACCACTGGTGTTCTGCCTACCTCATAAAGGATAGAGGCGTGAAGTTATGTATGTATGTACTATCTTTAGAAAACGTACATGCAAGTACATACCAACTTTCTGGATCAGTAAGAGACAAAAAGTTATACAAACTTAAATAACTGAAAAAAATATGCTTAAATCATCACCCGACCAGCACTTTAACATATTTTTATACAAACTTTTTTCTTTTTAATGTACCTACTAAAGCAGTTTTATTAACTCTAAACGCCATCAGATTATTCTCATACACAACATACTTACTTCCTACCTTACGTACATTTTACGTACAGGTACCACAAAAATGAAAAGGAAGCAGATTAGAGACGGGACATGGAATTCAATCTGAATTCCGACCTCGAAGTAAGATTGGATATTGAGTCCGACCAGAAATATTGCTTTTATTTCTTACTCCGTTATACTCGTATTAAGATCCAGAGTTATTGCGTTTGGTTTTATTAACCTATAACCTATATTACTCGATAGCAATTGCAGAGTTTAATAGCGAACGGCCTGCAAAGGCACTTCATTTTACTTCTCTGGATACACTTTCTAGCAGAACTTAATATAACTTTTGAAGCTTACTTTTAAAGAGCATACAGATGGTTCTCGAGTTAGTATGTATAAGAAAGCTTTTTTAAATCCGAGACTGCTCTTAAGTTCCATTTCTTTAATTTCGGTTTCATAGTTAAGAGCGGTTTACACAGGGTGACTGGTGGGTCACTTTTTAAATTCAAGGACGTGATAGTTTGAGATCATACATGAAGAGAAAAAATAAAATAAATATTAATTATTTACTATGTAAACTTAACCGAAAGTGAAAGAATTCATTTCACAACGCATGGTTACATAAGCCTACGTACAATAGATACTTAGCGGGTGGTGGCGTGCGGGTGGCGGGAACATTGCGCGTGTTGGCTGAGGCAGCGCGTTGGAAAAGTAGTAATGTCTCTTTATTTATATATAGGGAATTCTGGTGAAAAATTAAGTACCTACTTTTATTACATAAATATGTACACATATTATATAATACAGTTCTGTGTGATAATTACAGAACTAAATTCCAACCAAGGAATTTAAAGGAAGGCAACTTTGACCGCTATCCAATGAGCTTCATAATTACTTTCCTTAATTATTTAAAACAAAAGACGGGTCGTCAAGAATCATCATCATCAATCAATTTACATTTTTTATCCGGGAACAGAAAGTTCAAAAAGTGATTCTACTCCAATAATTTTGTATAATTTCTTAAACAATTCTTATTAAGTATTCACGTACAAAAGTGTGTAATATTCATTACACTTACTTATTACGAACACGTATTGAAAATAGCTTCGTTTTAGACAGGTTTAATCGCGTTGTTGCGCTCTCTCGCAATTACCTGGAGCTGTCTGATTAAAAAACAAAAGAAGAATCAACACTTAACGAACACTTTGCACGGCTTTAAACTGTTACTTTATTGTAACAGTTTAGAGCACAGTGTGACTTTATTGTACAGTGATTTAATTGCAAAGTTGATAAAACCTTAAAATAACCTTATTGGGCGCCACTCGTGCTTTTTAAGTTCCTGCGAAATGAACAAGTAGTCATTTTTCTGCTATAAAAATGTACAGAGCCAGACATTCATAAGTATATTCATAGGTAGGTACTGATACTATTAATTATTTTAAACTATAACACAAAAGGTAGAGAATGAAGTGTTTGAACCAATGACACCAATTTGTTAATTAAAATACGTTTTTCAACCGGAATTTATTGCCTATAACAATATTTAACTTAAAAAGTGATTCAAATATTTCATAAATTCAGCGTTCTACTCTCTGATATTCTTAGTTAGAAGTGTCATTCTAACTAAAATTTTCTGCGATATTTTTAGTTAGAAAGTAAAAATATGTACAAAAATTTTTAAAAACTGATTCAATTTGTCTACTACAACGCGTCGCAATGTTATTGAACGTCAATATTGGGCAATATTGAGAGGCGCCTGCCTGAGATTGCCAATTGTAAGCGGCGGTTGCTAAAAACGTGAAATAAAACCGAAACCGGCAACTTTTATTCAAACACGCGAATCGCATACGTTAAGCCGATTTTTTTCTACGTTTCCCTGTGCTAGTCATACATCATACAGGTTTATGCATATTTTCGATTCAGGTGCTTTTATATTTAAGCTAAATTTGTAACAATTGAATAGCAAAGTGTGCGTTCAATTTTTTATCTCATAAGCGTATTAAAAAAGGTTTTTTCAACGAGTTGTACCGCGTATATTTTATATTTTCACTCGACATTTCGGTGTTTATTTGAACGATTACGAGAACGAATGAGAACGAAACGAGTAAAAAGTAAAATCCGCGATGAAATCCGGTTAATGTTTTTAAAAAAATTACCTGTGAGACCTTAAATAAATATTTATAGAACTCTTTACTACGAGTACCTAAAGATTGTTTGAGCTGAGAATTCCCCTTATTCCGCTTCATAAGGGTGTTAGCACCACAGTCGATGGACCGTCGATCAAAGGACGAATGGAACAGTCGACGTTGATCAATAGATTTTACTCGACCAAAAAATCCGTTCGACGCCGATGGTGTGGTTACACCCTTACACCTCACTAGGGTTGTCAATTTTTTTTTCTAGAAATAAAGTTTATTTGAGTCCGAAAAGATTATCAAACAGTATTTTGGAAAAATAGACAGTGTTCAATTTATTTAATCTATACTAATATTATAAAGAGGAAACCTTTGTATTATTGTATTGAATAGGCTCAAAAACTACTGGACCGATTTCAATAATTATTTACCATTACTTAGAGGGATTCTTCCGAATCCGTATAGGCTATTTTTTATCCCGAAAATTCCGCGGGAATCGAAATTGCGCGGGTAAAACCGCGCGCAACAGCTAGTGTTTTATACAAATATTTTTAGAGGTTCTTGCACAAATTATTAATTAAAATCTAGTATTAAAGCATAGTATTTTGTACCTATTCTTTATTTTGTTCAACAGTAAACAGTATAATGTGGTGAAAAACAGTATAATACTGTTAAAAATAGCATGTTTGGCAACCCTACACCTCACCATCATTTATTTATTTATTTATTTTATTTTATATTATTTGGTGGTTATAACGTTACTTTGCGGTCAAATTGTTGGAGAAGGGTATGTCGTTGGGACATTTTCAGTTGCTCTATTTATAGTAAAAATACGAAACCAACTTTGAATAATCATTTACATCATTGTAATTGTAATTAAAATTAATATTCTTAAATAACTGAATAAATGTGGTAACTAAAATCACCCGAGCAGGACTCGAACCTGGGCCCGGTAGCTCAGTGGAAGAGCACTCGTCCGGCAAGCGAGTGATCCCAAGTTCGAGTCTTTATTTAACATATTGTTTAAGTTATTTAAGAATAATTGAGCAGTATTAAATGCAAAAAACTTAAAAATATAATCTTACTTATCAACATTGAAGACTGAAAACTACGCAAAGAGTAATATAAAGAGGTATGTAAATGTATAAAGATGATATTGCCATTGAAATGCTGTCGTTTATATCTAAACTTGCTGACTTGATTTAATTTCTTAAAAACGATATCGGGATTTTCATTTCAAGTGTATTTTATAAATATTAAAATCCTCCTAAAATCCTTGCTGCGGTTTCTAATATAAGTAAATGATTTGGAATTAACCGAAAATTATCTATTATTTGCACTATATGTTGTTTTAATACATTTCATGAGCTGTCAAAAATCTGACAGATCAGCAGGTTGAGTTTCTTGCCACTTCTTCTCAACAGATCGACTTTCCGAAGTGGTGGTAGATTCAGTTCAATTTGTAAATGGTGACTTATTTCAAATGTATTTAAATACTTACGAAATAAAGATTCTTTTGACTTTGACTTTGACTTTGAGCTAAGAACATTACTCTTTGTGTGAACCGCGGTATCGCGAAATGTTGTAGAACCTAATCCTTAAAAGTATTAACTAAACTTTTAGATTACGACGAGCTTTTTCCCGCAACTTCGTACGCACATAAACATAAAAGTCTTATTTTTCCCGACCCCGTGGGAATTTCGGGAATTCCTTTCATAATACAATCATATTCCTATTGAAAAACCTATATACCAAGTATCACATCCGTACACTTAAGGAAAAAGATTTATCCATACAAACTAAAACATCGTATATTTCCTATTCCCGTGGGAGTTTCGGGAATTCCTTTCATAAAACAATCAGACACACATTGAAAAACCTTTACACCAAGTTTCACATCGGTGCACTCAAGGAATAAGATTTTTCATACAAACTAAAAAGTCCTATATTTCCCGTTCCCGTGGGAATTTCGGAAATTCCTTCCTTAGTGCACCCCTACATCCTATAAAAAATTTATGTTTCAAATTTCAGCTCTCTACGCCCAGTAGTTACGGCTGTACGTTGTCTGTCAGTCACTCAGTCAGTAACGGAACTGTTTTATATATATTGATATCAATTTTATCCCTACCTAAAACCAATATTATGTTACCTACTTTACCTAAAAAAACCTAGCCCCAGAAATAAATTACTCGATGTCTATTTCCTTTCAAGCCTAAGGTCTGCACGTCAAAGTTAGAAGCCATGGAATCTGCTAAATCGAGTCAAATGGGGATTCCCGCATCCGCTCCAAAACCCGCATTTATCACAGCGGACTACAAACTGGATTAGGCTGGAAAAGCCTATCGCCAATTTTGTTACCGGATCAGTTTGAGCCCAAAGGACGCCAAAAACCGAGCTATAGGCAGGTCAAGGTTAGGTAACAGGATAAACTGGAAAGAAAAGGTGTTAAAAATATGTTTAAAGAAGGCTTCGCAACCTAATTCTCGATCTTTTTATCTTCCAAATTCAGCTTTTGATGAGTCGCAGGTGACATTTCGCATCAAGAATCTTCGAAAAAGTAAAGATACGAGAAAAAAATCTTAAATGAAAAAGTCGTCAGAAAGCCAACTTCTTGAATTTTTCCTTTTTTTTAATTTTCATTTTAATCCGATAACTTTCGACTTAACTTTGACACGGCAATGACAAAATAAATATCGCTGCTTGTTTACAGTAACTGCTTCACATTGGATAAAAAATATCTGTTTAATGGAGATTTCTAAAATAAATTATAGCACATCTGCTTAAAGTCTAGTTTTACTTATTACTTATTTTCAATCAATGGTCCAAATGATTAATAAAAATATACTTACTTCAGAGGATATGGCCACATGTAACTTTGCCCTAAAGCTTCTGACCGTTTACCATCGCCCTAATTAATCCATCTTATACAGTATATTAAGTATTTATGTAATGTGAGTACATACAACGTTGATACAAGCGAGAGGCATTCAATGAAACCACATATATTACAAGTGTATACTGTTAATCCGAAACTAATAAAAAAAAAGTTTACGAGAAGAATACGAAAAAACTTTTTTCAAAGAAATTAAATAGAAATTAAGAACTGATATTTTGATATTTCACGCCTATAGTACTTTACGATGAGGCGATAGGGTATAGGATAGGGTATAAGTAGGTGTTTAAATTAACTAACAAAAAAAAACTAAAAAACATTCCTGTGCCTAAACTATTATTATACTATAACTGTTAATGCCTCTCGCTTATATCAACCTTGTATACAAAGTTAATTTTAATTAACACATCACCTCTTGCGGGCTGCCTCTCCACATCAATCCAAACAACATTTGTTTTATAAATCTTGATAAATGACACAAAAAATAAAAAAAATTGCACCTTACTCTACATTTTGTAAGAAGTACCTATTATTATTATGAAGTGATGGTTTACCGCGCAAGGTGTGTGGCATACTGTACGCTCAGGGTAAATAGAGTAACGCCTCCAAACAGAGGCTATACAAATTTTTGTATGGGAAAACTAAAATTTTAAAAACTATTAAGTTTAAAAAGTCGTAAAACAAATGTTGTCTGGATTGATGTGGAGAGGTTGATTGAAAGAGGATACGCTAATTAAAATTAACACTGTATAACTAGTGGATGATGTAGGCGCTTCCAATATTGTCTCATTTTCAAATTATGTCATTGAGACGTTATGAGACAAATGTCAAGATACCAGTGAGTATTATAACCCTCCTTTTTGCTTCATCAGAGTGGGGCAAAAAGACCTAACACTTTTACTTACTACTTTACGCGGTTTTAGTAGAGAATCCTATGTGCCATTCCAGACAGTACACTATCACTATGCCAAATTTCAACCAAATCCTTTTCTGACAAACATCAATATATTCATACAAATTTTCAACCGACTTCCAGAAGGATGAGGTTCTCAATTCGTGTGTATGATTTTTTTTGTGTCTTTGTTACACGATATTTCGAACAATTATGAATCAATTTTAAATTGATTGAGTACTTCATGAAGAATTTTTTTTTATTATTTATGAATTCGGAGACCTGGGAGCCAAAGTTTTGATGCCAAGTCGGTTTTTTGTCCATAACTTCCATCGTGATATTATTGAATTAAATGTTATTCGAAATAATGATCTTATTTGAAGAGAGATTCCTTAAAACATAATAGAAAAATGTTCTAATGAAAAGTTATTGTGCGATTTAATATACTAGTAGCGCCATCTAAGGACTAAGCGTGAAATCAAAATATTTTTTTAAACAAATGGTTCCCGTATAAACCGTTCCTCTTTGAGATAAAACTGCTTTTTCATATTATGAGAAGACTAAGCAAAATTTCCTTTATAAACAAACAAACATACATACTTTTGAATTTATAATAGTAGGGTTATGTTTTAACTGAAACTAATAAGTTCTTTATCTTAATATTTGATGAAGGAAAGCGAGGCTAAAGCTCGAGCGAGCAGGCTGCGAAAGCTTAGCGCTGAAGTTTTATATGAAGATCTTTGGCGAAATTATAAAGTAGGTACCTACTCTTGGCTACAAAGCTGACTATGTAAACTAAAAATACTTCATTTAAGTAAAAACATCGATATAAATATAAATATAAAAAAAATTTTTCTTAACAGCGAGTTTCTGTTCCGACTCTGATTTTTTTTAAATTCAAACGACTTGCTTATTTCACTTCAATTTCCTTATATTATCAAGACAGTAAGTTAAAGATTCAGACGTAGGAGAACATTGTTTCATCTCGAGACGCGTGAATGGCTACTGGTATACTAACCGAATCATACAGGCTTGTTTTTTAAAGCAATTTCGGACCGCCTACTCAGCGGCATATCAAAGGGAGCCACAAGTACCCTGTAGAATAACTTATTTAAGGGCAAAGGGAATTCCTAAAAAGAACTTCTTATTTACATTTTTAATATTCCTTGTAGGTATGAGGTTTTCTTTTGTTTTTATTACCTAACACGTTCTTCTGTGCTTTTTATTATACGCTTTAAGATTTGAATTATTTCTAGGTATGTATATATTAGAGCAGGGACTGCATATCGGTATAAATTTTTTAAATAGTACTAGTAAAATGTCAGTACCCTTATTACTGTACTGCTTCATCAAACACAATAACTGTACAAGTTATCAAAATCTAAATTTATTAAATCAGTACTCAAATAATGTATACCGGATTAATTTCTGTAGATGTTTTAAGTACAGAAATATTTTAACTTATTTAATTTCTGTACCGAAATGTATAGGTCAGCATATGTATCTACGCTTCATAGGCTTCAACTAAACTACTAAACATTTTACAGTTATTTAAAAATAAAATTTTAATATTAATATTAATACCGGAAAATATCAGTTAACTGAAAAAAGAACCAGTTATGCTACAATAATAAAAAAGGTACAAGAATTATGTCAGTATGAATTCCTGTACTGTTATTTTTAAATACACCTAATTTAACGGTATGACGTCATACAGAAAAATATTGTACAGAAATTCATACCGGTATACAGTCCTTGTATTAGAGTAGGGTTTTTGTCCGAAATAAAGATGAGTTAAGTGTAAAAATACATATAAACCTTAAGGTGGGTATCCACTATGTTCGCGCTCCAGCAGTGCTCCGCGCTCCTACAACTGCTCTAATGCAACACGCCTGCTCATGTCTTCCCCAGAGTCAGTGTCTAGCGCAGCATATATGTATACTAATACACTGTTTAAGCGAAGACTATAAAAACCCTCTTCGATTTTGGGAATAAAATTTATTAGGAAAAGACGTGATAATACATTGCTTCTGGATCTCAAATTACAAGAAATTAGTGGACATTACAAGAATTCCTATTTTTGTACACATCAATAAGTGCCAAAGATTTTTCTTCAGACCACTCCATACTGCGTGATGCGCGTTGCAGGGTGCACACATACGGGGCTTCGTGCTCGCGTCCACAGATACACTGCGCTCCCCTTTGTGTTCGCGCTAAAAACCGACACGAGTCGGAGCGCCTGCTACTACCGGGAGCAGTTGCAGGCGCGAACATAGTGTACACCCACCTTTAGATATTAATTTCTTGGCATCAAGATAGCTCTAAAAGTGGCTAATAAAAATAAATGTCATCGAGTGCTAGGACAACAAAAAGTAGATCTTTCCTTAACGGAAGAAAGTACTGCTGCGAAAGTGTCGTACAAAATATTTACTGTATCTATTATAGGTAGGTAATCGGTTATATTACACATAAAACTTTTCAGCCATATTCACATTTTAGAAATAATAATAACATTTACACCACATTGGTCTAAATTAAGTATCTACAACCACCGATAAATATAATTGAGATAGGTATATAAACTTTTACCTATGGAAATAAATGTGTCGTTGCTTATCTGTGTCAAATATCCACCCCGATCGGGAATCGAATCCAGTTACCCTAAAGGCTGATTGATAAGTCTAAGTACAAAATCTATCAGTCTATTAAAGTTTAACGTGACAAATAGGGTGACCATGACACTTAATAAATAAAAAACTGTTTTTTAATTAACGCATTATCAAACAACGTTACATATTTTTGCTATTTTAAACTAAACTTAGAGAGTAATAAAAAATAAATAAATAAAATCCCCAGACAATCAGAACAGAAGTAAGCATAGCTTGTGTTATGGGATACCATGTAGCAAACTAGGGGAGAACCTAGAATATAAATACCTAAATAGATAAACACCCAGAACTTTTTTTTTCTTGTTCCGTGCGGGAGTCGAACCTGCAACCGACTGGCGCAACGGACTGGCGTCTGAGGCAGACAGGTTTACCCCATCGCCAAAGTAATAACTGTTTTATAAAAAGGCAGTTCCCTTAAAAAGGAATTTCCATAAATTATAGAAAAATACACAATTATGTAATGTAAAATTACATCTCTCATGTAAAACTACATCAACATTTAATATTACATAAATGTTTGGGCAACGAGAGTTGCCCAAGCTTTTATGTAATTTTCACAAAAAATTTTAACAGTGTCAGTACAGTCGTACCAATGGAATAATTAACGTTTAACTATTTTAATTAAAATTGAAGAACGATTTACGGGCGTGTAGTATACGTGGCAGGTAGCCACGTCCCACGCGCGCGTAGTGCGTTCCGTACATCCGTAGCGTCCGCGCGTAGCTTTTTTTTTCCGCCAAGGAAAGTTTTGGCTCCCCCTAAAACAAGCTTTAATCCAGTAAAGCAAGCTTTAGCGGGAGGAGGATGAATCCTGTTACGGACGAATGGGCATTCTTTAAGCTGTTAACCCCAGTGGCTAACGGAGTATAGAGTGCCCAGACAGTGTGGTGACTCACTCAGATCCGGCTGAGCATAATAATAATAAATACTCTTTATTGCCAAATAAAATACAATTTTACAATTAGGTACTATAAATAATAAATATATTGACAATATGGCGGCCTTATCGCTACAAGGGATTTCTACCAGGCATACCCACTAAACATCCCCCTTTATCGACCTACCTTGATACAGGTTCTTGATCATTTATCGAAGCGACAGCCAATTGGTGAAAAAGGCTGCGCAGTGAGCGGTATCCGGACGGCTGCCACCAAAAGGAACTGAAAGCAACCGCGCGTAGCTACGCCCGTAGCAGTTTTGTATGAATCCGCGCGTACACATGCGTAACGCAGCGCTGACACTTACCTTTTGGCGAAATGTAGATTTAACGCGAGTTAAGTTACCGATAAAAAAATTTACTCAGTCAAAACCGCACGAACCTAAGAGTATTAAATATCCATCACTGGCCGTTTAAATATTTTTTTTTATAGAAAACTTACTGCGAGACACGTAAGAAACAGTAAATATACGAATATAATTAGAATAAAATATACATACCTATATCATTAAATTATTTAACAGATTACCGCACCCACCCTAATTATTTTTTAAGCCCTCTGCAGGGCTTTTCGTTCCCTTATTTGGGTTAATAGGGTGAATGTCAGAATTTTCAATGTCATTATTTTCATACGTTTTTTTCGTAAATAAAGCTCAAAATTAACATCAATTATAAAATATAGCTAGTCTTAAGTTTTCGCTATTAATTATATTTTTAATTGACTGTGGAGACATCGAGACGTCGCAACGTGAAAATGCAAACTATAATTAAACACGTAACCTTGTGAATGCAGAATTGAATTTCAAACATATACAGTGTGTTAGGTATCGGATTTCCGATTCTTCACCCACGTATAGTTAGCATAGTTTTTGCGCTGGGCTGGTTTTTTAGGTAGCGCACTATAACTAAAAAAAATTGTGAAAGTTTCCGGTGCATTCCTGGCCGCAACCTTTGCCAAATTTTAGGATCGTGGAAATTATTCACAAATCAAACTAAGATACAACATTTACGTTGAATCAGTAATTTAGGTGTACAAACGAAAAAACAAAACGACGGTATTGCCATAAATCTCCACAGTTATCCAAAAAAAAAGTACTTACTGTATGTACGTACTCAATCTATCAATGAAATGTGTTCCAAACTTATAGAGATTGTCTTTTGTACTTAGAATGCACAAAAAAATAACAAAAACTTAAAAAATATATTATTACATCGAAGCATACGAGTTTTAAAACAAAAAGTTAGAAAACGGTTAATGAGAGATGATCTTGAAAGGTCAACAACATACTTAATGTGCGGAAGTGACATTTCACGACTACTAATATCTATCAAAAATACACAATATTTATGGGAAATATTCCTAGGCTAGCTCCTATTGAGCATACTTAATAGCAAGCATTTAAGCATGCTTTTTTTGAGCATGTGTAACAGTGGAATTATTCATAAACTTTATAGTGCAGCATACGAAACTTAAATAACCAGATAGTATCGCAATTTAATTATGTTACAAATTTAAGTGGTGCACGGAATGTGAATTGAAGAAAGCTGGATGACGGCGGCGCGGGATCGAACGACGTCGAGAACCTAGGGGGAGGGATGTCCATCAGTGGACGTCTACCTCTTGTCCTGATATAATATTGCTCTTGTTGATACTTGTCCTGATATTCACAACGATTATTCTTAACTCTTTTATCTGGCTTTTTCTGAATTCCAAAATATAATGGTGCGTACAGATTGCTAGTAATGAAGCTAGTAATGTAACATTCTACACACATTGCGTATTTGGACGCGTAGTGCGCAGAATGTTACATTACAAGTTCCATTATAGAAATCTGTGCGCACTATTACGTTCCATATTCAAATAAAAACCAAGGAAAAGTAAGAGTAAAGGTAGGAAGGGAACAACGCAACACCTGTCTGCGTTTCGGAGAGATTTATTCGTATGATGTATACGCTGCGAACAAGGCATACACGAATGAATGGTTATTGCAAATTTGAATATGATTTTCATTTGTACGTTTTTCAGTACCCACAAGGTTCAATCTACAAAATTGGAAGTTTTTGTGGCTATGGCATTTAATTAAACACAGTTTTTGGTTATTTTGTATACAAACACTTTCGGTTTTTGCATCATTAAAATAAGGCAGCGGAGGTTTTATCGGTAAAATTGAAAAATATGAATTACTGTCACACCAACTATGTGGAATTCGCACGGTTATTCTGACAACCAATTATGTAGGCATAAACGCCGCTTAAATTTTTATGCCGTAAGAATTACTTGAAATGGTACTAGGTACTGGTTACTAGATTATATAGGTATATAGGTAAACTTCCTCAAGCGCTTTTATAACAAATTTATTCAGTAATAAAAGTACAATTAATATTTGAGTAAATTTTTGAAAAGACCGGCGAACCGTGCTTGACTTTCGAATAAGCACGCCATTCAAGTTAGACTATAATCTAATCTATACTAATAATAAATCTGTAGAAGTAAAAATTCTTTACATTGAAAATATCAAAAAAATAAGTAGGATAAAAAAAAATAGACATTACTAAACCGACACCGAATCCAAAAATGATATTAGAAATTTTTTTGTCTGTCTGTCTGTCTGTTTGTTCAGGCATCACGCAAAAACTAACGGTTTGATTACAATGAAACTTGATATAATTATTCTTTAATATCCTAGGCACCACACTGAGTACCTACTTTTATCTCGAAAAAATACATACAATACAAACAAACTTAATTTTGCGGTTCGATCCTTAAACTGGATTACTGTACCAAACGCAAATAATAAGTTTGCCGTAGGTTACTTCGCACGCAGTTAAAGTTATGCTGTAAATAAATGTGGTACTGAAGGTTGAATTTGGCTTGCACCGTTTGCATCACACGTGTGGTGCCGGGGCACGTCCGCCACGAATCGCTATCGTACAGGTAAATATAAGGACGGTTTTTTTTAAATTTGATTTGAACGTGTCAAGTCAAATGGCGAGCGTTCATTCTTATTAGCAAGTAACTGTTACTTGCAATTCTAAACCGTGCTTTTCAGTGCGACCTTTTTTATTCCTTTTAGTTTTTACTTAGTACAGTTTAAGGTTGAGTTATTTAGTTTTATTTCTACATAGGTATAATCATCAGAAATAAGTTTACTAAGGTAGGTAGGTATTTTATTTTTTGTTATTGAATATTTTTTAATTAGGCAGGTACTTAGGTTTACTTGTATAAGGCGTAGACCGTAGGTATCTATTGAGCTTAGCCGTAAATCAGCGTTGATAGCTATTCGAACGTATTCATAGGGGGTACGCTGCAGAAACTAACTATAATCCTGCAGAACTATTAGAAACTTTGGCATATAGGATTTCAAATATAGCATCCGAGTAAAAACTGTTATTGGACCGTGTCTGCCTTAGTGTTAATAATACTTACTATGGGAGAAATTTTATTAGGAATAGCAGGAATAGCGCGACATTGTTACCAGGAGGAAAAACAGCTCATATTATGCTTAAATATCTATCGATCTTAATCGCACAGAAAATCAGGTATGTGGCATTACTAGGAATAGTGATAAAGCGCAGATTATTCGCAATTGTTCACATAGTTAAGGCAGACATTGTGACCGGTTTCGGTGCCGGGGAAAGTGTTTTGATTCCTAGAATTCATTTGATTCCGCACAATTGGCGTACCGACCGGGCTCTGCGGCTGGATATCTGATTTTCTGAGGGAACGGTCGATTCGAGTAGTTTTAGGCGGCTACTCCTCTAACCTAATGGCAATTACTGCCGGGGTACCGCAGGGATCTGTTCTCTCTGCAACTTTATTCTTGCTGCACTTTAATGACCTTCTAACACCAGGCATTATTGGATATGCTGATGACAGCACTGTTGTTGAGAGATAAATATCCAATGCGCGAACGAGCGCCCATGAAATCCAGGTTTTGAGAAAGTCTATGATTGAGCTCGTTGATTGGACCTTGCGGAATGTGTCCGGTTGGGGCACCTTTACTTTTACGCCCACTTTCCAGAATGTATCTGTTCCCATCACCGACCAACTAGGGCTTTTGGGCTTCACTATAACGTCCAAATTAAACTTTGGACAACAAATTGAGTCAATGGCAAAAACGGCTTCCAAAAAATTGGGTATCATCTCGAAGGTCCGGCGGTACTTCAGCCCTGCACAGCTGCTCAACTTATACACAGCCCAAGTGAGATCGTGCATGGAGTACTGTAGTCACCTTTGGGATGGTTCTGCCAAATACCAGCTCGAAGCGCTAGACTCTGTTGACCGAAGAGCCCGTAAACTCATAAATAACAACAACCTTACAAATAGGAAATTGCAGATGCTGGAGCATCGTCGTAAGGTTGCTTGTTTAACAGTATTTTATCGGCTACATTTTGGTGAGTGTGCGAGTGCTGTTTTTGACCAAATTGAACCCACCCCTTTCTACCAACGGACTACCAGACACAGACAGAACTTCCATCCCTATATAGTGGATATACCAAGAAGTCGAACAAAACGCTTCGATAGTTCCTTTCTGGTACGGATTGCCAAGGTGTGGAACAATCTGCCTGCGTCTGTTTTTCCTGACCACTACAGTCCTGGAACTTTTAAGTGTCGCGTGAATAGGTTTCTCGCGGATGGACGTGTAACACCATAGTCGTCATGCGCATTTTGCATCAGGTGGCATGGAAGACAAACGTCCTATCCTTACAATATAAAAAAAAAGAAATCCCATTTTAGTTTAAGAGATTACAATTTTTAGTAGCTTTATGTTACATTATGACAATAAATAAGGCACAACGTCAGACTCTAGGCGCTGCTGGCGTCGATCTTAGCGTGAGTTGTTTTTCACATGGTTAGCTTTAGCGTCCAAGGAACCTTTATGTTCATATTCCGGACGGGCTCACTGATAATGTCTGCTATCCTGCTAAATCTATCGGTTATCCTGCTAAACAGGTACCAAAGTAGAAATCTACTACAAAAAACTTACAGAACGCGAGCGATGCCGCGAGCAAAGATGTCATGTACCCTCTTAATCACCGCTAATGAGACACAATTGGATTTCTATTGTAATGATTACAAAAGGACACAAAGGGCCCGCGCCGAGACAGAAGTACCTATATTGTAATTAGCCAGAAAGGGCCCGCGCCGAGTCAGAAGTATTAATACCGGTATGGTCGATAAATTACGTTCTACACAAAAAGCTCATTGATTAGTTTCGTCGTCCACGCGAACGAAGTCGCGGGCACAGCTAGTAAGAAAATAACTCAGGCTCAATACTTGACTAAAACATCAGATTTTGCACTCGTAGCTTCGGCTTAGTTTCAATATAGAAAGAAAGAAAGAAAATATTTATTACCACAAAAATGTAGATTACAATTTGAATACATATCAGTAAATAACACTAAGTAGGTACATTTGTGGAGGTAGGTGTAACCTCAGCATATTGCTATTGAGAGCGACAAGCATCTCTTTAGCTCTGGTTTACAGTTTACACCTTGAGTAAAAAAAATATATATATATATACAATAAAGAACACGTCACATTAAAAGTCATTACAAAGAAACAAAAAATAGTATATTTCATTACGAGTGCGGAAAGCCTGTCATTGCAAAGAGTTCCGACAAATGTCTACACGAGCCGAGGCGCAGCCGAAGGCGAGGGTTGACAGTCGGAACGAGTTGCAATGACGGTTCCGCGCGTGTACTGAACGACTATTTTTAATACAGTTGCGAAAAAATTAAGCAATTTTATAAAATATACAAATTGGCGCCAGCCGTGAAAGATTATAAACAGAGATTTTTTTGTTTGTTTACCCATTCTGGGTAGGCAAAGGGAACTATGCCCATACAGCCAAGTCGATTTTTTGTATTGACATGAAATGAAAATGAATTTACTGAGATAAAATGAAATGAAACCTAACCTAACTCATTGCATCAAATCATTATATCTGATATTGAAACAAATTAGTAGCTTCTTTTCAGAAATATTTGCATGAATCGTAAAAACTTCTATGATTTTTTTTTTAGTAAAAACTTCGTGGTTGATTTTTTCTTTTTAATAGACATTATTTTGACATTTGGGAAAGAGAACGCACGAGTGCGGAAAAGGTAAAGAAAAAGCACAAGTGTGTAATAGTCCGCATCCCGAACGCTAAACGTCCCTGCAATACGCCACTTTTTGAGCAACTGTATTAAAAAAAACTTAACAACTTACGACCAGAAACAAATTATACTTATATATAATAAACATATATATATATATATATATATATATATACTTACATACGCATTAAAATAAATAAATGAATAAGTATATAATTATAATGATTTATATTAAGGGCTGCGGATATTGTAACAATAGAAATAAAATAATCTTACTTACAAAATATTTAAAAAACATTTTCATTCTGTAAATAGATTAGAAGTACCTACCATAATAAATAATAATACTACATATACATATGCATCCATGAACCAAATTATATATAGCACAATATATCACGCTAGCATGCGACCATCGATAAAGGCTCGAACCGACAAGAAAAGTATTTTTTTATCCTATCATGTTAGCTAACATGCGCACCATAGTAGATAGAATTACTCGATTTGATACCATGATTATAAGTGCCATATTCCGATGAAAATATCGATATTAAGGCCCGTTTCATTGTTGTCAATGTTCGCATGCTGGCCCCGCTGGAGAAGTATTTCGTAAAACGCGAATATTCCGAGCGAAGTCTGCTTGCTAGTACGACTCTTTTATGGTCCACATATCTACCGATAACTCTTCATACATAGACTGACACTATATGTCATTGCATCCGTGGGCATATACTCCGAAAATGTTTTGTGAAGAGCCAGTATTTTTATAAAATAATGTCTTTCTAAAATCTTCTCCCTCAACTTCACTTACTATCAGATAAGATCGAAGTCAAACACGGACTTCATCATCATCATCCAGCCATCATCATCATCAGCCAGTAGACGTCCACGCGGGCTTCAGTTTAGCCGTAAACGCAGAATCTGAGGCCACTTAAACGATGCTTACCGTACCTAAATTTAATTAATTCCGGGGAAAAATTGTTGTAGCTCAGACGCAAACGAGTTTTCTGTGTTCGGTCGACGATCTCGCATTTAGACGGTTGAGAAAAAATAGAAACATTTGTTTACGGATTTTATAGTGTTTAGTTTAAATCTAAAATCGACGTTTTGTACAGACTCCAACCAAAGACACCAAAACTGTCGATAAAATAATTACTTATTGCGATTAGAAGTATCTTAATTTTTAACAACGCTAATAACAAAATAATTCTGACACTAAACCAACGTGTGTTAAATAAAAAAACTAAAATTCTCATATCGAGATCCCACTTTGATTTAGACAGTGCTCAACTTCAAAGTCATGTTAACTATGACTTTTTTCTTGTAAATTAATTGATAAAAACAGTATCTGCTACCACTTCAGAAAAGTAATCTGGAACTTCTTTTAATCTGAAACAATCATACCTATATTTTTTTTATACTAAATCATCGATTAATTAAACGTTATTTAAACATTTTTTACATCTTTAGTTTCATAATCGTGAAATAAATAAAATGAAGTTAAAAAAACATCGGATAAAAACTCTATTTCAAACCACTTTGAAAAAAGCGATAAAGGACCATTTTGTTACTTTGTATACATACTAGAAAAGCTATTTGAAATAAAAGAAAAGTTTTTACAAACATTTTTTTTTTCTAAAGTTTAACTCGTATGTTTACGAATGTTCGTATAGTATGGAGACGGTTTATAATCAATAATTGAAATCTATCCATTCCATATCCATTTAAATAAATGTATGTCTTGTTAATTTTAAATGTTTGTAAACATGTTGTACTTTTAAGTAACTGTAAAATAAAAAATTACAATGTTAAGTACTAAAAACTTGCAACCGACTCCATACTATACGAACATTCGTAAACATACGAATCGACAAAGTTCTGCGCTCGCACCGCTCTGTGAAGAGAAAGAGTCGTTTATGATTTTATTTAAGTCGAAGTTAAACCTTCAACAAATGGTTACGGATTGGTTACAAAGACAGGATCAACAATCCGGTTCGCAATGTAATAACAATTCAATGTATAAGGTATAAGACGCCCGGTGCAACCGACTACATATAGGCACATATGCTACGGAGAGGTTCTAATATACCTACAATCAGATTTGAAGACAATCATGCAATCCATTGAACTTTGATTTCGGTGTTCGTTAAACTGTAACTTTGTCCAAATTGGGCATTCCAGTTATTATCTGCCGCGGGCTCTTTAAGAAACCTTTATCCCACTGTTAAAAGATCTCTTCATCCTTGAATGAGCAATTAAGCTCATAAAGAAAGTTTTTTTTTTTATACAAAATAAGCTTCGTTTTTTTTTTCAATATAATATTGATTGTATATTCTTCGGGCTTACGTTTTTTGCATATTTCACATCATAAAAGTTCCTCTTTTGCATAACAATATCACCTAAGAAAGTTTTGAGATATTGAGCTATCTAAACATTGCGTAATTTATCTGAGTTTATTATATTAGTTCAGTTACTTATCTGAACTAATATAATAATAATGAAGAATATGTTTTCTTGTCCGCACAGATTGGATAAAAAAAAAAAACATTTTTTATTTGATAGCACCAAATTTCGAGAAAAGCTGTAATTGCAGAAGTTTCTACAAGATAAAAGTAACGCGTGTTGTTTATATTTACTTCGAAACCATGGATACACAATAATCTAACGTTTTAAAACAATAAGTACAAAACGTCCTGTTTAGGCGTTTCTCAATATCCGTTATTAAAGCTGAAGTTTTAATTGAACCAAGTAATTGAACATCCGTATGGAGAATCCGAATTCGCTAGAAAAACAAAAAATACGCAGAATGCACGGAGAGTAAAAAAACGAATGAGGGGCAGACTGAGGGGTAAATTGATTACAGCATTTCATTAACTTTCGTGTTGCCGAAAAAAGGTTTAGTATCGCTACATTGTTGAGCTGTTGATTGCAAATTACTTAAAATATATCGATCGAGTGGGTAAAATATCATCCAAATGATAATTAAAAGTTCACATAGCAACATTCGTCTAACCTTTTTAATTTTCTTAATCAACAGATATTTTTGAAGCTTTTTTAAAATGTTGTCAGTAACATATTTCTGATTAATAAACATTTACATTTAATTTTGTTAACTAAAGTTCTAAATTCGCATCCTTCTTTGTTAGCGTATATTTTCACAAATTTACCAAAAAAATCTACTCCTCTTCAAAAGGGACGTCTGAAAAAACACTTCTATTTCACGCAAATAATTTTATATTAAGCCCATATAATAAAGTAACGCAGTTACGGTCTTAAGACCGTGGATAACAGATTACTTTTTAAATAAAGATTCGACCGACAAAGTGAGTCAAACTCAAGTGAATCTTAAGCTCCGCCGCGCAATGACTCGCGTCACAGGATACAATTGTACTTACTCATAAACCTGCCGGGGCAGAAACACATCCTTCATGATTGAAATCATTCATTCCGACCAAAAGTGACTCAGTCAACTGTATTATGGAAATAATGAGCTATGTTATTCCATAAAATGACGACCGGCTGGTGTAGCGGTAACATACTTTGCCTTGTATGCTGGAGGTCCTAGGTTCTAATACCGGCGGCGGCGGATATTTGTGTGATGAACACAGATATTAGTCGTCAAGTCATGGATGTTTTTATGTTTATTTAAGTTTATTCTAATAAAAAATATGTATTTATTCAATATGTATGTTTATATATTTCGTAAGTATATCAGTTATCTAGTATCCGTAACACAAGTTCTTTAAGAAACTTAATTTGGGCTAGATAATGTTGTGTGAGTGTCAGGAATATTTATGTATTTAAAAAATCAACCAAATGCGAGTTGGACTTCGTATTATTTATAAAAACAGCCAAAATTATGCTTATTTATTTTATTATAGCACCCTTTAATATTGTTTTATTCTATGTTTTAGTATCTGTTCTTATAGTAGCCACAGCATGTTTATCACAGCTCATCACCTGGTTGATAGACGGATAGCGGAATCTTTTAATAAGAACTCGTTTTACCCTTTAGGTACAGAGCCTTAAAAATTTAGTATGCTAGATTTTATAACATACGGTAGAGCCTGAAACAACTAGAGCAGGGAAAGACCTTGATATTATAATACTCGTAAGATTGAACCTTTGCTTTGTAATGCAAAGACCGACTTTAGTAGAACAATGTAGTTCGGAAAGACCTTTCTGAACAAAACCTCTGTTTGCTGCCGCCACGAATTTCGGGCCAAGTAATTCATTTGAATGGTTTTAATGTTTTCAAGTAAAAGAACAATACAAGTGGTACTTTGATCTTATTGTTTATATTTTTTTCAATTATTATTAGAGTATACAACAAATTGAATTGCCGCTATTAATGTGAGTTTTTCGATAGAAGCCAAATTATGTTTTGATATATTACAATTGACTTTTTTTTTTAAGAAAATTAGCTTAGCTGCTCTGCAAAAATAAACACGCCACGTTATTTCCACAATGGCAGATAATTTTGTATGAAATTATTATTTGATTGTAATTTGGCATAAAATCTGATAAAAAGTGTGTTTTTCCAACTTTTAACTCTGCTTAGTAGTGAAAACATTTCCTTAAGACATACCGAATCCACAATAGACCTGAAACTCGCAGTAAGTTGATGGCATTGGTGACAAAGCTGCAAGCTTTACAACGACGACACTTCATAATACTCTTTTTATTCAATGGGAGCACCGATCCGGCAAATCTTAAAAGATCCAACTATCAATCAGGTTGGGATCCTTTACTAAGTCAGTTCAAACAGTGGCAGTCAGTGTGCTATGCTAGGTATTAAGGCTAGGAAGGAACATTCTAAACGATATCTTTATTTTGCGTATCCTACTGCGAATACTACTGAGCCTTAAATAAGTATCGTAAATAACCACTGATCTGATTGGCCCCCGCTTAGTGGATCAGCACTTCTACAGGGTCCGGCTGGCTAGCGAACACCCTTCGTGTAAAATCTGCCTCCAGATATACAGGGTGACTGGCAGGTCACTCTCGAAATTCGAGGACGTGATAGTTTGAGATCATACATGAAGAGAAAAAATATAATAAAAAATAAATGTTGATCATAGTGAGTAATCTTAACCGAAATTTAAAGAATTCATTACGCAACGCATGGTTACACTGGTATGGACGTACGCACGGCGGCGGCGCTATCAACATAGCATAAGTTGGTAGGTATAGACGGCTTCACGAACGGTCGTTGACCTAATAAAACTCCTTATTTTTTTTAGGGAATTCAGCTAAGAAATTAAATACCTACTTTTATTACAATTATGATCAGAAGCGAGTATAAAGTGCTCTCCTTCAAAATCTAAAAGAGTAGTATTCACGGTCCATACAGTCCCAGACCTGTCAAACTACTTTTTGTTAGATATGTGAATGTATTAAGATGATGTCATTGAAATGCTGCCTGTTTATATCTAAACTATTGTTGCTGACTTGATTTAATTATAAGAAATTAACGATATTGATATCGGGATTTTCATTTCAAGTGTATTCTGATACGTGTAGTCTATTGAGTAACTTGAGAGGGTGAAATATTAAAATCCTTGCTGCGGTTTCTAATATAAGTAAATGATTTGGAATTAACCTGACATGAGCTATTATTTGCAGTATATGTTGTTTTAATACATTTCATGAGCTGTCAAAAATCTGACAGGTCAGCTATAAATACTCTTTCAGGTCAATACTATTTGTCACCTGTCACCCTCCATACTCCAGCGATGGTGTGCTTCAGATACATTTTATGAAGAGCCAGTTTCTTCCTGTACCCGTGTGATTTCATCTTCGACCTCATCTCTATTTGCCTTGAAGTAAAACAAGCGTAAATAATGCACTAATACTGGTTTATCTCTTCTGTAGTTGTAAGAACGGCGCGACCCGAGAGACTTAGTCTTGGTGGGGATTGGCGAGTGAATGGCGTTGGACGTAACGTCTCCCATTCATTCGGCTATGGACTCCTGGATGCTGCAGGAATGGTCCGACTTGCGAAGACTTGGAAGACGGTTCCGCAACAAAGGAGATGCGAACTAACAGCGCCGAGCACCCAGAATGGACCTCCGAAAACTGTACCGCCCATGTCTTCAATAACTTTGCAGGTATGTTTCAGAACGTATGTATATGTCGCAGTCATCTGGTTGAATAAGCCACTCAATTGGACGCCTAGGCCGAAACAACGGCCCAGGCCGATAGTTGATTTAACACAAAACACTCAACGTTTAACAACTTGGCGTATTGAAAGTTAGCCCTTTGAAGATGGCTGACCAAAGTTCAGCCAAGTGATTTAAATTTGGTACAGTTTTGGATTAAGTTATAAAACAAGTAGGTCATGGGAAAATTATCTGTCATGACGGAAAAACCAGTCAAGCAAAACTTTTTTTTATTAGAATTTTTTATTATTTATTTCAATTACAAGGAAATAAAATCCATTGTGGCGCATCGCCGGGTGCTGCCGCACCACGCTCGCTTCGCTCGGCTCGCGCGTAAATATAAATATCATAAATATAATAAAATAAGTTCCGTTTTAATGTTTTCATATTTAAACCAAACATCATAAATTTAACAATATCCAACTTAACTAAATGGCCAAACAACGTTTAGCCAACTGGTTAAACGTTGCGATCAACGACTTGACTAATTGTCCTTAAGCCAGTTGAAACGGCCTAGGCGTCCAATTGAGTGGCTAATTCAACCAGACGACTGCGACATATATATATTCAGCTATTCTCGCATCTAGTGTTATTATGAGTGTGAGGGCTATTTTATATTTATAAAAAATTAAAAACTCCACGATACTTTTTACTCCTTTTAACATCTGCCAGTGTCAAATGCTGAAACTAAAGTTTAGTAATAACCACACGCAGATATATTTTATGAAACACCAAATTTTAGCCAAGCGCCCTCATATTAAAAATCTATATTTAATTTTGTTCTGCAATGGATGTCTTCCGGCTGAGAAGACGAATATAATATCCTACTCTTCTACAGTAGAATAAACTCAACCCGTCCCGTAAGGTGGGTTTATATCGCAGAACAAACGAAAGAAAGTTTCATTGTAATATCTATAATAGCAACAAGGATCCTTCAATAAACAAATGTAATAAGAAAAGATTGAAATTGGATTTTTTTCTGAGGTAAATAGTTAAAAGGAAGCAGGTATATTTCATGGAGCTACCTTTTAATAATCGAGTTTTAACAATTTAGTTGCGTTATGGTCTTGATACACGACAAAATATTCCGAGTCCTACCTCAGTTTTAAAAGCACATCAAATGTTCAGCACTTTACAAATTTCTTGTACACATTGTAGTGAGGGACATGCAGATACACAGTTGTCAGAGCGATTCTAAAAGCTCCTGCCATTGCAAGCGTTATCTTCGTCGGCAGCTACCTACAAACTGCTGTAAAAGTGACGAATGGTGCGGCATTACATTTTTATCGCGTATGCATTCATTGTTGCTGGCCACTTCTAAAACAACTCCTTTATGCATCAAACCAACAACAGAATTTCAACAATGTCTAACTTGGAACAAAATTTATTCTCCATTTTACATCACATTTTTAATTCGTTCACTAAAAGAACGTTCGTCGTATAAAAAGTTATTTTATTTCATGGCAACACGCAACTCTTCCAGCAAAATCTTATCTTTTGAGTGTTTTTTCCTGTTGAACTTTTCCGCCAGAGTTATCTTTGAAATCCCTGAAATGAGAAATATTTTTATTATTTGGTAAGAATGTAGTAGTGTGCATGTGCCAAAATAACAGCGTTTTATTACAAAACCCGTGAAATAACCGGATTTACAATAAAGAAAAATCGGGGAAGAATTGCTTCAAGAAAAGTTGTGTAAGGTTTTGTATACATAATACGGTACATCAGCCTCAGTCGATACTGTAAGTACAAATAAACAGGTTTTATTAAGAAAATAACCCGCCGATACACGTAAACTGACAACGCTCCCGTTTGTATGTAAATACTGTTGTAGGTATCCTAAAAATACTGCTTGTATTCGTATCGTACATATCGTAGTTCTTCTACTAGGTTTTAGAATAACCGGATTCGGTAATCAGTATATTCTGACGTATTTCTTAGACTAGTTTAATTGAGCGGGTTCATGAAGAATCACTTGTATTATGGAGATATCGATATTAACGCAGAACAGTTATATTGTTATACTACGGCCACACTACCTTACCGTCTACCGGGCTGTTACCGCAATAATTATGGCATTAAATTACCGTTTAAATTACCGTTTAAATTACTGCATGAACTGGTGTGGCCACACTACCTTACCGTCTACCGGCAATAATTATGGCATTAAATTACCGTGATATGTCAATAAATTTGGCGGAAAATATCACTTTTTCAAGATGGAGGTCGAAGCTGCAGCGGTGTTGTGTTTTATGAGTGCCATTTATTTTTACATGAATCTTTTAAATTTCAACAAAGCTAAAAGAAGAAAAAAAGGGTATCCCAAAGAGACGGTTCGGATTGGAATAATTCTAAAAACTCGAGCGCTTTTTCATTTGACCACTCCATGTCGGTCGATACGTGCGTCGCCGGTGAGCTCATATTGCACACTGGACAAACGGTATAATTACTGCGGTAATCTTTTTTGATGTGCGAAAAAATACCGCCGCCGGAGCTATTGCCTACCGCCATTTGCCATATTGATTGGCATTGTAAAATTATGGCCGTAAATCGTGGTTACACCTAGGTGGTGTTTAAGTTATGGCAATAATTACTGGCATATCACGGTAGTGTAGCCGAAGCATTAGTGCTTCATCTAGGATGCCATCGAGGATTATAGGATGAGGATTGTCCTTCCTATTTGATCCGCTTATATTATAACCACGTGTAAACGAATTTAGGTTTCAGATAAAATAAGCCAGTGAAATTACAGAAGCAATAGGGTTTTATGACTTAGGTCTCGGGTGCACAATTCTAATTAACGTGTGAGTGTAGGTAATTAATCCTATCATTGAGGTATAATTTCCAAAATAACTACACGGGCATCAGCTGGAATCCAGTGCCTGTTTTTTAGCGTTCTAAATAACAAATAGCGATGATTTTATTAGAGCTCGTGAATACATTTACAAACAATGTACATATTATATGGTTTGATATATGGGCCTATGTATTTTATTACCTTTTTGCATTTTTTTCAAATACTTATTTTAAACAGCAGAGAGCAAACGTGCACCTCGCGGCTCAGCCGTGCATTCTCCTATTGAGCCTGTATTTATAGCCAGTCATATATGCATCTGTATTTATAGCCTTGTCGTATATTTTAGCTGGACGTGGGGGCATGTCCTGGAGTGAACTACTTGGAACATGTCCAAGCCAGAGTATCGCTGATGGCAGCTAGACGAGGAGACCTTAGAATATCGTTGACTTCGCCAGCCGGTACAAAAGTCATATTGCTCGCGTCCCGGTAAGTACAAATTGCTATTTTAAAATAACTTGATTAATGGATGAAATAAATGAATAATGAAACTGATTCACCTACCATGCGACCCAAAGTAAGCTTTTATATAAACTTTTGCTTTAGACCACACAGGGGAACTATGAATCGTATCTTAGATTACACCCAGACCTGGGCCAGTTAACAAAAGTTCGTTTCACAAACTCTTCCGGGCTTGAAACCGAGACCTCTCTCGTCGCAGCCAAACACTCAACCACTACAAATGCACATTTAAAATTTATTCATTTCCATGTAATATTTCGATAGCTAAGCTATTAAGGGTAACAAATAATCCAGGCGGACTATAAAGCTGGTAGTTAGAATTATCTGCACGTAAACAATGTACCCGCATTTACAGTATCGTGCAAACAAAATATGGCAAATATCCCGGTTCTAAAGTTAATTCTAAATAACTGTTTCATCGTTTAAACTATTACTCATTTAATTTTTGATCCGTTAGAAATTTGTTGATTAAATATGAAATATGGGTTTAGTAGCGAAAATGTAGGCATACGTTATACCTAGGGAATCGAATGCGAGTAAACCCGTGGGAAACAGCTGGAGTATATCCTTTTAATTACTATAACACAGATGATACTATTCTACAGATAATTACTTGGTTTCAATCGCCACTCATCCTACAGTTAGATATGTTATTATACCGTATATCGGAAATGGAGTTGCATCCGTATTCCCCAAACGAATTAAGCCAGTAATATCGTACGATGAGTACACAAGACATTGGCACTCATGTTAGGTTTGACAAATAATGGTGAAACGTAGCAGAATTTAATTAAGCCCATCCAAACCTCACACAATAATTATTAGTATCGATCATATAATTACACAATCTACTGAACACAAATTTGATACGATTATAAGTGTCAAACGATTTCGATATAACCGAGTATGCTGACGATTTACGTTCGAACCTACCCTGACCAGGTGCGGGTGGGTCAATAACAAAAATAGTTTACAAACAAACAAGATTTCAAAATTAAGATAAAGCATCGTTTATTACATATAAAGGGTGACTGGTGGGTCACTTTTGAAATTCAAGGACGTGATAGTTTGAGATCGTACATGAAGTACATGAATATTAATTATTTACTGAGTAAATTTAATCGAAAGTTAAAGAATTGATTACGGAACGCATGGTTACGCTAGCGTTGTTGGCAGCGATCCGCGTGCCAGCTCACGTGCCGCGATCGACTCAGTTGTATGTAAAGTAAATAGTAATGTAGTAGTATTTAACTATAGGGAATTCTAGTGGAAAATTAAGTACCTACTTTTAATACATAATTATGATCAGAATCGAGTACAGAGTGTACTCCTTCAGTATCTAAAATTTGTCACCAGTCCTGGGGTCCTGGGTTCATATCCAAGCCTGAATATTTTTGTGATGAACTTGCATATTAGCCACTAGGGCAGGGATATTTGTGTATTTAATAATTATTATATTCTGTATGTACTATTATAGATCTTAATTGATTTATCTGTTATATAACCAAGAAACAAGTTCATAAAAATAAAACTATGAGCTAGTTAAGGTGGCGTCAGTGTTAGATATATTTACATTAATACCTAAAAATATCATTCTCTTTTGAATAATTTTAATTTAGGTTTTGTTAATCGTTACAAAACTCTAAATGAATGAAACCGACGAATTCCTTACAATTTGAAAAAAAATAGTTAAGGTGTTTCGACACACATAGGGCTATAACATTATATTTTCTGCAGACCCCACGATTCTTCCCATGCGGGCTTCTACTCCTGGCCGTTCATGTCAGTCCACATGTGGGGAGAGTCTCCTTTGGGGCTTTGGCAGCTTGAGGTCTACAACGAAGGCAGATACGAAGGTATGTTCTAGAATTCTAGACCTGATTGCACATTACACAAACACCCTCCTGGATTTATCTACATAACTGTTCACCTAACTTTGTAATTAACATTATTGTAAACTTCTGATTTTCTGATATCCTTCATTGATATTCTAAAAATAATCTTGAGAAATAAATCTTAAAAGCGTTAATTCGCAAACACGAGATCGGGGTACTCCTTATTATTAAGCGTGTTATTGATTTTCAAGCTTCCTATTAAATTTACTACCCCGCAGATGTTGGTATTGATTTCGAACAGTATAACAATTGAAAATAAAGGGACGGATGAATCGATACAGAACATTCACCACCGTGTGTGCGCCTCATGCGCCCCCTTGTGTTAGTAACAGCTTTGTGCGGTTATATCCCGCGGCATATACTTTGATCTCGAAGAATTACTTGAATAAATAAGCCTATAAATTGCTTCAAGACAAAGGCTATCGAATACTGTAATAATTTTCGAATACTCTTCTAGTTTTCAAGATTAGATCTTTCAAAAAAACAAAGCAACTGTTTACCTTTATTATATTAGTGGGGATAAATAATTCTGTAACTTTTTTAGTATAATCTTTAAAAACTAATCATTCATTTTCTATCTCTATAAATCTAACCTCAGACTCATTGTGATAATCTTCAAGGTATGTGGTAAAACTTTTCGATATCTTAGGTCGTGCGTCCTTGCAAGACTGGACATTGACAATGTACGGTACCGCGACACCGGCGGCTAAAAACGACCCGATACCGTTCCGGAACCCGGCAATGGAACGCGCCCGCACACCGACCAACGACACGGAGCCCATCGTTGTCCAAGCTACAAAGAAAAACAACCGCAAACCTGTGGCTGTGCCGACATATTCGGTCGGGCTTGTTAAAAGGAAAAAGAATAAAAATTCGAAAAATAGAAACCCGAAAAAACAAAGCCGTCCTGCTACGCGGTCGCCGCTTGACAACGCCAAGTTGACGACGTCAACGCCAGAGTTGGACTCGAATGCATTGCCGAACTCTTCCGTCGCGCTCGCTGATCTTAAAAGCAGAAAGATGTCTAGTCTTTTCGAGCAGTATCCGAAAATTCAGCGAATTTACCCGGCGCCGCTGCAGGCCCACGGTACATGCATGTTTGTGACTTGATTCGTTTGCCGGCTGTGTTTTATTTGGACGCTACCAACTCGTCAATTACCTTTGTTCCGGACCTCGCTCTTTGCATGTCGTCTGTTTTTCATTGTTTAATTTTATTCCGTCGCACAAATTGTATTAATGGCGGAGTTAAATTGAATTTTGTTTATTGCTTAACCTATCGGCTACTAGTTGAGTGTGTTTATTTTGCAGTTTGTCGGCTGTTTTTTTGGAGTCGTTTCGATTAGTGCTTATTGATATTTTTTTAAATGTAGAGTGTTGTTTTGAAAACGAAAGCTTTTTTTAAATCTGTGCACCAATGACTGTAATAATTTGCTTTTCAATTAGTTAAGTTTGCAAGTGTTTTTTCAGACATTCACTACAAAAACTTTAAAAAAAAAAATATCGATTATAATAATAATAGTTTATTTCCCAAATAACTGCTTATTTATTTTAAAACTATTGAGAAGCAATTTTACTAAAAATCCAAATCATAACAAACTTTTACGAAACATCATCACCAACCAACTTTTATTTTACAGTTGGTTCTCCCAACCAATGGGAGCTGATATTCTACGGCACGGAGACGCCTCCTCAAGAGGAGTTCTCTGAAGACACCAACTCCATCAACTCTGAGCAACACAGCCAGAGCAACCTCTGGAGTCACGGCCATGATCCGGAGTCCATCGAAGAAGTAAAACACAACAGCATCAACGACCAAATGCCATTCCTATGGCATGACTCACAAACGGTAAGGAGAACTCAGTCTCAATTTCATGTGCAGAGAATTTAATTTTTAAAGATGCGTGTGGCTCTATTTAATCATTATGTTTATAATCACAGTGAGCTCAATTCGATATTTTCAATTCGAAACTCTTTAACTATAGTCTCCCTTATGTCATTTTGCTGATTATAATAATAATTTTATTCAGGCAATTTACACCCATTACAATTAAAATTTACAAAAAAACACACATATTAATGAAATCAAATCGGAGTAAAAATAAAATAAATCTAAACAACAGTCATAATTCCAGGTCATTTTATAGCAAAATAATTCTAATAGTATACAAATGTCAGTCTTGTCTCAAATAATAAGAATAACAATATAATTTGCGAATGTCAGTATTGTCTTGTTGGCACTGGTACAGATAAATTTCTATTTGAAGAATTTTGGATGAAAGGGCAGTCCAACCTTTTAATTAAAATAACTAAAAGAACTGCAATAGAAACGAAAATCATTATAAATCATAGCTCGACTTCTAACCAGAAATTTCAACAGAAAAATAGACCGCATACTACGCGATTTATTCCTCAAATTTATCCATAGACTTTACATATTTAACTTTTAGTATCGCACGCCATCAATCCGTTTGTCTTCTTCCATGGCAAAGTTGACAGAAACAGTTTGCCTGTCCTGAAAGGATCTGTCCATCGAAATGATTGATAACGCAGTTGTCAAGTAGCAGATGCTTTATCAAGACGATTTGGAATTAATTAAAAAAATGTCAGCAAAGCCATTTGTCATAAGATTCAAGAGCATTATTGCAGAGACGAAAGATGCTAAACAGGGCTTTGGACTTTAGTGCAAACGTAGATATCTTGTAAAATTACGATGCTTGGGTGCTTGTATAATAATTCACTTACGCAGAAGTTATACACGTTATTTTCATAATGCTATGGCAAAAGGGCGTCCCTTTATTATTATTGAGAAGACTATGAAGTTGTTCATAAATTACGCTAATGGCGTTTTGTGACGATTTTATGAAACATTTTAATAAATGTAATTTTATTCAATGCGGTCAATCACACGAACCATATAAATATATAATCCTATAATTTTAAGCTTTCGTTAATTGATAAAAATGTGAAGATTTTCGTGAGTTAGTAGGTAAGAATACAGGGTGACTGGTGGGTCACTTGTGAAATTCGAGGACGTGACAGTTTGAGATCATATATGAAGAGAATAAAATATATTAAAAAATCAATATCAATATTAATTATTTACTGAATAAACTTAACCGAAAGTTAAAGAATTAATTACGCAACGCATGGTCACACGAACGTTGGTAGCGATCCGCGTTCCAAGTCACGTGTCACGATTGACTCAGGTGTAAATAAATTAAATAGTAAAAAAACTTTATTTACTTATAGGCCATTGCAGTGAAAAAATAATTATGACTAGAATCGAGTACAGAGTGCTCTCCTTCAGTAGCTAAAATTTGTCACCAGTCACCCTGTATAATGGAGATTTTAAAACATCAACGGTAATCTTCTTCTTTTCGTAGCCATTTTACCGGATGGACCATTAAGTTCGGTCTCCGAAACCAAAAGAGATGCTAAGACCTGTCTAGGAACCATGTCATCGATTTATGTACAAAGATAAACTGCATTCATATATTTACAAAAAAATCTTGCACTCCGGGTCGATATTTGAACCAGGACTTTTGAAAAACAAAACTATTTCCATTTAAACATCGATAGTACAGGTGTTAAGCAGTACTTTTTAATCTAACGTCTAAAATGAATAAAATGCATATTTTTACCATAGTGACCGATCTTAATGGTGCGTACAGATTGCTAGTAATGTAACATTCTGCGCACGTTGCGTATTTGGACGTAGTGCGCAGAATGTTATGGTACGTACAGATAGCTAGTAATGCAACTTGTAATGTAACATTCTGCGCACGTTCCATATTTGGACGTGTAGTGCGCATAATTACAACATTACAAGTTCCATTACAGCAATCTGTACACACCATAATGATTCACCGTTCTTAGGTAGGTAATCATTGCATATTCAGATTATTCAACCAGACTCAAATGGTTTATGGAGCCATGCTGACATGTGGTCAAATATTCAAAATGTAAGGGATTACTTTAAAATGCCTGTACCTGTATGGTTTTGAACGTAGGTACAGGCAGAGTACCTTTGGCCGAGAATTTTTAAATAAAATTATCAAACGCATAGCGCGTTGAAGGATATTTTTTTTAAATTACTGAAACCGTAATGACTTTTAGCAATATTCCGAAGAAGACAGGATGCCTTAGTTACATTAGAATATTCTTGGCTCACAATTATAAATGTCTATGAATAATATTTATTTTCGACATGTAAAATATGTGCGACGACCGGCTGGAGTAGCGGTAACATAAATTGCCTTCTATGCCAGAGGTCCTGGGTTCGAATCCCGGCGGCGACGGATATTTGTGTGATGAACACAGATATTAGTCGTCAAGTCATGGATGTTTATATATTTATTTAAGTTTATTCTAATAAAAAATATGTATTTATTCAATATGTATGTTTATATATTTCTTAAGTATATCAGTTATCTAGTATCCATAACACAAGATCTTTAAGAAACTTAATTTGGGCTAGATAATGTCGTGTGAGTGTCAGAAATATTTATTTATTTATTTAAAAATAAGCAATCTTCCCTAGCAAAGTAAGTATAATCTTATACCTAGGTAAAAAAAAATCTAAGCACAGATTAAAATGTATGCAAACTACCTACGTCACTTCGATCAAAGCAAACAAACTTTTATTTTAGTGATAAAAGGGCCGAAATCGAAAATTTTCCATGGTTGTGTGTTATTACGAACCAAGCTTTACATTCAACATCCATACTATTCCTGAGATTGTCAAAGGCCGCTCATACGTTTCCTTGCATCAATAATATAAAAGATAAAGGCAACCTTTTTCTGTGAAATGAATTGGTAACACAAGTTCTCGGTGTAGTTTTTGATGGATATGATTCCCAAGTGTTCTTATCTCTATCTGGTAGAACATAGCTTTTATTTTGCATCAATAGATTTGACCTTCTCCTTATGTGATATTTTTTCTATAGGGAAACGTTTAAGTCATTTTTGCTAAAAAAGTTGTGTGTATTTTTGGAAATAAATAAATATTTCTGACACTCACACAACATTATCTAGCCCAAATTAAGTTTCTTAAAGAACTTGTGTTATGGATACTAGATAACTATACTTAAGAAATATGTAAACATACATATTTTTTATCAGAATAAACTTAAATAAACATATAAACATCCATGACTTGACTAATATCTGTGTTCATCACACAAATATCCGCCGTCGCTGGGATTCGAACCCAGGACCTCTGGCATAGAAGGCTATGTATGTTACCGCTGCACCAGTCGGTCGTCGTACCCTGGTAACACGGAAATAACTGTTTCTCTATGACTTGTGACTGTAAGATTACAGTTTTTATGAGTTTATCGCCCTTTATAATAAGAACACGGTTTTCTTTACATCGCTGGCTTTACTCCAAACCAGCGGATAGTTCCATAGTAAAAGCCGGCGATGTATTAAAAACTCACGACGCTAGCGCGACGCGCCGCCGCCGCCTGTCTTTAAACGTGCCCTAACCGTACCTCATTGTCGTAAAGGCGACTAATTCAAGTGAACCCTGCTTGATGGTAGGACTGCAGGACCCCTTCAGGGATTCCCCCTTTTAGCGACCACCTCCGCACCTATAAATTCTGCCGCTCAAGTGGTGTTGTATTCCGGTGATGTTTTAAACAGCCAGTTCCTTCCAAATAATCCTTCCATGTTATCAGTTACATACAGGGTTAATTTGTGGTCATCGGCCAAATTTTTTTTACAAAATAAGTATCAGTTATAGAAACGATTTTTGCAAAACAAAGTATTTATTATTTTTAACAAGGAAATTAATGTATCCGCTTACATGTTAAGCTGAGTATGGTTACTCTTAATTACCATGAAAATAAAGTCGACTACGCGCTACTACAAAACATCTCGTAATACTACATCGTAGGTACTATTAACAATGAAATGCCGCGTCGTAGTAGCTATGTTCATCAACAGCGACTATTTTCAAAAACGTTTGTGGTTCCATATTTCTATTTTTTTGTACTGAGCGACGCTAAAATAAATATGCAGATATGTTTATATTGTATCAAAGAAAGTAATATTTAAATTTGGCTGGTGACCAAAAAACAACCCTGTATAATAACACTATAATATCCGAGCAAAAAAAGTTTTATTTAATCATATAATTAAATTTAATACTTAGTCTAATCAACAAGCCTTATTTGAGCTTTACTAAGCATGTAATTTACCTAAAAAGGTGTAATCTACACTCGGCCACAGACTAAAAAAGAACTGAATCCCTAATGTGACTCGACTCAATGTTTCACAAGCCAAGCCGGGTCGCAAAGATAAATGGCCGCTCTAAGTCGCCTGTTACTTTACGAAACACTTTTATTTCGTATTTTTATAAAGAAGATCTACGAATAAAATAGGGTTGATATAATATGAAAATAACATATCTTGTTGTAAAGTTTAAAAGTAGTAGTTGCAGTATTAATGAAACGTTATCATTGTACCTATACGATTTTTAAAACAGATGTCAATTTATTTACCCAGGGAAATATTATTGAACATAGTAATCAATAACCTTATTCTTTTATTATTAATTAATAATTAACAACATAAAATTATGATTATAATTCTAATAAGCATTTTAATTTGATTCATATTTAGATACCGTGGTTAAGGATATCTGGAATTATATAAAATTGGTATGATTTTATTTTACATTACTGTTGTTTCCTGTATTCCCATTTACAAATTATGTTGAAGTAACAATGTAAGTTAACCGCAATTCATCAAGGACAAAATTAACTTTCCCTAAAATTAACAATTTTACATATTTAATACCTAACTTAGACACATATTTAACGTAGTTAACTTGAGCTAATTTAAGTTAATAACATGTCGGCGACAAGTCAAATAATAATCATTTTTTAAACAAAACATCTATATTTGTTAATGTTGCTTTTATATCACTATTGATTATAAATACTAACAATCATTGTAAGCTGGCAAAAAAAGTTGAAATTCTAATAAGCCATTGAGTTTCTGATTTTTCTTAAAGGAAACTGAGTAAGCCTGGGCCACAGGGTTAACAGGTTGACTTTAGTCTAAAAAAATAGCTTATTGTATCTTTATTCAAAATACATAAAACCCCTGAAAATGTAGTGAGGAGGAAACAAGTTAATTCAAGATATGGAAATCGCTGTCATGGGTTTTTAGTATGGATGAATAACTCATAATATAATTGAAAATACGCTGAGTAAAATTGAAGAAATATTAAATGAGAATCATTATAAGGTTAAATGAATGTAAACTAACCGCGTTAGTTTTATTTTAAATAATTATTTTGTAATTAAAATAGGCGAAATTCTTTATTAGGTTTGGCAATACTGAGTGAATGAAGAACGTAACTATGGTAATTACTCGTTCAGTAAGTCAATCGATCTATTTGTTCACTCGTTTGTTTGGTTTCTGTCCTTGCGCTTGAGTATTTTCATGGTTTTTTCTATTTTTAACGACTTCATACAATTACTACAACTTGGTTGACATGATGTGAGTGATTTTAATAAAATAAATAGATAGCCCTAAGAAAAGTGAAAGTTGTTAGTATCAATTTATTAGTTTTAATAGTTGTTTAAAACTATAACTAATAACTAAGTAAGTATAGGTAATATCTTATAATGTCATATTTTACCTAGTATGCTATCTAAGTAAAATGTGCTACTATTTATTTTTAATTATAAACTCTCTAAATAACAATAAGAAAAAGAATAGCTTTCGGAAGTGATTCTAAGCTCACTTAACTTCTGTGTATACCTATAGACTAAATTATGGATATCTCAATTCCTCAACACTGGTTTATCTTGAAATTTTCGGGGATGAAACATGATTATATTTTAAATAAAAAAAAGGAAATGTCAAGTTGTTAACACCGTGGCCCAGCAATGTATGGAGCAGGTTCTGTTTCCTTTGAAAAATATATTTCTCAAAACATAAGAAAACGGAAACTATATGGCTGTAATAAAAAATCCATTAATAGAATTTCTATTCCAATATTTTGATAAATCATGTAGCAGAGTAAATATTAAATAGATGCTCAAAAAAATAATCAGACTTTACCGGATTAAAACGGCTTTCATTTGACGTGTTCAAAAGTAATCCCATCATGTTTGAGTCTTTCATAATAAAAACCGATATAATTTTTAACCAGGGTAACAATTTCTAATCCTCTCACGTAAAACGACATTTTTGATTCATAAGTCAAATAAATACGGATTACTTGTATCCTTTTTAATATATTTTACATGCAATGTTTGCGGTTGGAATGTGTGCATAATTCTGTTTAACGTAACGTCTCGCCGCTGAATGCCGCCAAAAGTGACGCGAAAGGAAATTGAAACTCCGCCGAGTTGTATCAAATGCAACAGCAGGCAGAGGCATGGAAAATCTCCGGTTTTCCGCCAAATCTAAATTGCTTTAAGAAGTAGTGCCAAATTGTGTGTTATTTTTTATCTAAAATAAAAAAAAACTTTTTAACCTGATTTATTGCGCATTATTTATATTTTACATTTTAACGCGACGTTTCGGTGTCTGCAGCGACTTAGATGTAAGGCGTCTGATTGATAGGTGGACTGTCAGTTAATTTTGTCTTAACCATGAATGCTACGCTTGAAGACTAAGAAACAGGACTTAGTGTACCTACTTATAACTTTTTCCACCTAAAAACCTAACATCTCAGTCGCTCGTGACCACGGGTTCGGCAGAGACACCGAAACGTCGAGTTAAATTGTAAAATATAATAAACACGATAAATGCGGTTGAAAAGTGTTGTATGTTAGATTATGAGTCGTGAAACTTAAGATAATACGATTTTTTATTTGTTTTTTCTTAGATTCGCGAGGAAAATCCGTCAATAGAAGGTGAAGGCGGGCCTGGGCACTTGACGAGCGCGGGCTGTGCCACTCATGCCGCGCTCCCGCCACACCCCTGTATAGGTTTGTGCTTCTTAATCCTGTTGTTGTCTTCGGCCAGGGCATATGTACAAGACGGGAAACCATATAGGCGTAAGAGCGAGACACTAACTCCCAGTTTAGGATCAGGGAGGAGCATAAGGCCCGCCCCCGCTCCTTGCTTAAGACATTTAACACCTACATCGGATCAGGTGATGGTGCCCCAGTAACTGAGCCTTCGGATCAAGCGTAATATCTATCACATTTTCGATAGGTCCCAAATTACGCTTGAAATGTCGGCTGCAAACGTAAATGTGCTCACGGCATGTGATTTTAGCTTAATTTTAAATGTATAGACAACGTTTAACTCCTGAAAATGAATCTTAGATATACCTATGAAAATTTACATATTTTTATATGACCGAGGTTAAAGTTGTAAGTGATAATTACTTAGAAGTTGATTTAAATCTTAATAAACTCTATCGAAGATTCATTTTTAGCTGGGATGTTATTTAAGCTGCTTATAATGTTAATGGACTAAACCCGAATAAGGTTTTATTGTCAAACGCAAGGAAAGTAATATGTTTGGTCTGAGATGTTTAGTTGCTCATAGGAAGTATTTTTTACAATATATACTTATTGTTATTTTCTTGTAGCTTTTAAATCGTTTTTATCCAGTCATAATTCCCTTTTCAACAAACAGACTTGATATTTGTTATATTCCTTGTGTATAGAAATAGTTTAAAGGTTAATTTAAGTACAAGTTTTATGTGAAGATAGTTTAATTATTCAATCAAACAATAGGAAATTAATGAAAAGAAATCTTAATCATATTTTATTTTGTTTCTTGTAGTTAGAGTTAGGATATGTATCAATTGCTTTGCTCGGTTGACTCTGAATCGGAGAGGAGTTCCGATCAATTAATGTTACGTTCCGCTTAAACGAATTTGAATAAGGAAGTATGTACCTACAAGTTAAACATTTTGTATTACATCGGTAAGCTAATTTAGCTGTTCTTCCAAAAAGTGAAAGATATTTTTATATTAAACAAATTACTTAAGCTATAAATAATAGGTACTATTAACTTCGATATAAATAATAGCACTACAGTTAATTTTATAACAAGCCAACTAGTACTCTATCAACAGTCTTTTTTTCTTAAATAATTGTCTATGAATCCAAAATGGCAAACATGGCGGGAATTATTACTTTTAAATTAAGAAATTTACTCTACATTATTAAATCCGTCGTGATTTGATCAACATCATCTTGAGTAAAAGTACTTTGATTTCGATAAGTAAGTTTTAGGGATGAATATCATATACTTATTGTAATTTTTCTATGGTACCTATCCGATAAAACTATATCCATCGGGCCTAACATGCGCCACATCGATAGTGAAAATACGATCGACAGGGTGAAATTTTCTTTCGTTCGAAACAATAAGTTAATCCCTTAAATGCGTCTCACGATTAAGCTTGCACCCCTGATTCAAAAATTTAATATAAATATTTACTAATTGAACTTATAAAGTGGTATATCTAAGTATATAACAAGATTCATTTTGACAAAACGCCACGGAATTCTTTAGCAACCATGTTAGCACTGCGAAAGTTAAGTCGGGCCTTTGTATCGAAATTTTCTTAGAATATTATGATACCTTCTTATAGTATGATTTTTTTTTATTTAGCATCTTTGGTTCTGTGGGCTTAATCATGGTATTGAATCAAGTAATTCCATCTATTTTTATCTTTCTAATGGTGCGTACAGATTGCTGTAATGGAACTTGTAATATAACATTCTGCGCACCACACGTACCTACAAATACGCAACGTGCGCAGAATGTTACATTACTAGTTGCATTACTAGCAATCTGTACGCACCATAACATACGATAAAATCATTCTGTAATATTTATATTGTCGATTCGAGTACCTATTTATCGATGGTTGCATGCTAGCCCGGCTGGTCGATAGATGATAAAATATCCAAACAATTTTAAACTTGAGCAGATTTAAAACTTTTTATATTCGATGGTTTGAGATATTCGGATCCTATAGCTAAATTGCTAGTGTAAAACTAAATTGAAATTAACTAATAAGTGCAATTAATAACTTATATTAAAATAACACAGTGACGTCCATTTTGCACAAATAAATTGAAATAATACGTACTGAGTAAATAATTAAAGAGATTATTACGCATGTTCTTAAATTTAGGTATAAAGGTGCGTAGCAAAGAGTAATAAATATTAATACAGATTCGATTTTCATTTTGGTTTTATGAAGATTCTCTCCAAAATTAGCAATATTAAACTACAATACAAGTGAATAGCTTCGTTAATTGGTTGAAGTCAAATTCGAAGTTACTAATTACGATGTTATATATTAATGTAATACCAAAATCTTCGAGATTGTTTGCTGAACTAAAGATTCGCAGTTAATAACTTGTTGATTTACGGACGATCTTTTACGAGCTTGGTTTTTTAATGAATGTTACTAGATAATTTGATTTGTTAACGATTATTTTATTGCTTGCATTTAAATTGTTTTCACCCAAGAAAAAGTCTGCACTAGACTACCCAACATCTTATACGGCATAGTTTACTTACCTCGATTTAGTAAGATTATATTTCATGATATGTATTTTACATTATGAGTCATAATAGATTAAAATACTCAAATTGTCTGTTATGACGTATGAACGTATAGGTAGGTATACCTATTTTTTATAGTTTTTTTTTAAATACTAATACTAACTACTTACATTTGAAGCTATGAATTAGTTGTAGGTACTAAACATCTTTATATATTTTAATAATCGCCAGCATGTTTTTACAACTATTTATATTAGAAAATCAAGTTGAAAGTTACGTTTTGCGTAAATTATTTTAATAGTTTACCCATCAAACGAATTATAAATCTTTTTTTTATATTTTTGCATAATAATAATGTCCAAGTTGAGGTCTAGTGCAATAATTTTACTCAGATAACTTAAAATTAGGACAAAAGTGACTTGATGGCACAGACCGTCACTGTACACTGTACAGTATTGCATTGTACATTGGTGCAGCAACGCTTCTTTAAATTAATGAATGTGAACATACATATCTGTTATAATAAGTTTATAGTTAAAAATGGTATAATTGTTATTTATTTTTCATTGTGTCCTGTATTAACCATATTAATTACGAGCTGTTGCGCGCGGTTTTACCCACGCATATTTCGAGTCCCGCGGTAATTTTGGAATAAAAAGTAGCCTATGTGCTGTTTCAGACTGTACACTACCACTATGCCAAATTTCATCCAAATCCGCTGCTGAGCCTTTCTCAAGTGATTGAGGAACAAACATCCATACATCTAAACTTTCACATTTATAATATTATAGTAAGATTATTTCTGAATAATTAAGATATCCAATTAATTATAATAATATTTTTTAAATACATCATCAAAACTAATACTACGCGTTTAACAGTTATTTAGTGCAATTGTTTAAACTACAAAAGTTAAAACGTTGTTTTATATCGACACGACAGTTTCTTTTAAGGAAATAAACTTTTATCTGAAGAATGTTTGCTAACACACCAAGCGTCATTGAACTCGGTGCAACAAAAGACATACCCACTTTTTTTTTAGAAGACGTCTAAATAATTCAGGAAACAATGATAAATAAGTAACAAATATATCGAATATTAGTTCAATGTATTTTAAGTAAGTGTATCTTATAATATTTCTGTACGAAGTGTGGTTTTCAACCGGTGCAATATTTAGACGACTACATACTTTTTAACTTATTAACCGATCAATAGTGTAAACCTATTAAATTATTTGCAATTATTGCTACACTAAATGTGTTTATCAGGATTGAAAAGTCGTGCTAGAACTCGACACATCCGCAAGCTTTGGTTGTAAATAAAATAAGTAAATAAAATAAGTTCTTAACATGATTCAGTCTAGACTTATAATTAAAATTAATAAGTATATGAGTTAGCCGAATCGGGTAAGCTTGAAAGTACTTAAAATGGCCAGTAAAAAGTACATGTTAGCACATGTTACTTAAAAGAAAATTCTTGCTTTTTTCAATTTTCAACCTCGTCTCGATATATTCCATTAGTTCAAAATCACACGTTGTATTTAGTTTAATATAACAATAATGTTAAATAACGATGCCAATTGGTTACATAATCGTCCTATTTGAAAGACGGTCAATGCTTAGCACACGATTTAGTCAATCTCAAATATATCTACAGTGACTGCTTCCGTACATACAAAGGTGTATCACATAGGAGGGCTTAACCTGAATATTCGCGATAAAAGGAAATAATGTGAATTAAGAAACTTCTGCAGTTTGTTTCATGACGTTTAAAAATTTCAGATCTATGTTTGTTTTAGTTAGTTATTTTTGATTATTTTTAAGTTATATACAGCGTGTCTGGTCACCGGTATCGGACCAGTTAAGGCGAAGTAATGTGATAAATTTTTAAATAAATTTTACTGTGTAGAAACGGCGGCCATCTTATTTTTCTTTACTGAGTTCGGATGAGTTTATTGAGCAATATTTACCGATGTAAAGGTCCTACAGACATAAAAGTAGTTTCATTTGACAGCTAAAAAAGTTGGCAATAAGACAACACAAAAAATATCAAAAACTCACATTAAAACCTTTAAAAAACACTTGAGACGTAAAAAGTGTAAAAAAATTGGTTGTTTTTTTCTATTTAAATGTTTTGAAAAAAAAAGACCATTAACATACCTAACATTTTCATTTATTTTTTTGAAGCGCTAGGATAGTACCTAAAAACTAATGTCAAGACCTAAGGTTTCAATCAGTTAAGGAGTTGTGAATATTTGAATATGACCCTTTACTTTAAAGAACCTGACAAGTTAAAGGAACATAAATGTTATTTCGAATACTAATGTACTAATTTGGATACCTACACCGCAAAAAATCAAAAAATCGCTTCTGAGAGGGTCATATTCAATTAATCACAACTCCTTAACTGTTTGCTTGAAGCTTAGGTCTTGACATATTTTTTTAGGTAATACCTTTAGCGCTTCAAAAAAATAAATAAAAATCTCAATTTGTTCAAAATATTTAAACGATATAAAAAACAACCAAATTTTTTTACACTTTTTACGTCTCAAGTATTTTTTAAAGGTTATGTGAGTTTTTGATATTTTATTTGTGTTATCTTATTGCCAAATTTTTTTGTTGTCAAAGGAAACTACTTTAATGTCTGTAGAACCTTAACATTGGTTAATATTATCAAATATATAAAGTCATCCGATCTCAGTAAAGAAAAAAAATTAAATGGCCGCCGTTTCAAAACAGTAAACACCTTTTTACTGTGGTTTTGTCGATAAAATTTATCATATTACTTCGCCTTAACGGGTCCGACACCGGTGACCAGACACACTGTATATTTATTGGATTGTCATAATATGGAAAATGAACCTTAATAAACATGAAATAATAATAACCTATAACAAATAATTCATGTCTAAATAAAATATGCCATTTTTATTAAAAATAATTGTGTTTCTTTTACGCTCGTGAAAAAATAGACGGGCGTCGCCATAAATTACATCTGAGTATAATTGCGTCGGATACAGATTCTGGGACGTCGCCTGAACTGCTTGACTTGGTTTATTAATAGATTTTAAAGTTCAATTATAATACAGACTATGCATTTAGTTTCGGGTATTTTGTTGTTGCTCTGCCGTGCGCCTGTATATAGGGTCCGTTTATAATAGTCAATAATATTTTAATAGCAGATTAAGAATGGTGAGTGGGTCTAAATTACGAAAGAAATTTTTTTTTTCATTAATTAAAAAATATTTTCATTAATTAAAACTACAATATTCTTCTGAGTTTAATCAAAATTTTAGTTTAATCTGTTGTTTATGACTGCACAGCAAGTAATAAAAACGTTTCCATGTAATTGTATGTAGTCATAAAATGTACATAAACCTTAAATTTTATTCAAAAGGAAGAATTTTGAAATTTGAATATAAGAAAAATAATCTAAAAAAAATATTTTTTTTTAATTTCACTTCCGCTCATCATTCTTATTCTGCTATTAAAATATTGTTGACTATTATAAACGGACCCTGTATAACACTACGGGTTGGTAAATAAATATTACATATTGGCTATCGTTACTTAACATCGTTATAAATTTCATATTGTGGTTGTGATGTTAGTGGAGTTTGCCAAACCATATACTAGAAATAAAAATGGATGTAATGTATATAATAATTAAGCATAGAGGTATTGATGTAAGAAATTTGGAAATGTGTACAAAATGCTCACATACATAAGAAACCAAAATCGACTGAAGAATGCTCGTAGATTCATGACTGGTAGGCAACCTAATTGTATCGTTGTAGATGTAAAATTGTAATTATGATACCAGTAGACGGTGCTCTATCTCATGAGAACTGAAATTCAAAAGATTTCCCATCCTTTTCTTGAAATATACTACTAATAAGGTGAGAGCGCTTCGACAGTCTTTTCTTTATTTGATGAAAGCAAAAAGCATCTTAAATGTCCCAATTATTTTGGAAAATAATGGATTAAGAAAGCATTAAGCTTAAGTCGATAAGACCGATATGTTTCGAGAAAACACACTATAAAAGTAGCTAAATGAAGTATTTTGAGCATATTATAGTATTTGTGAGAATATATTTATATTAAGCTGTATCTGAAATGAGTTGAATAAAAGTAGATGAAATATAATTAACTGCGTGCTATATATCAATTTCGAACAAGATGCTGAATTACGCTACAACAGCGGTAGGTCGCATTTACTGTGAAATATAGAGATTGTCGAAGCGTATAGCTTTAATCGTTTAAATATTAACTTTTAATGAACTAACTCAGTGAAATGATTATTTATTTGCTTTTTTTAAGCTATTTAATCGTATGTCCATAATGTCTTAGAGCCTTTGTAACTTGTGAGATGAACCTTTAGAACAAACTTTAAAATCACATTACTCGATAGCTTTTTTTATATGGATTTCACTTGTTATGATGTACGTACATTTTTATTATTAGTAATTGATTACACAATCAATCTACAAATCTGTCAGTTTTCCCTATAGATTAAAATATGTACATAAAATGCCTAAATAAAATGATACTAAAGTATTTATTTTTTACATGACGGCAATAGGTACTTGGATAAAGTTTTTGAAGTATGTTTTTTTTATGTATTTTTGTTAATTTATTTTTAAGATAATATGGTTTTAAATAAATCGATGAGTCGAATTGGGGTTCATGTTTTACTGTGTTACAGGCGGTGACAATTGGTTTTTAAACTCTATGTAAATTAGATAATTGGCAGCTCGTTGACGCAACCAAGTCAAAATGATGCGGGTTTAACTTAGCTAATTTAATTTAAAATGTATGATTTTATTTTTCATCATACGCAAATTACCCGATCATATCCAAATTGTATAAAGTCATGTTTTGACAATATTTATGATCTTATTTTTATGTAGATAGCTAATGACAATTGAATGTAAGCATGTGTTTAAATATTGACTCGAAAATTTGATTTACAATTTTATTTTACAGTGTATCAATAAATTACGAATCGACAACTCCCTTTTGTCAGTAAACGATTTTTCCCCTTTTTATATTAACGAAAGATTTAAATGTTGATAAACTGTAAGATAACGATATTTTGTTACAAAATATTTTTTTACAATACAATAAGTTCATTCGATTAGATTAATGAGCACTCAAGTAATGTGCAGCTTCTCCCTGAATATGAAAATAAAATGAAACTGTAAATTTTGAAGCATAATTTGTATATATTGGAAGTAATGTGAATGGGTCATTAAATAAACCACACGTTTTTACAAAATCATGCCAAGTTTTCATTTAAAACTGGAGTCTTGTCTCTGATCTTTTGCGCTAGTTATATTTATAAGATATTTTATTTTATAAAAACAAACGTTTTATTTGTGTATGTGTTAACATAGGTTGCATGTCGCTTCGCTTAATTGCTTTATATTCATAACCGCACTAAAATATTACAATTTTTCGTGTCATGTTTCATTTTCATTATTTTTTCTGTTACAAATTATCTGATATCATTTAATTTTGTGCACGTTTTGGCATGCTTGTAGTGTACTCTATTTTAGTTTGTTTTTATAAAAGATGATCATTTTGCTGAAACAAAATTATTTGAGATCAGTGGCAAGATTCTGTTACCTATCCAACGTCTCCGCTGTCAAACCTAGTGAATTGGAGGACATAACATGCGCTGCATCATGAGCTGTTGGCAAGACCTGCATGGGCGCCGAGTGAGGAGGTGATGGGAGGTGATGGTCCATCTCATTTTATCATCTTACTACGCAATGGTCTCTTGTTTTTGTGTTATTAAAGACTGCGTTCTTTCTTTCACTAGAATGCGGGAAAGGTTTACACTTGTACGGCGGAAGGTGCTACCAGCGATGCCCTGAGGGCACGTACGCTGCCGAGGTTCTCACTGAGAGGAGCTCCAGGCGGCGGAATTTGACATACGACGACGCGCCTGTCGTCAAACGTCAACGGGAGAACACTACTATAGAGGCTTTAAATATGGAGCTCCCGATTGTGAGTGCCAAAACTCCGCTAATGTGTCTGCAGTGCCACTACACATGCGCGACTTGCTCGGGGCCCGAGCACCACAACTGCCTCTCTTGCCCCGACGATGCTCAGCTCGTGAACGAAACGATTACTGAACTCAAACAGTATTGCTACCCAGCCTCGGTGGTGGAACAGCTCGGTAGCGCAAACTGGAATTACAAACTTAACATCTTCCTGTCTATAATCCTCTTTGTAATTTGTTTCTTTTTCCTATATCTCTCGACAGCATACATTCTGAGGATGTGTGGAACTTGCTTTGGTACTTATTACGACCCTAATTTAAACAAGGCGTATAATAAATTGTCGGTCGATGACAAAGATCAGTCGGCGCTTGAAATCGAAGAGGAGATACATCACGCACTGAACGATTCTAGTGACAACGAGTCTGAGGAAGACTTCAACTTATAGCAACCGCTGCCTCTCTCCTCTCAGTATTATGGCTTAGTCGATCAACTATTGTAGTGTTTGAACAAAAGCGAATAAACTTTCATAGTGATACACATTTCATCACATATTATTTTACTCTTTAGCATTCCGGATTAAGTTGGATTAATATTTCTTTTGTATATTTGTAAATTACGTTAAATCCAAAGATAATTTGAATTTTATCGTACATTCCGTTTATCTATTGTATAGTAGGGTAGTAAATAAATTTCGCTCAATCGAATTATTTTTATACGCTAATATCGGCTTACTACTAAATAATATTAAGGTTTTATTGAAAATCAATTGAATTTACTTACTTATTTCTTATTTTCTTTTATCTGTAACCTTTAACGATCTCTATGTCGATCGAGTTAAGATCGAGTTACTATACCTACGATCAAGATGTCATAATAAAATAATTAAAATAAGGTAAGCTAGTTTGTATTAGTTTCTTTTTATAAAATCTATTCTTTTTACTTAATTTAATGAAGTCTGCTATTCATTGATACACATGGATTGTAGACAGATTATTTTGGTAGTCATTCAAAATAATATTTTTATAAACATTTTATAAACCTGTACTAATTCTACAAACACTAGTGTAATATAAACTTGAGCCTTAATCGGGTCATGGAGGTAGCTTCCGACATTGTTTTCCGCGCCATGCATAATAATTATTTGAACAATAAGCTTTACATAAGCCTTGGCTCCATTTTTTTTTCAATTTGTGCAGTTTAGTCAAAACTTCACGCTTAGAATCGGACATCTCTTTGAGTACTGAATAATATTGACATAAGAAATCAAGAAAAAAGCTTTGATAATTTTCCATTTAAGCATTAACAATGTTACCTAACCTAAAAAAAGAAATACATTAAAAAGATATTGTGTAGGGTTAATATTTATCAAGCAATGTAAGTACAAATCGCAAGAACAATTAGAATACACTTACAGAATTCTCAGTACCATAAGCTGACATCAAAAGTACAAAGAATGTATAATATCACAAGAAGAGTCACAAATGTATTGCTTTTAAATAAAATAAGGGGCAAAATGCGAGCTCACCATAACGTAGGGTTTTCACCTCACAGTTTTTTAATAAATATTTGATCGGAAACTGTGAATAGGAATAGGTACGCCATTGTAAATATTTATATTTTTGTGTATTTAGTAAATAGATCGAAATAAAAAGTTCCTATTGTTATTCAGTTGTTTTATTTACACCTGCCTATAGGTACCTATTATATAAGAGCTTCATTTTTAATTAAACTTCCATGCAAGAGCGTAGGTACTAAGTCAATAAATTTACGAAATTAGATCGGTTTAATTTAAGACTTTATATCTAACGCCATAAATACTAAGAGGCACCTAATAAATAACTTATATAAATACAAGATATCACCGAATTCGTGTCATGAACATAAAGTACCCACACAAATATGAAAATGACCTATTAATTTCCCTGGAAGCTGACACAAATCGATAGCTATATATTTTTGTTCCCGAATGTAATATCTTCCCCGAATACCACTCTCCATTAGGAGTATAATAATGGGGAGGGTCGGATACACAGGGTGTTCTCATAAAGTAGATCAATAAAGCTGTTGTATTGGGTGGTAGCAGATCGTTACCAAAGAACGAGAAATTTGAAAATGGAGCTTATAGTTTTAAGCAGGGACTGCATATCGGTATAAACAGTACTAGTAAAATTTCAGTACCCTTATTAGTGTACTGCTTCATCAAACAAAATAACTGTACAAGTTATTAAAATCTAAATTAATTATATCAGTACCCAAATAATGTATACCGGATTAATTTCTGTAGATGTTTTAAGTACAGAAATATTTTAACTTGTTTAATTTCTGTACCGAAATGTATAGGTCAGCATATGTACCTACGCTTCATAGGCTTCAACTAAAGTATCGAACATTCTACAGTTATTTAAAAATAAAATTTTAATATCAATATTAATATTAACACCGGAAAATTTCAGTTAACTGAAAAAAATCAGTTATGTTACAATAATAAAAAAGGTACAAGTATTATTGCAGTATGAATTCCTGTACTGTTATTTTTAAATACACCTAATTTAACGGTATGACATCATACAGAAAAAAAATGTACAGAAATTCATACCGGTATACAGTCCATGGTTTTAAGTGCTACATTTACCAGAAAATCTTGACTTATTTGTGGTGAAAAATTAGAAAACGCATACATTTTTGAAACATCAGGTTTGTTTTGAAATCTATGCGTGGCCTTCGCTTCCTTGCGAGTTGTCAACTGTTGGAGAAAAATACGAATTTTAAAATTATATCTCTTTTGTTATTTTAATGCCTAAGTTGTTATATAAGGGTTGTATACAGGGTTAATTTTAATAAGCGCATCACCTCTTGCAAGCAGCCTCTCCGCGTCAATCCCAACAACATTTGTTCTAAAACTAATAAAAATTAATAGTTTTTAAAAATTTGTTTCTTGAGATCAAATGATGTGAAACATGAATTAATTCGCCTAAATAATATTACAATAATATTAAACAGTCTGAGTGAGTCAAGGTGGCTTATTAATAGAACAGCAACACCAACTTTAAACCTCAACTTATGGGAAGGTACACCTGACAACTCTCAACCCTAAGAAACTCAACAGGGTAGGTCACTTATCAACGACATCCGCCATCATGTGTATAACCGTTCGGGTTAACGTAGTTTGTGATATGCGCTTCCCCGACCGTAGTGACCACGCCGCCGCCGTCGTTGCGGCAACAATGCTACTTCCACAGTCGGCTATAAAAAAGCTCTTGAAACCGACTTAAAAAAAAGCAAAAATTAATCTTTTTCTCCACCTTCTTTGATTTTCAACCGGGTTCTCAAATCGAGGTTCTCAATTCGTGTGTATGCTTATTTTGTGTCTTTTTTACACGATTTTTTGGACAGTTATGAATCGATTTTAAATATTCTTTAGAGGTGATCCCATTTAATTTAATCTAAATCGGTAGAGTATATCATGTTTTTTTTATATTTCTGAAATAATATGTATGATTACGGAGAATATTTGCATTGACGACCTATTACTTCAGCTAAACGTAAAGCCTATCCGAGGCTACATTATTTCTCTATAATCAACTATGAATGTCCAAAAATACTTAAATGAGAGTTCATTTATTTTTAATTATTTTAACCAATAATACAGAGTTTCAAGTCAATCGAATAAGAGTTTTATTTCCTATTTCACCACTACTCTGGATGATTTTTGAAAAATAAAGTAGGCTTCCTTTCTCGAGATCTTTTATAAACGTATACCAAAAATCATAAAAATCGGTAGAGCGGTTTAGGCGTGAAAACGTACCAGACAGACGGAGACATTTTCAGAAATTTCAGATGTATATATTAGTAGTAGCAGTATAGTATGGATTTATGTTTTATTACTTTAATTGTAGGCCTAACTGAGGTATTTGTGCATCAGCGACATATTAAGATTACCTGGAATTACGGCTCACGCCGCCAGATTTTTGTACAGAATCAAAGAAAGGGCTGTAAATAAATTACTTAGTATGTTTTTATTTTTTATCCTAATCTATATAAAAACCCTATATCATCGATTTAAATTTTGATATATGATCGTTTAAACATAAGTCGTGATAACCGATTTTTTTTATTATGTGATACTTAACTCATTAGATATTAATTTTTTTCGTATAGTATAAAAAGCAATTTCGATCTACATTAAATTCATAATGTATCAAACGTATTTAATTGGATAAGGATTAAGTTTCAGATAAGGATACTGTATTGTTAAAAATAGGTTCGCGAATAACCCATAATTTTATTGTAATTTGTAAAAGCCAAAAATGGTTATTGTAAGTTATTCTTGGATAATAGACATATACTATCGCGGACTTTTATAGATCTAATAAAGAGGTAAAATTCCACCATAAATTGTTTTTGTATAACTTTAAAGGTTTTGGCAGCGTTTTCGAAGAAAGCTCCCGATCAGCTTAATTTTTTCCGACATGTTGATTTAATATCCTCGTAAAATCGTCAGTTTGCATAAAACCTTAACTTGTTACACACCAAAACCTTCCTCAGGGATCACCCTACCTGTTGTTGAAAACTGTGTGGAAATTCGTCATGTACTTTTCGAGTTTATCGCGAACAGACAGACAGACGTGGCGGGGGACTTTGTTTTATAATATGTAGAGATACTGGTAAGATAATTATTTGATTTTTATATAACTGTTTTCTTTGTAGTTCTGCTTGGGATATAGAAGCATTAAACACGAAGTGGACACCATACCAGTTACATACAAATAGATAAAATAATAATCAGTACTTAATTGTTAAAGTCTTATACACTGTAAAGGATAAAGAATGTAATACGTCAGTTCTAAGTGAAGCCACTTTATCACTTAGGTACACTAAGGTTGCATCAGACTCGTTAATACTAAGGTAACGCTGGTGGACATCACTCCTGAATTAGCGATATGAAGCAGTTGACTGCTCCGATTATCCATTCGGTGGCAAAATTTCATCAATAAAAGAATTTTGCTTTCGCTCATTTTGAATTCAGGCGCTGTTTCCTTTTTAAGAACTAAATCGTCGATCAAATTGGCGGCATTTTGAAAAAATGCCTAGTCAAAAGTAACCGGCAATACAGGTATTTTTTTTCATACATGATATTTAAAGATTAATGAACGTGGAGGAAGCGAAAGAGGTATGTCTGGATCGTAGCAATTGGTGTTTCCTTGTCTCTGCATACCCAAAAGGGAGGCAGGCTTGAGGTCATGTAAGTATGTAACTAAAGAATTCATAATCACCTACCAATGCATCAAATCGATGTCAAATTGATTTTAATTAACCCGAATTATAGGATCTGCTTATCATAACATACGTAAGTAAATAATAGTTATGAATAAACGATAGATAATAAAAGATTAGGTTTAAATACTTATTTTTACATAGCAAAACTCATAACGCCTTTAATAATTTTAACGGTGTTGAAAATATATTTAATGAGTTTTATTGTTGCATGTTTTGAAATTTATTAAACGTTATAGTTTTTCGAATTTGGCATAGTTAAACAAATAAAAATAAACCACAGAGTTATACACCGTTAATATATCATATTAGAATGATAGTGCAATTAGGAATCCGTGCTTTTTCTGTGAATCCAATTCAAATCCCGAAAGCTTGCATAACTGTTGATAATTGATCAAGCATAGAGGCGAACTCTTCAGTGCTAGAGTTCAAGTTTAACTTAGAGTATATTTAGGTATAGATTTTCTGACGCTTCCCTACGGGGGTATTCCGGTGAATGTGTGCTGAAGTTATGCTCAGCGCTTAAGCAAGCTTCAAAGTACGACCTTCAAACTCTAGAATTGATGTTTTGAGATGCATCGAATAAATTAACAAGAAATAAACTTTACTTTAAACTTTCCTGCACATGGATTTACTACTTTGTTTGTAGCAAGTTAATTATGTTTGCGCACACTATTATGTCTCTGACAGATGGGCAATTAGACCCAAAAGTTTTGGGTTTTGGCCAACCTCAAAGTCACACCCTTGACTTGCAACAAAATAATAGAGACCGGTTAAATAGTTTGATCCTATTGAATTTCGTATTTTGGCATAAATCGATTTTGTAAAATTAGCGAACGCTGAAATTAGAAAAGTTTTTGCAAACAGCGCATTTGGGAAGAACTAATTTAATAAGAGGGTGAATTTTAAGTTCAAAGATGCGCGGTATTAAAAATGAATTCATGGTTCATTTAGGTTAAATAAAAAAAAACAGGTATTGAAAATATAATATAATTTATACCTATGTCGAAATTCCACGATATAGGTGAGGTATTAGGCAACAATCTTAGAATCGGTCTTAGTCTGAGATACTTCTCTTTCTTAGTTTTATGAGGACAAGTATTTAGCGACTAAAGGCGTGGATCCAACTCTACGGCGCGCCGCCGAACCGTTCCACGGCGTCATGCATGGTTCTCTTAAAATTATGTCCACCATGGTTCATTATAGAAAAGTATGTCGTATGGAGATAATTTTAAGAGCAAATATAAAGCGCTGAGCGGTGCGCCTTGGAACCGTCCCGGCACGACAAAAATTAAGCAGGCAGATTAAATTCAAAACATCTATAGACATACAGTTCTTTATCGAGGGACTAAAATATATACCAATAAGTCAAGAACAGAATTGCTTCAGCTTTATCGAGATATTCAATATTTTAGCACCCGGTTCGTGTAATACGAGGCAACGCTGTATTTTGACACTTCAGTAAACTAAGTGCAGATACAACTTCAATACGGACGAAGTTGACTACTTTAAAGGGTTTCACAGCTTGATGTAAACTGAATTTACAGCTTACCTATTACCTAACTCTCGCGCGGTGTAACCCCGCAATTTTGAATTCCGCGGGAATATCGGGATAAAAGTAGTGTAGCGACATCTAGCGACGCGCTATAGAACTACGACGACGCGACGAAGTTTCCTACATCGCGCTATCAAAGTTTATATAGCAGCTAACATATTATATACGACATCCCGACATCAACCGTCCGGCCGTAGGTCGCGGCCATTCAGCCTCTTCCTACAGTAGCATATGTGCATATTTGTTCCTACAGTAGCATATGTGCTATTCCAGACTGTACATTATCACTATACCAAATTTCATCTAAATCCGTTTTGCCGTGATTTAGGAACAAGCATCCTTACCTACATCCACCAATCCAAACTTTCACATTTAAACTATAAGTAAGATTAAATACTCTTGTAGTTATCTATCGCCTATGTCCATAAAATATTTGAATTACTCATCGTTGAGTATCTCTTATTAATTCGACAAATTCGGTGCAAATGAAGCAATTACGCTTCCAACCAGGTGGTCTAAATTCATTCGCCAATTTATTTGCAGGATGAAGTTTTTAGTTATTAAACAGTTGTTGAAAATGTAGCGGGCGAATATTTCATTTATACTGAGTATATTCTGAGTAATGCAGGAATCGGTGGAGACTGAAGTGTTACAGCCCGTTCACACATTGTCCGTTCTACTGGATACGTTTTACCGGACATGTTTTTTTTTTCATCGATGGCGCATGGAGTTGTATGAGCGTCTTCACATATGGCACAGTATTCAGTATACCTACGTATTTACGATACAAAAAAGATATCCAGTAAAACGGATACTGTGTGAACGGACTGTTACGTTGATTTAAGGCTTTTTAAATAGGTTAGTCTGAAAAAAGGCAATAAATTTACTTAAGATCATAACGTTTTACGGTGTCACCACACAAATCGATCGAACGCCAATGGAACAGTCGACTTCGATCGATAGTTTCTACTACACCAGTCGATCGACGGACGAATGGAACAGTCGACGTCGATCGATAGTTTCTACTACACCAGTCGATCGACGGACGAATGGAACAGTCGACGTCGATCGATAGTTTCTACTACACCAGTCGATCGACGCAAGAATGGAACAGTCGACATCGATCGATAGTTTCTACTACACCAGTCGATCGACGGACGAATGGAACAGTCGACGTCGATCGATAGTTTCTACTACACCGTTCGATCGACGGACGAATGGAACAGTCGACGTCGATCGATAGTTTCTACTGCACCAGTCGATCGACGGACGAATGGAACAGACGACGTCGATCGATAGTTTCTACTACACCAGTCGATCGACGGACGAATGGAACAGTCGACGTCGATCGATAGTTTCTACTACACCAGTCGATCGACGGACGAATGGAACAGTCGACGTCGATCGATAGTTTCTACTACACCAGTCGATCGACGGACGAATGGAACAGTCGACGTCGATCGATAGTTTCTACTACACCAGTCGATCGACGGACGAATGGAACAGTCGACGTCGATCGATAGTTTCTACTACACCAGTCGATCGACGGACGAATGGAACAGTCGACGTCGATCGATAGTTTCTACTACACCAGTCGATCGACGGACGAATGGAACAGTCGACGTCGATCGATAGTTTCTACTACACCAGTCGATCGACGGACGAATGGAACAGTCGACGTCGATCGATTGTTTCTACTACACCAGTCGATCGACGGACGAATGGAACAGTCGACGTCGATCGATAGTTTCTACTACACCAGTCGATCGACGGACGAATGGAACAGTCGACGTCGATCGATAGTTTCTACTACACCAGTCGATCGACGGACGAATGGAACAGTCGACGTCGATCGATTGTTTCTACTACACCAGTCGATCGACGGACGAATGAGACAGTCGACGTCGATCGATAGTTTCTACTACACCAGTCGATCGACGGACGAATGGAACAGTCGACGTCGATCGATAGTTTCTACTACACCAGTCGATCGACGGACGAATGGAACAGTCGACGTCGATCGATAGTTTCTACTACACCAGTCGATCGACGGACGAATGGAACAGTCGACGTCGATCGATAATTTCTACTACACCAGTCGATCGACGGACGAATGGGACAGTCGATCGACTGTTGTTAAAAATAAAGCACACTTTTAGGTTTAAAGAACTTTATTTCTCATCCAAACAAGGTTCATTAAAAATGGGATACAATATTCTTTTTACTTAAAAGTGAATAAATATGATGAAATACCAAGTACATGGCCCCAAAGTGAGCATAGCTTGTATTATGGGATAAAATGTAGCGAATTAATAGATAAAAAACCCAGACAAGGAATATTTTTTTTTCTTGTTCCATGCGGGAATGAAACCCGCAACCACTGGCGTCTGAGGCAGACAGGTTTACCCCATCGCTGCATCGCCAAAGTGGTCGTCAAAGTCTTTGATATTTTCAACATGTAGATATATTAAACAATCATTTTATTTTCATGTCTTCCTTCTGCTTGTATACCTAATGTTATAAGTAACCGATTCTTAGGTGAAATTGATTGTCCGTAATTTGTATCTAATTTTGCTACTGCAAGAGCCACCTTAACAAATTTTCTATATCACTGTTAGTCATTCGAAAAGCATTCAAAACTGCTACTACTTAAAATATCATTTGGATAAGATTAGTGATCCTTGGCTTTAAAAAACTGCCCCGCACCGAGATTCTTCTGAGTTTACGTCTCCGTAATAACAGCACGAGTAACATCGTACTAGTCAACAACAACACGTCCTCTTCTGGATACATTTCGAAAGAAACTGAAAGAAACTGACGTCGACTGGCCGTCGGTCGTCTGGCCGTCGTCGGTCAACGGTATCCATCGATCGTTTACAGCTAGCAGACCTATCTCTATCAGATCTATACTCGTGAACGGGTGCTGCTAGCGGTGCCAGGTCGTTTTGCTGATTGTATGACTATTTTATTTCATTTCTGTTTAAATACTCTGGTCCCAGTTTGTCATGCTCGTGTTATGCATCCATACCTTAATGCACCTACTATGTAAGCAATTTGGTTTTGGCATGACATTGGCTCTCACAATTAGCTGTCTTGTGTTTTTTTTCATGTCATGATCAATTTGTACTGTACCTATTTGTTTTAATTCGTATAATCCTGACTGAAAAAGAGTTCCAAGAGTTTTTTCCGCCGGCTTTTTTTGTGTCTTGGTCTACTGTAATATCTTATTCGATAACTATCAACACCTTGTTAAAGCCGAAGTACAAGTTGTGACGTCATTAAGCGGCCATTCGATGGTCTTATGATGAATAAAAAAAAATTCATTTTAATTTTTGTCGATCGACGTCGAACGATGGAATTGATTGATTGGTTAGTCGACCGGTATCCGTCCATCGACGAAAGCTACCAGACCAGTTTGGTGTGGTAGCACCCTTAGGGCCAACGCATGTCGTAACGTCCATGTCCAAGCGTCGTCGTCGTCGTGGCCACGCGATTGGCACGCGCGACGCAGTTTTAGGTGAACACGTGCGTGGACACGGGTGAAGCAGCCGTGGCACTTAAGATAATATAACGGTGAGTAGTAGAAAAAATAAGTAAAAAGACAACAGAGTACAAACAAATTAAAAGCAGGTACCTACTTATTTCAAAAAGAAGTAAGAAACTTTATAAGTTTATAAGTTTTTAAATAAAAATAAAAAAGTTGTTTTTGCGCATTTTAATTGAGGCCCTAGTAATTCTCCTGGTACAAGGTTCTGCGAGGTTTATTATGGAACACAATATTGTTAGAAAGGTTTCGATAATCGGTTATTTGTGGCATAATCAGAAATATTGTCAAAGATAATATTGAGCTTAATGATTGATTCTAGTTATTCGCGTTAGACAAATTTATTAATTCTAGGGATTTTCGAAGATTTGAATATAATTCGATCGACTATGCCATATCAGATATGAATTGCACTGTGCCAATGATTTATGGTCCGTTACATTTTCCATTCTGATCCTAAATCCTAGATCGTTACCACGTAATATAGGAGTCTGCTTTTTTATTGTGACAGCGGTGCTCATGCATGATAAGTGATGTAGACACGAGATGGATGATAGGGTAAAACCTTATAACAGTTCGCTAGTCAAGGTTGTAAAGGACTGAATAGATCTCATATTTATACACATAAACTAGTGGAATTGTTTTTATGTGAACAATATCTTAATTTTAGCAGCTATTGACGAATAATACCTATAAATGTACGAGATAAAACTCAATTTAATATCGTCTGAAAGCTTTTTATCCTCAATTTTTTTTTGGCAATATACCATTGTTAACCATTTTGCATTCAGAAATGTAAATCGTTTTCAGAAATATAGCTATAATAGCTATGGAAAATTGATTTAATAATAATCAACGAATGCAGAGCATTAAAAAAACCGACTTCACGTCAAAACTTTGGCTGAGTTATCATGTCATCCACGTAAACATTCACCGAAAATTGAAATTTTCAATGAAATTCTCAACCGATTTCGATGAAATTTATATTGGACCAACTATGAAGTATTCTCTATCATATGAAACAAGAATTTTCAAAATCGATTCATAATTGACCGTAATATCGTGTAACAAAGACACAAAAAGAAACATAAAAACAAATTGAGAACCTCCTCCTTTTTTGGAAGTCGGTTGAAAAATATGATTTAGGTTTTAAATATGTTTTGAACATAGGTAAGAGAGTAAGAAATTCGTAAAAAGTTAAAATACCTTAAACCGTATCATGAGGGAAATTACTTGCAAGTCAAGTAGAACTTATTTTTATTAACCAATATCTTATAAACATGACATTTTGTCGTTCCTCTTCTTAGAAGTCACGCTTTATACCGTGCTGTTTATCTTCTCAGTATTAAGCTACTATTACACATGCTCTAAAATTGCTTGCTAAAAGCATGCCATTTAGTATACTTAATACGAGCATGCCTAAAAGCTGTTTACATTTGCTAGCGAAAGGCATGCATTTAAGTACGCTCTTGAATAAGCATGCTCAAAGCAAACATTTCAAATACACGTGCCATTTTATAGTGTGCTTTAGCAAATTTAGGGTGCTTCACAATTATCTAGAGAAATTTGGCATACTCTGCGTACTATGTCGGAATTTAAAAACACAATGGATCGTTATCAGCCACCTAGAGGAAAAAAATGTTATTTAACTCAGCTGCTTGCGAATATTGAAATGTTTTTAAGTCGCACAATGTTCAAGAAAAGAAATTGGCAGGCAAAAGTTCTTAGATGTTTAAAATATGTGTTTATATAAAATTACTCAAATTCCCCCAATAAAGTAAAATTACTATTCAATAACTGATAAATAAATCTGATATTCATATGTATATCACTTCAATATTTTCAAGTTACTAAAATCTATATTTCAACTCATATGGATTTCCATGAACCTTAATTTCAAAATCTTATTGGCTTTGTGCTGAGTACCGGTAAGCTTAAATATTGAACTTCTTTGTTTTAGGTATTTGACACCAAAAAATGAAGCTTATCTGTCCCAAGCTTGCACGGATAAGTGAACGAAATGAACCACTTTTATCTCTGCGATGTTAGAAAATATCACTTAGGTGAAAATCAAATTACGACGGTTCCTAAGCTACTGATTACTTAATTTTATTTGCCTGTGTGTTGGCAAGTCTGTATTTAAATTTAACTTAATTTTGCCCGCCCTTTACTTATTACACAGCCTTATTTTGTAGACATCCTTTGATCACTGAAACTTGAGAGAGTCAATATCAGGCCTTTTACTAATTAACTTAATGGCTGCGATGCTGAAACGAGAATCTTGGCAGATCACGCATAACACCATCTTTCGGGGATTTAAGTACCTACCCCAACAGTCATTTTATTAAATTAAAAGCGTACAATTTAAATATTCACACATATTTAGGCCAATAACAAAGCATCACGGCTGAGTGCTCAGTATATCAAAGAAAAAGATAAAGATTAGGAGCCGTTTCTACATTTAATAAAATTTCGGAGGCTTTATTTGTATATGAAATATAATATTAGGGAATACGTTTGAAAAGAAACTAGATGTTTTATATGTTTCTATCTGCGTAAGTCTCCATAAAATTATAAGTATATTTTTTTCTTTTATTAACTTTTCTAGCAGTTTCTATACATTGTATAGACAGTGTAGATTTGCTGCAGGTTTTTTGGAGCCTCGAGTCCATTTGGATTGTCTCAAATAATAATGGGGTACTTTGTATTTGTTTTGTTGGCAGTAGGTAATATGTAATTTTTAATTGGCATTTCTAAAGCTGGGGTCACACTAACGAGAAATGCCATTAATTGTCGCGATATTGGGTGTAGCCACGACTTAATGCGACGCGATTATTTGGCGTTTGGCGATATTCGGTAACATCGCGGTACATCAAAGAGATTAACGCGAGAATTAATGCAATGAAGCGGCCACACTACGTATTGTCAGTATGCGTCTTGAGCGCGACTTCATCGCACGTTTTACTTGTGCTTTGAAAAACGTACTGTGAATATGGAGTGAAGTAACAAAAAAGTGATTCTGTTTCTAGAGATTCTGCAAATAGAACCATATTTGTGGGATCCAAATATAATTTTATTCAAATAATAAAAAATTACCCTCATGTAATACAGAGCTCTATTAACGTCCATCTTGCTTGAAAAAATATCGCCAATAATGGACATTTACGTAGACCGTTCAAGTGTAGGCAGCCATCCAATTTAGCGCGTTAGAAATTATTGTTATAATTATTGCGCCAATAGGCATTGACGTTGGCTGCTAGTGTGACCCAAGTATAAACCGACACGCCTCTTTGAAAGGACCTGACTATTATTGTTAATACTTTAAAAACATAAAAAAATCTAATTCACGTTTAGCTTCAGTAGGTTATTTTCAAGTACTTTTTCAGTTTTTACTGTAAATATTCCTACTGTTAACAATTAGCTTCGACATATCATTTAAAACACAAACTGTACAAATGCTAAGTCAGTAATGAAATTAAGGGTTGACCAACATTAGACCGATATGTTTATCTGGCAAGTAAACATGATAAAAAGAAATAAAATATTTTGTTACCCAGATTTCGGAACTGATACTATAAATGAAACTTAAATATTTATACTCGTAGAAGGCAAAGATTGTGACGTCGCACCTCCTCAAGCGAATCGGAAACGTATTAACCCTGTTCGTTTGTCGATAGCAAATATCGTAAAGATGTTTTGATAGTTATTGTCATATAAAATACATTTAAATAATATTCAGGCATTTTTATTTACTTCTCGAACTCTCAATCAATAGAAACCAGATATTAACGATTTATTAAAAATGGATTAGGCACTATTTATTCGGTCGCTAGAAAAATATTATTTTTGGACTTTTTGCACATAACTGTGAACATAACTTGGAACAAAAGTGCATTAAGTTCAGCCGTGCCTTTGTAACAATTTAACTTAGGCATTTATAGTAAAGCATATCTTAAAAGCTTAGAAGTAATAACAGATCTTCAATTGTTGACTATTGTTTTGTTATACTTGTAGCTTCCAATCCACTTTGAATTTATCTTTCAACCTTTCTATCTATCTTAATCACCCGATTGCACGCAACGATATAATTACAGTGATTCTACTCTGTAATTATATTGTGATACTGCCCTATCAGTTGGATTGTTGGAAGAAATAGGTACAGAAGGCAGCAGATCAAACCTTACAAACCTGTTAAAAAATTGTAATTGAATTTGAACTCTATGCCCTCGGCATGGGGAAATTCGACAGTTTTGTAACACTTGACTTGCTGCCTTCTACTTTGTCATCAAAACTTCGTGCCATTAAAGTTATTCTTCAGAAATTTATCGTTCACAAAAATTCTTTGTGCTCATTTGTTTTTATGAGGGGACGGTAATGTAGAAACAGCACCTTCTTTCATGAAGGGTTATTAGTATCAGAAGAAAACAAAGAATATTAAGACATTAAATTTATATTTAAAAAAATTACAAGTTTCAAAAATATAATGACTGCTATTATGGTTTTTCAATCCCGTAGCAAATTGTGCAAATCCTATTATTATTTTTCTGTAAAACTTTTCTCATTTTCTTTTGAAGAAGAAAAAGTTAGGAATTAATTCTTCTCTTTAATACTGCAGGATTTACACTGATTTGATTGAATAAAAAGGCGACTAAAATCTTACTTGTAGTCTCAGCTTTCTACGCAAGGAACGCATGTCGATGATTCAATTCAATTCAATTCATTTTATTAGAACGTATTATTCCTATGATATATTCTTACTCAGATTTGGCGAAGGCAATATTAAGGCGAGGATACAGCATTTTTACACTTTTTTAAACGATAATATACCAAGTAACGTGTACATGTTGTGTCTGAAAAAAATATTCACAAAAATTACTCATATAACCAACCGCTGTGTAAAGATAGAAACACGATTAATGAAAATTGACTCGATAAAAAGAGGTCACAAACATAACAAGTAATTTACCATTTCAAACAGATATACAAAATACCATAATGAATTCATGTAAAAGTTACATTAAAACATAAAGCTGATTTTGTTTTGAACCCAGGACCTCTGGCATAGAAGGCAATGTATGTTACCACTACAGCAGCCGGTCGTCATAATATACATGTCGGAGCTAACGATAAGTTGGCGATATTAAGATGTTAGTATGACTTCATGGTAACGTAAGTATGTTGGTAGCACTGTCGTAGAGGGCGCTAAATGCAATGAATGACTGTTTAACATTCGATTGCAGCGCCAGCGGGCATATCTAGAAGAAGGATGATGGCAAGACAGGTACGGCTAGGACGGCTAGGTGCGCTAACATATCTCGGACTGACGGTCGATAGTAGCTCGGTATTAATTGAGTTGGCATTGTAACTGACGGAACGGACTCGCGAATAAAGATTTTGTTGTGACTAAGCCAGGGTTATACCCAAGCCCTCAGACTCGGTACTAAGTAACTGTCCAGTGATTAATTCTATCGTGTTTTGCGAGTTTGTTTGTTTTCCGACATACATATATGTATAGTAATAATCTTAATCCTCGATTTTAACTATAGTGTAAAACACTACGGGCTGCAATTTTTCGGTGTGTTGATATAATAATGGAGAGAGACTATTGTAGTGACAGGGGGTCAGCCTATCGCCCACAAAAACGCCTTTAAAACCTCTGACTTTTACAGTATGCCCGGGAACGGAAGTAGCTGGCACATTCTATGTTTTTCTTTCGCTCCCAGTCCAGCATGGAAGCGATTTTGGTGTTTAGTAAAAAAGTTTGTGGTGCCATATCTTTATTTTTTTTACTGAGCGATTCCAAAGCTTTTTTATGTATGTAAGTATGTTAGGGTGAAATTTTGTAACTCAATTTTGAAGCAGATATCTTTAACCGATTGAGCTGAAATTTTGTATACCCGTTCAGTTTGGAAGTCAATGCATGATTAATTGTGTGACGTCATTATAAATAAACCTTTACTGTAAACTTAGTATACAGCACCCGGGACAGCTTAACGTGCCCTCCGAACCATGGAAGTCGTGTCGTGGAAAATAAATGATCGGCGGCGGTCCCCCATCTTAATACCGGCCGCGCTGAGCCTGCGATATCGTTTGATATCGGCGGTGCCACTACGACTTTAATTCAAATACTCGTTCTAAAAGAGTATGTATATTCTTGAACACTTCCACATATAGTGAAGGATAAAAGCCAAGCTTGTAGTCGCTTGGCAGGTCCTACCACATCATCATCACTTTTTTGCAATCTCATATCATATATTCAAAACAATTGTTTTATTAGTCTCTATGTTTTTTAATAGTTTTTCCGTACATCCGTTATTCTACGAACTGTTTTGTTGTTTTCGTATTTTTGAAACTATGAGTATTGCTAATTGGCTTGCACGTTTCATTTATTCGATTTTCTATTTGTTTGTTTTGATTTGCTTCGTTATAATAAATGTATTCGAAATAGATTTACAAACTATATAAATGTAAATAAAGTAACTCCTTTTAAAAAGCTCAATTTTATGAGGTCTTTTGAGTTGTCCTATTAAAATAAAGAAATATTTCAAGTGCAACTATAAATAAACATACTAACTTAATAAAAATTAGTTTAATTAGAAAGATTGGACTTTTAATGATAAGGTATAAATAAATAATATAAATAAAACCCCCAGACAATCAACTATATGGCCCCAAAGTAAGCATAGCTTGTTTATAAGATACCATAATGTAAAGCAAACTGGGAGGAAATCTAGAATATAAATACATATACATAAACGCTCAGACCCGGAACATTTTTTTTCTTGTTCCTTGTGGGCATATTTTAATCTCTTTTATGACATGGAAGTCAGCAAACGAGCACTGGATCCAGCTACTGGTAAGCGGCATTTAGGCCGATGGACATTGTTAGTCGGAAGTGCAATGACTAACATTGCGTTGCTGATCAAAGAATTTCACTGACTGGCCATCCCCTGCGTCTGGAAAACAACTCCGCAAACCCGCAGTTAGTATGGCCAGGCCTGGCTCACTCCGCGCGGTACATCCATTATTTACCTACAGCGAAGCGCTCCGCCGGCGGATTTCGAATGGGTCGTGTGTCACGCGCGCGCCCGTCGGGACGTTGTAGATACCTACCTACCTAATAGCACTCACAGTAATTCTATGATCGAGGTCGCAAATAGTATTTAAAAATTGTCCATTTTTAATAAAAAGAAACAAATATTCAATTAGATTATGTTTAGATTTGAGTATGTTCAATTTAGCAAACAAAACATAGGTAGTATTACTAATTGTTCGTCGTAACTTTTTTTTCATTTTGTACTTTAGGTAAGTTGAAACAATATTTTTAACAAAGGTAGAAAGAATAACAGTAATACCTACATCGGTAGATACTTAATTAAAAATAAGGAGATTAATTATTCTTCACTAGGCAGCAACCCTAACAGCGTAAGTGAAGATAAGAGGCATGCGATAGAAAGAGACAAAACTTCTAGGTATATAAATTTGCAGGTACGTAATGCTGTGCGAGCTGAATTCCACCGTATCGCGTCGTACGTAGCAAGACTCGAATTTATTTAGATCTTCTTGCGGAGTAATTCTTCTGTACCAACGGTACTATTACTTATTCTGTGGTATGGCGGTTAAAATAGGGAGGTCGGTAATACCTACCCAGGCTGCTCTGAACAAAGAGCCTACTACGAGTAAAATCTAAAATAACTGTAGAAATAGGTTAGTAACTATAGTTGAATTGTTTTCGAATGGTTTTCGTGACAGTTCTCATTTTCCATTACGCGCAAACTATTTATAACTAATAAAATAAGAATTGGCGCGTTAAGAAATAAAAACTATGTCAATAAAATTGTTTATTTTAAAATTATAAATTTAACTAATAATAAAATGTAATTGTTATTATTAGCTGAAATAAATTAAGTAAATGTCATAAAAATATTCATCCTAAATAGACAGATTCAAAGAAACGGAACGTTCAGTTTATAGTGATTGACACTACTGAATCGACATTGAATCGATGAATATGAGCGGCCATCTTGTAATCGGAAGTTTGTATACATTTTTTCAATAACTGATTCGATACGTCAAAGCCATCGAATGGAAGATCGAACAATTTCATTACGGCAACGTCACAAAGATTGTCAATTTTGAACCTTCACAAAAACCACTTGATAAGAATTCGACTATAATAAAATAATTTGCAACAGTAGCTTTTCAAAATGCATAGGTATTATCAATATTGTAAGTCGCAACTAAATTGCTATGCAGGGTTGATTTTTAGTCACCAGCCAAACTTAAATGTTAGTTTCTTTGATACAATATAAACGTACCTGCATATTTATTTTAGCGTCGCTCAGTACAAAAAAGTAGAAATGTGGAACCACAAACTTTTTTAATAATAGTCGCTGTTGATGAATATAGCTACTACGACGCGGCATTTCATTGAAAATACTACGACGTAGTACTACAAGATATTTTGAAGTAGCACGTAGTCATCTTTATTTTAATGGTAATTAAGAGTGACCAAGCTTTGCTCAATATTTTAGCCGACATATTAATTTACTTTTTAAAAAATATATACTTTTTTCTGCAAAAATCGTTTCTATAAATGATATTAATTGTGAAAAAAAAATTTGGCCGGTGACTACAAATCAACCGTGTATAAGTTTTATTGATCTACCTCAGAACATTCCTAGCGAGTGCAACGCTCGAGGTTACGAGAAGAGTAAATAAAGGAAACTACTATTACAACGCGATTAAAGTCATATTTATTTTGAAAATTACGTTTTAATCGCTTAAATTTCAAAGTATGTTACGAATGTTATTTAATATGAAAAGTTTTACATGTTTATTCCACTTAGCTATTACAGCTCCTACTTGACCGGTTTGTTAATATAACCGGGAAATAAATTCTTAGTGTAACACTACTTCATTCAGGTGTCTTTAGAGAACATAGTTTTTATGGTGATAAACACACAGACACGGATTTTTTTTCTTGTTCCGTGCTTTACTCAAACTCGCAACCACTGGCGTCATATACATACAAATACTACATATTATTGATAAGATCTTATCATACATATAACATGTTGTATGATAAGATACGATTCTCTTCCACTGATTTCTTGTTTGTATTACAAAAAAGATAAACATACATATACTCGACTACACAGATAGTGACATTAATTCACTACGTTTTACTTTACTTTATTGTTATTCTTCTTTTTATCTTTTTCCATGTATGTCTATATTTTATAGTATCTTTATATTCCTCGTTATTTCAAGTAAAACTAATGTTTAATTTGTGCTGTTGAAACACCAATAAATCAATTAGTTATCTAATCACAATAAACTGAGTACACAAAATCATACACAAAAGGCTCTAGGGCCTTCTAAAATTACATAGACATAATATTGATTGCGTAAATAATGGTTAATCGCCTCGCACCCACATCGTTTGCAGTCTGACATTTAAATTGAAGTTCTATTTATATAATAATTTCTAAAGGTATGATAATTCTAAAGGCAAGCTTGAGCTTAACCGCTCATGCCTCTGAAAGAGTTAGTGGACGATTCGCCCGAATTTCACTCATCCAAATCGGATGGATTGCCCCCTTTAAAAATTAATGCTATTTTCTGTAGGCAATTCGTCCGAATGCCATATGTTAGCGGACGAATTGTCTCTTCAAAAATTTTCAAGTAGTCAGCTCGCCCGAATTTTATTTATGTGAAAAAAACATAAAAAGTACATAAAGAGAATCATATTGAAAATAATTTGAAGCAAAGTTTAAAGGTAAGATATTATAGTTAAAATTAGGATCGCAATGCATTTAATATGTAATAAACTCTTAAAACCAAGTTATATTGTCAACCACAATTTTTTTTTTTTGTTTTTCCGACACATAAAATTTTGGCACCACCTAAAACAAGCTTTAACCAGTAAAGCAAGCTTTAGCGGGAGGAGGATGAATCCTATTACGGACGAATGGGCATTCTATAAGCTGTTAACCCCAGTGGCTAACGGAAAATAGAATGCCCAGACAGTGTGGAGACTCACTCAGTGAAGCCGAGCATACCCACTAAACATCCCCCTTTACGACCTACCTTGATTCAGGTTATTGATCATTTATCGGAGCGACAGCCAATTGGAGAGAGAGGCTGCACAGTGAGTGGCATCCGGACGGCTGCCACCAAAAGGAACTGAAAGCGAGAAATTCAGAAGCTAAGACTAGCAGAAATGACAAAGCTGAAACTAAGAGATTATCTAGAGTGATCAGACTCACTCTGAGATAGGAATGCTGGAAAGAAGGACTACGTTTAGAAACGTTGAGCTTGCTGGAGTTTCCTGATAAGGGGAGCGAACTTGGTTAGAACCGGAAGAGCACCGTTGAAATCCTCTGGGCTGGCGTCGAGAGCGGCGCCGAAAGCCAGGATCTCGTCGATGGGAGCGAGCTGGATCCAGAACGCCATGCGGTCTTGAGACCCTTTTGCGTTCTGGCACTGGGAAGCCGATTTGGCGGCCGGTTGCGATTGAGTCGCGACCCGGCTGCGCCGACCTGAAACGATAGAAGTAGAGGCCTTGGGGGCCTTTGAACTGACTGGAGGAGCGTCCGAGCTAGGCTGCGGTCGCTCTCTCCAGTTCTCGATGGGCTTCACGGTAGCCCTGGCAGCACGTGGTGCCTTGGGGCAGCCGCGAAAGTTTGCTGTGTGGCCTGACTGGCCGCACAAGACGCAGGACGGAGCGGTGGGCGATTCGGGAGTGCGAGAGCACTCCTTAGTCCCATGCGGATCTAGGCACTTGACGCACCTAGGGGAAGCAAAACAATTTGCCGCCGCATGACCATACAGTTGGCAGCGGTGGCACTGACCTGGAAAACCACGCTTGTGTGGAACTTCGACGCGGATGTTGGAGAGACCGCTCACGGTGGGCTTGCCTCTGAAAATGGACTGCCCTTGCGGGCTCTTCGCTAGGATTACTAGCGCAAGTGGGAACTGCTTGCCTCGGCGGCTGTGCATTTTGTGCACAGATTCGACGGGGAAGCCTTGAGAAGACAAGTCCTCTTGGATTTGCTCGTTCGAGAGCTCGAACGGCACGTTCCTGAGGACGGCCCGAATCTTACGCTCTTCAGGGAGGGCGTAAGTGTGGTACTCGAGCTTTTGATCAGCAAAAACCGAGTAAGATTCCTGAAATCGGAAATGGAATTGACAACAACCTTAATAGAGTCACCCACGTTGGATGCCTTACTATACTGGATCTTGGGATTGTGCCTACCGCAGAGAGCTGAGACCTCGGTCCAGCGGCTCTTGTCCCGTAGAAAGACGGGGGGCGGAGACTTGACTTTCGGCTGAGCCGAATCTGATTGCGACGCAGGCTGTGACGCCGGGATCGCTGTAACAAAAGGCGCAGGAGCAGACGCCGGTGCGACATTTTGCGGAGCAGGAACAGCGGCTGGAGCAGCTGAAACGGACAGAGACGAAGTCGAGAAAGCAGCTTGCTTCTTCTTCTTCGATTTTGATTTTTTGCGAACCTCTGTGAACGGAGCAGGAGATTCTGGAACTATAGAGGCGGAGTCGGACTCGCTACCTGGCGGGGTAGTTTTGCGTTTGCACGCTGTAGAGTCTACTAACATGTTGCTTTCGGCTTGCACAGAGGGATCTGGCGTCGCCTGAAGGTCAGTTAGGTAGTTCGGAGGGAGGGAAGACTGAAAGTCCGGAGGGATGAGATCTGCAAAGTGATCAGGAGGGAGTTTGATGCCCTGCTGGTTTGCCTTGACGAAAAGATGAAGAGCGGACATAATACATTGTAGTATCTTGCCCTGTTGGAAGCAGAGTTGCTCTATATCTACTGATGGCTTCGGAGGATCCATTGAGTATGGAAATGGAGAATGCTGTAAGAGAATATCTTAAGCAAACCTACGTGCCGGTGAACGGCGAAATGGCTGCACAAACTGCGCTGTAAGAGAAACGACCTAATTCGGACCTATTGCCGGTGCACGGCGGACGATCAGGCTTAGTTGTCACGGTTACGTATCCACCTAACCAGCGATGCTTCGGCCGGCAGCAGTCGGGTCCGCCCTGAAAAGGGCAGATGAATTAGCCCCGACACCACACAGCCTCCACAAGAGAAAACTTTCCGAAAGAGCTTAACTTGGCACCTGACCCGCACGAGTGCGGGGGAGGGAACAAGGGCAGCGCAATACGAACACTCGGGAGCGGCCGCAGACACGACCGTTCGGGAGCGAACGCAAACGGGAAGTGGCGTCAACCACAACCACAATACGAGGACCACAGCAATATATTCGCTACGGAAAAAATGAAAGAGAAAGCCTCATACGCTTTCACACTCATTTGCATGAGTCATCAGGGTCCTCAGTTGTCAAAAAGCTTTAGTTTTGTGAAAACTGAGGACCCTGCGTGTGCCGGACCGTTTAAGATCTATAATGTGACTGTGTTATATATTTATATGGAAGTAAAAGTGATGTTCAGGTATTAATCACGTAAGTAATTAATTTTTTAGTTCTTATTTTGTTGTAAATATCCTCTCACCCAACTGAAATTGTAGTTCAATTGCAACATATAGTTTTGTTTTACTATCGCTAATTGCCTTAATTGTATTTTTTATAGCTTTAGTAGTATTTTTTAAAGGTTTGATTTTAATGACTTTTTTTGAATTTTTTTTTATATTTAAGCTATTTCTAAATAATTTTATTTTTTATTGCGTGGCCAAAAATTATATGTAAGTGTTATTGTTATGTGATTTGAAAAACCTAAACAACTGATCATTCAAAAATTTTGTCTAATGTTGACATTTTATAGTATTGGTTTATAAAAATGACAGTTATTGTGAAAGTGATGAAACATTATTATGATTAAAACCAAATTTGTTGTAAATTAAGTATTGTTTTTATTTTATGAAACTTATTTAAATATTTTAATAAATATATTTTATTGTTAAGGTTGTTAAGGTCAACTTTAAGTGAAACTATATTTATTACCTAAACTATATGTAGTTGATTTTTATTTCTGTTTTATTTCTCCTTTTTAATAATAAAACCTTTTACCCATTTGAATAAAAATATTGTTGATTTTTGTGTCTCATTTTATGTCTATAAGAGAAGGTATACTTTTAAAAATATATTAACCCTTAAAACTTCTCTGCTTGAGTGTACTTAACCATAACTCTATTGAATAAAACACAATGCTTTTATAATGTTCGGGAAAGTTGACTACTTTAAAAGTTTTGAAGGGACAATTCGTCCGCGAACAAATGGCATTCGGACGAATTGCCTAGAGAAAATAATATATTTTTTAAAGGGGACAATCCGTCCGATTCGGACGAGTAAAACTCAGGCGAATCGTCCACTAACTCGTCTGAAGCACTATAATACGTTTTATGTGCACAACTCTACACCTCTGATAACTAAGCATATATTCGCCCTCCGTAATGCAACAATGTACAGTGAATATCAGAAGTTGTTATTCACACGAGTAGGTTTGGAAAATATTTCGTTTAAAACCCTTTGTTGTTATTTGATATAAAGTTTTTTTTCGGAAATAAGCATTTACTATTTTAACATGCAAAATAAGCTTCACAATTTTCAACCGAAGGAAGTTCTCAATTCGTGTATATGTTTTTTTGTGTCTTTGTTACACGATTTTCGGACAGTTATGAATTGATTTTAAAAATTCTTATTTCATATAATAAAAGATACTTCAGAATTGGCCCCATATAAATTTCATCGAAATCGATAGAGTACTTCATGGAATATTTCATTTTTTAAAATATGTATGAATTCGGAGATCGTTTACCTTGACGATCTTATACTTCAACCAAAGTTTTGACATGAAGTCGGTTTTTTTAATGCTCTGATGTAAGTTAAAGGATTGGTGCAAGTGACTCTTTAAAGCAATAACTTCCGAGTGGATTTCGATTTTGCAGTAAAATAGTTTATGTTCAGTGTACAATAGGTTGTAAAAACACTTGCCATTTGAAAGCTGCTTCGGCGTGCACTGTAAAAACTATTTGTCTTTCCTGGTATTTAAAGTCGACTTTTGTTAATCCCTTAGAAATAATCACAATAGCTCTTAGACATAAAGACATAAGAGCCACGGCGAAGAATTAAAAAATTCCTCGAACAATCACATCATTTACATGGCCCCAAACTAAGGAAAGCTGTGTTATGGGATACCATGTATCAAACTAGGGGGAAACTAGAATATAATTACATAAACACCCAGGCCAGGAATATTTTTTTTCTTGTTCCGTGCGGGAATCTAACCCGCAACCACTGGCGTCTGAGGCAGATAGATTTACCCCATCACCAAAGTGGTTGGTAATAGTTAATTTATAAGCCTTTACTGTTTTTCTTTAACATAACTATGTTCCAAACGTTTAGTAGATATAGGTGCTTTCCGAGCAACTCTCCTATTATATTAATTGATGATATGTTTTGGGCCCACCTGAAAACTTCCATCAAACTTCCTCTATTCACCGATTTTCATATCATAAAAACAAAAAACATCACAGACAGTTTTTTCGCACGTCGCATACAGGCTCGTCATGCACTTAAGGCAACAGGCAAATCATTAACTGGCTACATTTAAAACCAAATTTTCAGATTTTCAGCAACTTATAGGCCGTCATTTACAGCAATAGCAACTAAGGAATTTTCACTGAAAGAACCATACTATTATTACAAAAATCTTAACAGAACAAAGTACATACAAATAAATGAAAAATGTGATAAATAAAAAATTTATCACATTTATTTATCACATTATTTTTTTATTTATCACATTTTTCATTTATTTGAGAATAATTGAGCATTTTAAATGCAAAAAAACATTATTAAAAGTACATACAATACTATTAACGGCATCTGAGGATGAGACGAGTTTAATTTTCTAGATATTCAGGGTGCTATGTCATAAGCTAGACTGCAAGGCTGGCTACGCGTTTTGTTAACGCGCAACCCGGATGCACCGGGATTATGAAATGGAACCAAATTGCGAGTCGCCGAGGGTGTGAGCCAAAATGTGAGGGCCATAATTTTTGCCCTCACATTTGCAAAATTGCAAAACTGCAAAATTTTATGGAGATTCTTGTACATGCCAAAAATGGAAGAAAACGCACAGAATTTTTTAATATTTACTCATCAATTTGCGTATTACTAAGATGGTATTATGACAATTTTCTTTATTTATTCTATGAAACAGAATTATTAAAATATTTTTTTCAAGCACGTACAGGTTTCTACAATACTTACCATCTAACTTCAAATGCCTGCACTTTATTTAGAAAAAAGCTTTGGGAGTTTTGATGATGATATTAAAATTCCTTATGCCTGGCATTGATGGGTTCTGTGGAACAGTGGCAGAGTGTTAGGCTGCGGCGCGAGAGGTCCTCGGTTTGAGTTATGGCCGGGCCAGTTTAGGAAACATTTTTTTCTAGACTCAAGACTGGGTGGAATAGGTCTAATAATGGTGTAATAAGGGGGATACCTCCTAGTTCCATAAAGAAACGCGCACACTATGCCCATCGCGGCGCATCGCAGCGCAATGATCCGCTTGTGTCATTTTCATACATTTTGTATGAAGTGCGACCAGCCCCGCCCAATAGTATGCGATAGTTCATATAAAATGTACGAGGGGCTCGCACGCGGATTTTTGCGATGCGATGCGACCCGGCATAGTCATAGTTGGTGAGTCAGTTTGGGCCATTTATTTATTGTACAGTTAAACATTTTTCATTCATTTATTCATAATTTAGCCGTCATTTGAATTCAATCTTAATTACGTGATGATAAAGTCGGAGATAGCTCAAACAAGAAGTGCTCAAACAGATTCTTAGTAAAATATTACCAAAATACATCATCGTAGCTTATTTGGTGGCAAATTTGATAAAGGATATTCGCTGGCTTGGCGGACTTAGGAGAAGTTACTAAGCGGTGTCATGAGTTTTATGTGCGGTTGTCCGATAATTTTCTTCCTCTGACACTTTTATCCTGAGTGATAAGGCTATTCAATGACCTTTTGAATAATAAACCCTATTAAAGGACGGAGGAATGTTGTAGACAACGCATATCTTACGTCTAAATGTGTACCTTTTTCAAAATCGCGTAAGTTGCATGTTTTTGCTGTTAAAAACATATAATTAAAAAAATAAAATCCCCAGACAATCACACCAACTACATGGCCCCAAAGTAAGCAAAGCTTGTGATATGGGATACCATGTAGCGAACTAGGGAGGAAAACTAGAATATAAATACATACATATGAGTACAACGTGTATCATAATGAAGAGATAATATTTAAGGGGATTGTATGTTTGGTGATGTAGTTTATAAGTAACAGTTACATAAAGATAATGTTTTCAAATTGGAATATTTAATAAACACTAGACCACAACGTCGTGGCGCCGAGTTTACTGTGTGTATCTTACGATATCACAGGTTAAGCAACGCTCGGCGCGGTCGGTACTTGGATGGGTGACCGCCGACCATTCGTTTCTCACGGCGACTTCCGTGCTTCGGAGGGCACGTTAAGCTGTCGGTCCCGGGTGCTGTATACTTGTATACAGTAGTCGTTAGGGTTTGTCAGAAGCCATATCGGCACCCTGAAAATTCTGACATCCACCACCCAGCACTGGGCCAGCTCGGTGGATTATGGCCTAAACCTCCTCGTCACCCAGAGGAGAGACTCATGCCCTGCAGTGGGCCCATTACACGGAGTTGTGATGATGATGATGATGATGATGAGACCACAACGTAGCTAAAATTATGCTGGTATAGATGATGGCGCGCAAAGATGTTAAAGTTTTATGTAAATGGCAACCGCAATGTTAAGTCTTCTTTACATTTCGCCATTTTTGATATTATTTTTACTGTCAAAATTGTCATTGGCATGTCATCTGTCTTGTCATTTCACGTGCTGTTACTTGTTACTTTCAATTTTGTTCTTCATGTAGAAAGAGATAGACTTTCGCAATAATTGCTCGACCCCAACACAACATATTGAATAAAATATATTTAAAATAAGCAATTTTAATTTTAGATTTTTGTTTTATTTGTACTACACAGCAAGTAATAAAAACGTTTCTAATCTAATCTACGTACTCATAAAATGTAGATCAATCTTAAATTTTACTCACAGAGCAGAATTTTCAAATTTTAATTATCGAATTTTTATTTTTTTTCGAAATTCTAATCCACTCATCATTCCTAATGTGCTATTAAAATATAATTGAATATTATAAGCGGACCGTGTATATGTATTTATATTCTAGGTTCCCCTCTAGTTCTCTACATGGTATCCCATAACACAAGCTGTGCTTACTTTGCGGCCATGTAATTTGGTGTAATTGTCTATATAATATTTTATTCTTCGCTACGAGGTGCAAGAGTTGAGATTCTTTTTTTTTTTTTTTATTCATAAGTTTTTACAAAATTTATAGGAATGTCTTATAAATAGAAAGAACTATATATAGAAAGCTTTAAAGCTTTAGTAAAACTTTATCAAAACGATTTGTCTTAGCGCAGCATTATCACGTGAGCAGTATTGTTTCCGCTGAAAACTGTCATTCTATTCTACATCTTCTGGTTCTAGTAATATGGTTTCAAATATTAAGTGATTTCAGAATTAAATTGTTAATTTATTCCGGTGAACTTTTTGTAAAAGCTTTGTTTTAGCTTTAAAACCTGTGGCATGAAATACTGGCGGCGTCTTCTCAAGGCGGGTGAAATTGCCAGGTTAATTAAATATTAGGCTAGACTGGAAAGTACAGCGTATTTTATTAACACCTGCATTTTGTACCATTTACTAGTGAATTAGTTTTAGCGTTGTTCGGTTATTTATGGTCAGGCCATTTAGTTAGTAAATGATAACCCACTTATTTTAACTTCTTTGTTTTGCCTATTTTTTGTTTGTTGACTCTGTGTTAAAGGAATGAAATATCATACTGACTTTTTGACTTTGACTTTGAAAAATTACAATAAAAGAGTTGCGTAAATGGATAACTTTTTATTGGCTCTTTTATTTTCATTTTCTTATCTATCCAGCTGAAAGTTTCCCAGTTTTTTTAAAACTGTTGTGAATAAATAAAATAAAATCAGCCTAATTTTGGTTTGTGGGTGCTCCTCTATCACATGGGGGGTGCTCAGGGCTGAAATATTTATAGCTTTATCTGGAAGTAGCCTTATTTCCATCTTGGCGGGTACGTGTTAAAGTAACCTTTTTTAATATAACATCACTTCCTTTTTCCTTTACATGCTAATGCGAAAAAAATATTTGTTGTTTATTCAGATAGTTTTAGAGTCAGAAAGTTTATATGCAACAAAAATATACAACATACAAACATAAATTACAAACAAAAACCAAAGTAAGTACATCTTTATATGAAACGAGCAGAAAAAATTCTATTTACAACATAATATTTATTTAAGCCAAATGAAAGACTTCAAAAGATTACCAGTCCCGATTTCCGTAATTTAATATTATAGACAAATAACGTTTTTAAATATATTTCATTTCAAACCATTAAAAGAGTTTTACTTGAACAACTTCCTTAAGATATCACCCGTCATACCACGGCAGTTAAGTGAAATGGTAAGATATTTTGTCGAGTCCACAGAGGACTTAGCTTAGCGACAGGCGTACACTTAAGCTACCGTACTTGAAGTGGCACATAATTTCTTATTTAAAGCAATGTAGATGTAGATGTTTTGATGTAGACATTCCTTTTTATTTAACTTGATTTTTTAGTAACTTTCTTGTAAAGCAGTAAAGTGTCATCTATATCAATATTTCTTAGTATGTAAATTAGGTGTATACAATGAACAAATTGCTGTATTAAAAGGTTTCATGCTACTGTTAGACATGCTCATTTCAAGCACGAAAGCATGCTTCAATTGAGCATGTGTGTCGGAATGTTGCTCAAAATAAGCATGCTCATTTCGAGCACGCTCGTGAATCGACAGGCTTGCGATTTTCGGGCATACCAGCGCCGCAGGTGGAAGGGGGTGTGTTTTAAGCACATCTGAACAGGTTTGCGTTTTGAGCATGCTAGATACGATCAGTTGTTCATACTTAAATATACAGGGTGACAGGTTGGTCACTTTCGAAATTTGAGGATGTGATAGTTTGAGATCATACATGAAGAGAAAAATTTAAATAAAAAATAAATATTAATTACTTACTCAGTAAACTTAACCGAAAGTTTTATTACGCAACGCATTGTTACATACGCGTAATACAATAGATACTTACCGGGTGGTGGTGTGTGGCGGGTTATACTACTGTTTGCGTGTTGACTAAGGCGGCCGTCGGCAAAAGTGTAGTAATGTCTCTTTATTTATTCATTCCCTATGAAAAATTAAGTACCAACTTTTATTACATAATTATGATCAGAATCAAGTACAGAGTTCTCTCCTTTGTCACCAGTCACCCTGTATAAGCATACTTAAAACTAGCACGCTTATTGCTAGCAAATGTAAACTGCTCCTAAGCAAGCTCGTATTGAGCATACTAAATATCAAGCTTTTTAAAAGCATGTGTAACAGTAGCATTAGAGATTTAAATATATTTCTTTATTTTTATTTAATGACTAAACGAAGTCATGGTGGCGCATTGGCTCATGTGCATTTCGTTCGATATCGCAGGTTAACCAACGCTCGGCGCGATCGGTAGAAGGATGGATGACCGCCGATCATTCGCTTTTTCACGATGACTTCCGTGCTTCGGAAGGCACCAAGAGATGGTTTTGCAAAAATATTATTTCATATCAGACTCGTAGGTACTTTACGATATTATAATAGATTTTAAAACTATGCATTGTTTTGTGTACCATATAAGTGTTAAAATCTTATAAAAGGCTTTTAATTATAAAACCTTTGACTGAGTTGGGTTTTCTTTTGTTTCAAACTTTCATATTGTTCACTAAACTGAAACCTAGGGCTAGTGATACATGATTCTTTATTTATTTCTTTTGACTAAACTATTTATTTATTTATTCTTCATTGTACACATGGAGTAAGACATAACGTTATTAAAAATATAATAGGTACAGTGTACAATAGGCGGCCTTATCATCTACAGACAATCTCTTCCATACAACCCTGGGTTGTGTTAAAGGATAATTTAAAGTGACATAATTTAAAAGATTCATTTTAGAACTTAAAAACTAAAGAACTAAATACATATAAATAATATAATAATACATTGGTACATAAACTCTATACAGATAAAAAAGCCAATAAATATAAAAATAAACATACACACAAATATATACATACATGCATACACACACATACGTATACACATAAGTATACTAAATAGTATACTATGATATAATATATTTAATAGATTTTCCAAGAAAGTGTGCCTTAACCAGTCTTTTGAATATGTGAATTGTTTGAGCCTGTTTGTTGAAACCGTGAAAAACTACAAGCTTTTGTTTACTCAGCTGTCAAACCAAAAAAAAAGTAAACTTCACACATGTACTGAAGCTTTTGCCGATACTAAAGCTTTTAGTACATGTCATAATACTTCAACATCGCTCTCTTTTCTGTGATAGATCGTTTTGACCAAACCAAAAACTTGCAACAAACTCGGCACTGAATTTACGTTAACGTTAAAACTGTTTATGCAGAGGAATAAATTTCCAAACATACACCTAGTACGTTGTAGAAGAAGTGCCTGCAGACTACGTGGATTGAATACAGAATAGTATTTTCGTTGCGAGCCAAAATGTAGCCTAACTACCTATACAAAATAGCTGATTGCGCAAAATAGCTAACCATTTGTAGCATTATTTGAAGCTGCGGTTTAGCGTATGCATGGAATTTGTTTTTAAATTTAGAGCTTAGGCACGTTAGTTATTTGCGTTTGTCCTATTCGGGATTTTACACTTATATCTTTTAGTTGATTAAAATATATAAGTTACCACGCAATGTGAAAATATTTGATAACTAAATGTAAAATACATATTTATGCCTACTAATATCATAAAGAGGAAAAATTTGTTTGTTTGTTTGCATTGAATAGGCTCTGAAACTACCAGCACAATAAAAAAAAATCACTCTTGTGGAGCTACACTATTTCTGGTGATAAACTATAATATAACATCACGCTGCGACCAATGGGAGCGAAGTTATACAGGAAAATGTTGTAAAAGCGGGGAAAATTGTTAAATTTTGAGAGCTTCTATGCGATGGAGTTATATCAGTATAGTAATAATCCTTATCCAAATTAACACGTAATCAATCATAAGTATTAAGTTCCGAACAAATTTGTCATTTACATAACCTGATTTCAATGAACACCTTAGGAGATACATTTTTTTTTTCAAATTCAAATTTCTTTATTGCGTGTCACTGTACAGAAAGGATCTTAAAATAATTGGTGGTTCTAGTGACGCCCTGCAAGGGCATTGCAATATCATACAATTAATGTAGATGAGAGGACATTTTTCTTAACCTAAGTTTATCTAAATAGTTATAACACTTATTGCTAGTTTTAGTTGGTATGTATCTACAATATACGTTTATATTTCTTTATTAAATAGGTACAGTATGTGTTTATTAATTTTAATTGAATTCTATATTTATCTTATCTAATTTATTATATTTATCTATTAATTTTAAAACGTTCGGGGTGACGAGGGCAGGCGAGCGGGTGGTTTGCTGGCATGGCTATCCACACAAAGTTAGTTCTGTTAGTTCTACGAGATAGCTACCGAACTCTAGATGGCCTACGACCCTATTTCCTCAAGTTTTGATATGTCACTTAGAAATAATATCGGTGACTAAGTTCGAGTTTTACCTGAATTTGTTATCTCAATCTGACCTGATAGTCACGTAGATGAGATGGAATAAAATGTATGGAGTGGTTATATTTGGAGGCAGATTTTGTCAGTTGATCCAGGAATGACCAACGGGTGGTCAAGAGATCCTAACACCGACAATAAACATGTCAACAGGAATTTTAAAGAAACGCTCCTTTTAAAGAAACGCGGTAACAGAACTGGGGCTTATAAAATGTCTGTATGCGATTGAGTATGTATTTATGATTAGGTATTTATCCTACAAAGCTTTTTATTACACACCGTACTGAGGGCTCATTAAATGTGGTTTTGCAATAATAAATTATGTAGGTATTTATATAAACCCCCTGTACTTTAATTCGGCATGCCTTTTGTGGGTATTTCTGTTTTAGAACGTGGGATAGGTGTCTCCACATTTCCAAATATTAAATGTCACTTTGCAGCTTGGCTGTGACACGACATTAGCATTCACGAATAGCTGTCATCTGGTTGTTTATTCATGTCATAGCAGAGTTGTGTTTCTGCCAAATTGTACTTGATTTAAATCTTTGCCTATAATGAGCACTTTTGACAAAAGAGTACCGAGAGTTTTTTTTCCGCCGGCATTCTTCCTCTCGGTCTACCTGGGGTTCTAATTTCATTTCATTTTGCAAGCTGAAGAAGTATTTATTTGTTTATACTTTATTGCACACAATTACAAAAGGAAAAAAAATACAATAAAAAAACATGCAGATAGGTACAACAGGCGGCCTTATCGCTGTAAAGCGATCTCTACCAGAAAACCTTGTATTTGAGTAAAAGAAAAAACTATAGACACATCAGTAGGTATTAATAAAGCACAAGTTCAACTACATTTTAACAATAAATATAATATAATAAATTTTCTTATATTATTATATATAAATACACATAAAACATATCCATAAATAAATACTTACCTAAATTTAAATACAAATCTTAATCCTACAAGCTAATAATAATACACTATAAGAATACTTCTTCTAATGTTCGAGTAAAGAGAGATAATATTTTATTTAAGTAGCTAAGAATGTTGGAGGATATTGGGCGATCATCATCTAGAGGAGGCGAGAGAAGCATGCTGATGGACGGAGGGCTCCCTCAGGATTCATCACATCACCCGGCCCCGTGCCGCGCCGCGCCGCCCTCAACTACCGTTTGACGTTCGCCAAGTGTAATTAATTTACAGTGAATAAAACCTTTTTTTTTACTACAGCTATTTTTCGTACTTCTTTTCCACAAAACCCGGGACACCTACGGAGCACATCTATGTTTTTTAAGCAACTCTGTTTGTCTATCTATCAGTGGGTATTTAACGCTTTCACAGCTCAACTACTGAATCGATTTTGACGAAATTTAGAATAGAGTAAGCACGAATTTCAAGGAGGATATAGTAATCTTATTTATCCAACTAGCTTTAATCGCCGATATTCCCCAGGGCGTAGTCGCGAGGAACTGCATTGATAAATGTGAGTGGTGATTAATAATAATAATAATAAAGTACTTGGCTTCGGCCCGTATACTTATTAACTTCCTCGAAGAGCATATATTTGAAAAAAGAATAATAATAAAAATTCTTTACTGTACACCAACAGCATAAAAAGAAAAGTAAAAAAGGTACATTGAATTTTGTATTGGCACAAAGGTGGCCTTATCGCTGTAGAGCGATTTCTTCCAGGCAACCGAGTCTTGGCAGGATTACCTAGTGGGAATTAGAATGGGCGTGGGACACAATCAATAAAAATAGGCTACATACAAATAATTCCAAAGACATACCTACATATTAACGACAGATACATGTAAATTTTAATAATGGATACAAACACATTCAAATAATACATACACATACATTCTAATAATACATACACATGACATATATACATATTGATACTAAAATATATAGACAATGAGAGCGTTAAGATGAACAATGTTTCACAAGGTAATGTTGTTTAAGCAGTTTTTTAAAGGTGTGCAGATTGCGAGCTAGGCGGATCTCCATGGGCAGCTCGTTCCATAATGACACCGATCGGACATAAAACGATTTGCCCAAAAATGTGGAAGTATGTGATGGTGTCGCTAAAAGGAGATTTGAGGAAGACCGCAAGTTGCGATCATTGTTGTTAAACCGATAGATAATCCGATTTTTCAAATAATCGGGTATAGCGTTATCATACAAAGTACGGTAAACTACAGATAGGATGTGAGTATTCCGGCGAAGGCGAATAGGAAGGCACTTGAGATTAGTTCGGAAGTCAGATATGTGGTCGTATTTGCGTAAACCAAATATAAATCTTATACAGAGATTTTAGAGCCGCTCAAGTTTATTAAGGAGTTCTTCAGTTAGGTCAAGATAGCTGGCATCAGAGCATCGTCGAGAATAGGAAGTAGGTGAGATTATGCTAGCGCAATTTTAGTGGCAACGGGGAGAAAATAGCGAAGACGCTTGAGCGTCATCTTGATTACTTAAGGCTTAAATGAAGGTTGCGCTTTTTAAAACTAATTTATAAAATTAAGAGTCATCATTCACCCTGCAGACGCCCACTGCTAGACATAGTTCTCCCCCAAGGTCCTCCACATAAATCGGTCCTGAGCAACCCTCATCCAGCGTTTACCGGTGACTTTTACCAGTTCGCCGGTCCACCTTTTGAAATAAAAAATACTTTGTATAGAAAAAATATCGAAATAATCGAAAAAATTGTTCTTCGTTCTCAAATTAAGAGTATAATCACTTTTTATTGTACCAGGTCGGTTTTATACTGGATTTTATATACAACATAATGAATGCGGGTTTGTTTGTGCATATTGCTTACAAAGTCTTAATATTGCATCTAATAAGCATTAATATGGACTTGTCTCTAGAAAGCTCACAAGCTGCAGACTTTGTTGCTCTGCGGTTTATGATATAAGACAATCGTTTAGAACAATTTTAGCACAAATATTTGGAGTCTTCCTGCAAGAGGTCGACAATCCGCATGAATTAATTATCCTACTTCTCACTTATATTTTAATTGCAAATTAGCTGGATGTTTGGTTGATTATCTAATATATAAAATTCTCGTGTTCAGTTACAGTTTTCGTTACAGTTTTCGTTGCCATACTCCTCCGAAACGGCTTGACCGATTTTGATGAAATTTTTTGTGCTTATCCGGTATCTATGAGAATCGGCCAACATCTATTTTTTATTTTTTTTTTATTTATATGGCATAACAACGTTTGCCGGGTCAGCTAGTTTTATCTATAAATCCCTCTGAAGCAGTTAAATGAATATGGCCAAAATGAGTCTCTATTTGAAATAAACCGTGTAAGGATTGTAGTTTTTGTATGTTTATTTTCTTTGTTTATGTTACTTTGAAATATCGAACTGAATCATGCATGACCCACCAAAAGCTCATTTTGGCAAACCGTCTAAATGCTAGTAGGTCGAAATTCGCTTAAAGATAAGTTTCCTTAGTGACTAACTTGTTATCATTTCATTCGACACTGACATTTACTGAGTACAGAATTCGTACAGTATCTGAAAATGTCCTGAGTGTTTTATACGCGAAAGACCTTAAAAGTTTGACAGTTTCAAACGAATTCGGCGAAATGGGTCATCATTCAGTTGGTTCGATAGTACTTCTAAGATCCATAGTAAGATCAGAGAGTTTCTTCCTTTTTTTCACTGCAAGAATAAACACCTCAATACTTTTAGGTACACAGGGTGACTGGTGACAAATATTAGATAAGTAGAATTCCCTATAAATAAATACCACTATGTTACTATTTACTTTACATACAACTGAGTCAATCGCGCCACGTGAGCTGGCACGCGGATCGCTGCCAACAACGCTAGCGTAACCATGCGTTGCGTAATCAATCCTTTAACTTTCGTTTAAGTATACTCGTCTCCTTGTATAATTGTATAAATTGTAATAAATTGTAAATTGCATCTTAAACCACACTATGTCATCCAGTCCGTATGACATGACGACAGTTCGGACTACGTGAGATCGCAACTGGACATGTTACTATTAGTTGGACAGTCTAGGTTGTACTGACACGGTCACAAACCATGTATGATTTACATGTTTCGTTACAAGTGTAAGCGCATGTGTCAAACTAGACTGCGTGTCATGGAAGTGCGCAGGGTAAATGAACAGCAGAATTGACGGTGGCGGGCGACGCGACACGACTCGACACGGTGACGTGACCCACTGCTACCCTGCGTCTGTATTCGTGTCATCTGGCGTACTTCGACGCATGACGTAAATGCAATTGTAAACGTCAGTTGGCCAAGCGGCAAAAAAAAACAACTCTCGGTGGATCGGCTCGTAACACCTGACTTGGATGCGTGTCTGTACACAGACCAGCGCAGCGTCGACACTGATCAAGGCTAGTGTAATGTAAATCCGTACTTTTTCATTAAAATTCTGTAGGTATTCGGCAGGTGCTCGGTGTTCGTGACAATTGTCCGCGTCCAAAAAACGTCCACATTATCGTAACTGATACGTGTTTCAGACACGTTTACGGGATCATGTAGGGAAAAATGTCATATTTATATTTTGCCGTCAACTTTCTTTTAAAATGAGGAATAGCTACAAAATTGTCATTACTATTTTAAACTAAAGGCAAATAATACTTGCTTTATATGAACGATGTTACGTACCAGATATTACGTATCAAACAATTACGGAAGAGAGGTTGTTCATTTGTTCTAGAAGAACACAGTTTATTGGATTGGCAATATTTCTTCACGGAGTCGTTTTTTGACAACTTTTTATCGTATTGGATATCGCTGATGTGATAAGATTTTGAATAGGTAAATATTAACCAAAAGGGTGACTTTACATTACATTTAAGAATAAGAGATAGGAATTTTAATCAACATGAATTTATACTTTTTCTTTTGATTTCTTGGAAAACGTTAATAAATTTTACCCACAGTGTCTCATCCATTATTGTTTTATTCTCTGAGATCTAGAAAAACTAGTTTATTTTCAATTATTTTCGAAGTAGATATCTTTTGCTAAGCATTATGCAAAATAAATCTAAAGTATCGTTATAATTAGGTTATCTCAGCGATACCATTATTTAATGCTATCTGCTTCGCACGGTCTTACCCGCGCCATTTTAAATCCCGCGGGAATATCGAGTTAAAAAGTGGCCTATTTGCTAATTTCAACCAAATCCAATAAGCCGTTTTGCCATGATAGAGGAACAAACATACAGACATGCATACATCCATCCATCCAAAGTTTCACATTTATAATATACAAAATTGTAGTTTGAGTTTATTCGATAGATGTCGCTGTATTTGACTTAGCTATATTTACTTTGTAGACTACAATTTATAATATTTGTAGGATTAGTGCTTGATTTCATGATATCTAAGTAGTATCTTTTGCAGCGCTGTTTTCAGGAAGTATTGGCTAAAGGAAATACTTTTATAACTCCGCATTATCGTGTATAAAATTCATAATTAAATTCGAAGTTTCGATGTCTGTACGTACAGGGACCATGGTCATAGTAGTCACGGAAACCGAGGTAGATGGCGTGAAGTTGATCAAATTCATTAAACGAATAAATACATTTCTTATGTACTCGTAAACATCACCTAGCGGACTTCCACCTGACTTGGAGAGCTCAAATGCAAATCAGCTTTACAACTAAGTGAAATAGCTTACAGCTAACTATTAGTTTCTATGAGTTCTAAACCACTCGAAAGGAAGAATACAGAGCAGACGACAGTGCTGTTTCAAACTCGCACGTTTTTATTTAGGTTAATTTTGTTCCTGTTAGAATTGAGTCCAACCTGACACTTTCTAAACTTTTAGAAACCAGAATCTGAACACGCGGTAGAATGTCAAGCCAAGCTCAAGTAACAGAACTGGCGAGCAGTACTTTTGTCGTTAAAGTCAACAATCAAGGCAAATGTCATAAGAGTGAACTTGGCTCTAATTTCACATTTATGTTTTTGATGGGATAATAATTTCTTAGATTAGCACGTTTAAGCAAACTTATATAGATATAGATGAACATTAATAATTATAACACATAACTCAGAACTCGATTCTGATCATAATTATGTAATAAAAGTACGTATTTACGATGGAGTTTATAAGTAAGAGTAACATAAATATGTTATCCTTGCGGTTCGGTCCAAAAAAAGTTCAAAGTTAAGATCAAAATATCTAAGTGTCAACCCTAAAAATAGCTGTTAGCTTTTGATGAAATCTATTCGATAACAGATGGCGTGAAAATAAAGTAACTATGACAGATACTACAAAGTTCAGCCGGTGCGGGAAAGGTCATAAGGTTCCTCAATCTTGGGAAATCGGCTGAGCGGATTTGGATGAAAATTGACATAGTGATAGTGTACAGAATCCCTAAATTCTCGCGGGACTCGAAATTGCGCGGGTAAAACCGCGCGCAACAACTAGTATAATATAATTTTCACCTAAATTTGCACAGTAACAGTTTGGTAAGTGGTTAGTTACCCAAATACTATCTAACTATTATTCGCTGGGTCTGCGTCGGTTTCCCGCTTTAGATCTGTTCCATTTAGCAGTAATTTAATTAGTTTCGTCTTCATACCTCAACAGTTTTGATATACGATTTCTGTATTTTACTTACTAGCAATTATGTGGTTTTTCCAATATTACCTTCGTAGTATTTTGAAAGATTGGATTGGGTTACTTGAGAACATGTTATCCTATCTAACAGTCTGTTTTATAGCTGTTTCAGAGCTCCTACAAGTTTAAGAGATTTATTTTACTACTAAGTAACGTATAAAATCAACTCGTAGACCAATTATTAGCTGCGTTAGGCAGGATTACAAAAAGTGAGCGAACGGTAAGCCCATGGATTTCATTACTAAATAAATAAATAATAAATAGTTCTGACACTCACACAACATTATCTAGCCCAAATTAAGTTTCTTAAAGAACTTGTGTTATTGATACTAGATAACTGATATACCTACTTAAGAAATATATAAACATACATATTGAATAAATACATATTTTTTATTAGAATAAACTTAAATAAACATATAAACATCCATGACTTGACGGCTAATATCTGTGTTCATCACACAAATATCCGCCGCCGCCGGGATTCGATCCAGGACCTGTGGCATAGAAGGCAATGTATGTTACCACTACACCAGCCGGTCGTCAAATAATAAATTACTAAATAATAGAACTTTAGGGGCTACGAAAATACTTTCCTTATTTTCTCTTATTCATGTTTTTATTTATATCATACATCTTACTAATATTATAAATGTGAAAGTTTGGATGTATGGATGTTTGTTCCTCAATCACGGTAGAACGGCTCAATGGATTTGGATGAAACTTAGCATAGTGATCGTATATAGTCTGGAATAGCACATAAGCCTTTTATCCCCCAATTCACGCGGGATTCGAAATTGCGCAGGTAAAACCGCGCGTAACAGCTAGTTATAAATAAAAGTGAAAATAAATATTTTATTCCGACACTCTTATCACACTAATGAAAAGATGCTAGTAAACTAATATAATAATCCTTGCTTCAGAAATCACTTTTTCCAGATACTGAATATTATCGTCTTTGTATAATATTAGGGTGTGTCGTAATGAATGGATACTCCGTTATTTGGAGCTGGTCCGGATGTAAGACTGTAATGAAAACGTATCTATTTGGCGGAATACTCAGCCATATAAAAATGGTGGAAATTTTTATACTTTTTCATAAATTTCCCGAGTTACTTCATTCATTTCGCTGCCATTTCATCAAATTTAGGTATTTTTATTTAATTTCTACTGAATTATATTCCTGAAGAATTGTTTTACCTAATTTTAACGTAGATGATCAAAGTTAGCACTATGAAAAATGTTGAAAAAAATTGACTAAAACGCCAATTTTGAAAATGTTTAACTGTAAGAACACCTAAAATTGAATAAAAATTAGGTTAGAAAATTCTTCAGGAATATAATTCAGTAGAAATTAAACAAAAATACCTTAAATTTGATGAAATGGCAGCGAAATGAATGAAATAATTCGGGAAATTTATGAAAAAATATAAAATTCTACACCATTTTTATATGGCTGAGTATTCCGCCAAATAGATACAATTTTCTTACAGTCTTACATCCTGCCTGACCAACTCCAGATAACGGTTTATCCATTCATTACGACAGACCCTGTATATAACGTAGGTATTCCATAAATATGTAAGGTTTATGAAGTATTTATGATAGATATTTATACAGGGTCCACCTATAATAAGCAATTATATTTTAATAGCAGATTAAGAACGATGAGTGGGGTTCGAAAAACAAAAAATATTTTTCATAAATTAAAATTTCTAAATTCTTCTCAGTGAGTAAAATTTAAGTTAATCTTCATTTTATGACTACATACAATTGGATGGAAACGTTTTTATTACTTGCTGTGTAGTCATAATCTACAGATTAAACATAAATTTTGATCACATAGAAGAATTTTGAATTTTTTTTTTCTTAATCTGCTATTTAAATATTATTGTCTATTATTGGGCGACCCTATATTATAAAATCTGCAATTTTTATTTACCTCTTCTGCTATATGGTTGCATTAATTATGCCCATCTGTGTAACTTAATTTTAAAATAACGATGAATTAATACACAAACACATTCTTTATCTACAAGGGATAAGTTCTGGAACAATATTCCGCCACCTCTAAACCGTCCAATATCGACAGCAGCTTTTAACAATAATTATAAGAGTTTTGAAGACCGGCTGGTGTAGCGGTAACATACATTGCCTTCTATGCCACAGGTCCTGGGTTCGAATCCCGGCGGCGGCGGATATTTGTGTGATGAACACAGATATTAGTCGTCAAGTCATGGATGTTTTATGTTTATTTAAGTTTATTTTCTAATAAAAAATATGTATTTATTCAAATGTATGTTTATATATTTCTTAAGTATATCAGTTATCTAGTATCCGTAACACAAGTTCTTTAAGAAACTTAATTTGGGCTAGCTAATGTTGTGTGAGTGTCAGAAATATTTATTTATTTATTATTGACTGTGCAGATGAACAAGTATCGGTGACTTGTTTTAGATTTCGTTTTGCATTTAATGTTTATTATAATTTAAATTCAATTTATATGCTGGGTAAATGTCAACTTGTGACTTAGTTTATAAGGTGACTAATTTTTCTTTTTTTTTTCTTTTTCTTTCTTTATGTATTTTAACTGTTTTTGCGTTACTTTTATAATGGTAGTTGATCAGACTGATAAGTAGCAACTGAAAATCAGCGCTCTGCTATTGATTTGTATTCTTTAGCTAAGCATTAGGCTGAGTTGTCAGCTTTTGTCTCTTTGTGTTGCTTGCTTAGTTTTAAAATAATAAAGTTTTGTTAATTTAGATAGAAGCATGTGATTCAAAGTAAAATAAAGATTTATTCTATTCTAAGGGTAAATTATTTTATACATTGATATTATTTTTTATTTTTTTTATAAGTGACTAAACCCGCGTTTGACCTCAATCTCACCTGATGGTAAGTGACGATGAGGTCGAAGATGAAAGCACACGGGTTTAGGAAGGAACTGGCTCTTTATACAATATTGCCGGAACACATTACCGCCGGAGCGGTAACATTTGGCGGCAGACTTTATATAAAGGGTGGTCGCTAGCCAGGCGGACCCAGAAGGGATCCTACCACCAAGCGAAAAGTATGAGAAATGAAAAAAAATTTTTTACCCGACTACTGCCAATCGAAAAGGAGGGTTATGATTATGACCTGTATGTATGTATAAGAGTGTGGATGTTCATCTGTTCCCTCTTAACTTCTAAACTAGTTATCAATATTGGATAAATGAGTCGTTAATTTTCCTCTTAACTTTCCGCTGGCTATAGACTACATGACGTCATGTGAAATTGACTACAGCGTCCTCTTGGGGACTTTTTTCTTGACTGTTTCGTGTGGGGTATCAAACGAAAGAGCTTTGTTAGTACTACCGTTCAAATATGGAAACAATATCACTCCAAAATAAGTTTGAAAACAAAAACCCGAATACTAAAAAGACTCTCTAAAAATATATTACGAAACAAGAAAATAGTGTCCGCTGAAATATTATATATGATAGGGATATGTTACAAGGATAGCCGTGGTCGAATGCCATCTATTGTAGCAAAACAGATTCACTATAATAATAAAATGAAATCAAAGTGCCATGGAGACCACACTGAAAACTAATTGGTAACTTAGTGTAAACATACGAAGCAGTTAAGGGAAGGTTGCTTATAAACTGGCCAACTAGGACTCAAAGCCTGAACCGCTCACTTTGCGTGCGAACATTTGACCAATTCTCTCGGCCACATAAACCTCAAAAATAATATTTTTAAGCTTTTGCATTTAAAATGCTCAATTGTGCAAAATTGCTCTTAAATAACTGAAAAATGTATTACATAAAAATCACCCGACCAGGCCACGAACCTTCCGTACTAGTTCAGTGGAAGAGCATTTTTATTTAGTCCATTTTTCAGTAATTTAATCTTCAAAAATGTCTTTAAATAATTTTAAAATAATAAATAATTAAGTATGCATCATGTTTTCCACCAAAACTTTTCTAATAGTTTTCCTAAATTTTGAATGTAACAGAAAGTTTTCAAAGAAAAATACTACAAGGGATTTAAAACTCAAGACTAACAAAGGTAACGAGTGTCTTCGGTAAAATCGATATTTTTTTCTATTTAGAGATATTTAATACCCGGCCATTATGGAAAGTTTCACCACAGGTTTTGTTAAAAGAATATGAGTTGACGGATTTTCAAAGTTTTCTTACACACTGTGCGATGTATTTTAGTGAAAAAGAAGGAAAAGTTGATGAAGAGGATTATTACTACTTTTTAATACAAAACTATACTTATATATCAATTGTTAAATTGACTCCCCAAACATTTGAACCAGAATTTTGCTTATATAAAGAGTTTTTTTAGTAACCGGCCTATTTTTTTGTCATCATAAGTAACATTTATAGATTTTTTTTTGCAAAAAGAGGATTTCCTATATTCGCTAACATATTAAGCTAAACATGATATGATCACTCTAAATTATGAATGAATACCATTAAAATAAAGACGAGTACGCGCTACTACAAAACATCTTGTAGTACTACGTCGTAGTATGTACTATCAATGAAATGCCGCATCGTAGCAACTATTATTTAAAATACTAAAATGAATATGCAGGTACGTTTATACATGGTGACTGGTGACTGAGGCAACGCGTCAAAAGCAGCGGGAAAAGTGTAGTAAGGTTTCTTTATTCATTCATAGGTATTTCTGGTAAAAAAATAAATACCTACTTTTATTACATATTTATGATCAGAATCGAGTACAGAGTGCTCTCCTTCAGTATTGCAAATTTGTCACCAGTCACCCTGTATCATATCAAAGAATAATACGTTTAAATTTGGCTGGTGGGTGACTAAAAGAAACCCTGTAGAAGCTATGACGACCGTACAGTGGAACTATAGAGTATCTTCGTATACCTGAGTGCCCTATCCAGACCTGAACCACTTAACAAAAGTAAGCTGGGACTCGAACCCAAGAGAGAGCACCCAATTGAGCAAACTGGTTGAAAATAATATATCATATTGTAAACCTATATGAAAGCACTAGCCGGCCCCGCAGTTCCACTTGCATTACTGCCGTTTCCGTAAGAACTTCGGGATAAAATATTTTTTCAAATCGGAGCAGTAATTCATGAGATCAGCGCGTTCAAACAAACTCTTGAGCTTAATGTATTAGTATTGATATTTTAATTTATTTATTCGTTGATATTTCAACAGCTTTTGCATAAACATTATAAAACTTACAAATAGTTTTTTAAATTTAGCCAATAAAAAATATACCATCATACAAAAGAATTAAATAAAGTGAATGAATTCATTGAAAAAACTAATTATTTTAAATTTAAATTACTATAAACAAAAAAAAATATTATAATAAAGAAAACATAAAAAACCAAATTTAGTGATCTAAAAGTAATTTAAGAGAAAAAAAAAACATAATAAAACACAACAGGGCTAATTATCAAAATTACTTGACAAGAAAGAAAATAAGAAAGAAAGAAAATAATTTATTTTTTAACATCATCATAACATTTAAGAAAAGTAAAAGTAATACATTTAAAAATAAAAATAATAAGGCGAGATGTTAAAAAAATGGTCTCCCTCTCAGCATTTGGCAAAGTGTATGCTATAAAGAACATACGCCCTGCCGCTGATATTATGAGGGAGCCAAAAAATTAGAAAAACTTACCATCTAATTCAATAAACTAACACAAGTATACTCAAAAGCAATAAAATTTAGAAAATAAAAACTTTAAATGAATACCTATATAACTATACAACAAAAATAATATTAAGTATAAAATAGATCAACAAAAACTTCAACAGTGAAAAACAAAGAAAAATGTAAAAAAAAAAAAAAAAATATAATACTAACACTACTAAAACTAAAACTAAGCATTGTTCGCATAACAAAATTTATGTAAACATAAGTTAGGTGCATAACGCTCACTATCAAGGACTTTAATAATATTTATTACGTCTTCTGATTTTCTAAATATAATGCCTTGATTTTATTGACAAGATGCGCATACTGTATTAATAACATATCATACCATACGTATGATACAGTATACATATCATAAGTATACCTGTACATGACTCCTATTCATTTATCAAAGGAACTTTTTCCTTGAGCATTGTGTGACCACTTCTTACTTAACCTACTTCCTTAACACAAACAATAAGGAGTAGGTGTTGTTTACTTATCATCACTTCGCTGCTTCTTTTATACAACTTAATAGATGTATCAAAGGCGTATTATACTGTAAATAATGTACTTACTATTACAATACATCACTACTCTTAAAGCAATATTGATCGTTCTTTTATTCAATACTTTCGTTTGCAAGTTTTTGTACATTTTTTCATTTATGAAAGTAATGTTGAGTTTTCACTGAGGAACTTAGCCTTAATTCAATCTCTTAATTCATTAATTTGCGACTCTATAATAATATAAACTTTAATAATTGACAATCTTACGCGGGCGCAATGTGCTTTAAAATGGTGAAAAGATTTTTCTTCTCGCTTTCATATACGGATAATAATATTAGAATATATCGTCTTTTAATGTTCTTTGGGTCTCGTTAAACTTTAAATAACTCTAACAGTTTGCCTAATGGCAACCAAGGGAGTACTATTCTCGAAATTGGATTTTTTAACTGAGTTTGTAATTTATGTCGTAATTAGAAACGATCCATATAGGTAGTGGTAAAAACAATAAAGTGTGACATAAACAGATCTTTAAAACATTGAGGCTTAATTCAAAAAACGATATATAAAACTGACAGTTGTTATGATAGTTTTTCAACTTATAAGTTTAAATCAAGTTCTATGAACTTAAACTTGAATTGAACTCTTCTTTTAGAAGTAAACGATAAGCTCTTTCATGAACTTTTACTAAACAATATTCAAACTGTGGAGAATAGGAGAAAAAGGAATTTTATTTACGTGGAAAGTAAGTCCAAAATTGGATTACTTTGAACTTTGACGACATGTTGATATTACGGGTATTTCCCGCTTAGTTAACGTTTCCTACATTTCATAATTCCATTTTCAAACTGTGCTTCTGAAAACGTTATTCAAATTATCTACTGAACGGAAAATTACACCAAATAGGTTTTAACTAGTAAGTAGGTGTTTTATTTTAAAGGTTGAATAAGGATTTAAAATTGCAGAAAGATTGCATTGACCGTCTTCGGAGCATTATTACGAAACTGTTTTTGAAATTTGATGATGGGGTTTTAGTTTCTAGCAGAGCTAAAGCTAAATATAGTCTAGTTATGTTAATAAGCAAAGAACAAATGTAAGATTTAGGTGTAGGAATTAGATAATCAATATTTTTGTAGATTTTGAGATATATTTTTTGAATAGGTATTTCAAAGTTTAACATTTTTTAGCATGTTGTAGTATTGGCTGATGCTTCGAATAGCATTGATTCGTCCACGAGTTGACCAACGGAAAACACAAAGGATGGGGAATTGCATCCTTCTGCGAAGATAAACACCATACCGCGATCTCCACCGTACGGCTTACAATTTTTCTACATGTGCAGCCTTGCAGTATAAACTATTGGCAACATGCTTATTTTATTAGATCTGAAAACTACATAAGCAACCTTGGGGACATTCGTGACTTGGACATTTTCCAGTCCAAACCTATGTTCTTAAAAATATATTTTAATAAAGCATTGGTTCGATTCCGTTAGGTGATATTCCGATCGTTAGTTAAATTTGTTGTTTGCTTGCACGGATTTTTTTTCTTCGTTTTTCTCTCTGCATTGTTTAATAAGACAAATAGTGTAGCAAGCATGATATAGGCGACAACATTTCAATGGTGCTCTGTAATTTATAACCCTTATTTTGTAGTCGGTGATGTATCACCGTTTGTTGTCAGATGAAAATAAAATACAGAACACCAGGCACACACCTTTAACTTTATTTATATGCATCTAATTCTAGCGTTATCGACACTGCCATCAGATGCCATCAGATGACATTGAGACCCCATCGCCAAAGTGGTTTAACGAGCACTTTAAACCTGTGTGTCTCAGACGCCAGTGGTTGCGGGTTCGATTCCCGTACGGAACAAGAAAAATAAAAACCGTGTCTGGGTGTTTATCTATTTATGTATTTACATTCTAGGTTCCCCCTAGTTCACTACATGGTATCCCATGACACAAGTTATGCTTACTTTGGGGCCATGTAGTTGGTGTGATTGTCTGAGGATTTTATTTATTTTTTATTATATTTCTTTAGATCAAACGTAGGTGATTCGATTCACACGAAACCGAGTGGCGTCAAACTTGAGCCTTACTGCCACCGGATAAGCGTGACATAAATGGCGATTAATCTAAACGAACCCTATTTTGCGTAGAACCCCCTCAGGGTGGCCAAGCGACAATGAGGTTAGATTTAGGTCAAACGTGGGCTTTGCAGCCGTAAAATTGTTTTCATGAGCCCACTGCAAAATAATACGTCACTCCCCTTTGTTCCATACACCACCAAAATAGCCTTTTACTGGTCGGTAGACGTCAGATTGTTCAAACCATCACGACTACTGTATGCAGGAATATAGCACCCGGAATCGACTGCTTGTAAGCAAGAAAGCAAGAACTCTGTGTATAAGTATATGTAATCCATAAATCTCAATTCATAAATTAACGATGCGTTGCCATCCCTATTCGGGAGAGCTTTACATCCGTAATGTTAAGTAGTTTTTTCTTTCCCATCTGATCCATGAAAACGCTTGCACGCTATTTAAGAGAAAATAAGTAGGACGAACTTAATTACCTTTTATCGTCCCCACATGTCCGAAGGCACGTTTATAGAGCCTTTAATCGAATTTCTGTCTAATACAATGCCTCAGGCTGTCCCTGATATCCAAGAAAAACAATTTCTTGGATATCAAGAACTATTATTACAAGAAGTAAGAAAAAAATGGAATAGCCGTCTTGAGGTCTGAAGGTTTTTAACCTTAATGGATGTTTCAGTTCTTAATTAAGAGTCTCATCCATTATGGTTGAAAAAGCTTTTGTAGCATTTTTCGCTACATTGTAAGTCGCATCATCACCTCCTTAGGTCTTCAGGTATCACAATATCTATGTTCAATAACAATGGTTCTTAACATGATTTTATTTCATCTGAGTAAATATTACATTATCACTAACTTTTTGTATTTTTTAGTCATCGTGGTCGATTGCATCAAAAATAACACCTATGTTTTCTTAGGAAGTTCTAATGCCTATCGCGAGAAAATCTAGAGAAAAGATATCGAGTTTAAATCAAAGCTTTAGGTGTTGAAACACCAACTGCGCTGACTTGCTTCTTCGACACATGGTCAAGCGATCCTTTTACAAGAACATTGCTTTATTCGAACTTGACAAAATATTTTGCATGGAACGTCATGCAAAAAAATCCCACGTCGTCGTCGGCTACAAGGACAGCCTGTGTCGGGGAATCGAGATACATGAATATATTATTCAACCGATGCATTGTGAATAAATAAACACGTCTTTCACGATTTTGGGAGTAATCAGGAAGAAAAATTGGTGATACAAGGTATCAGCTAGTTATAGAAATAACTCGTCGGCCGGGTCTCAGGACTTCGTTGGGGGGCTTTAAGTATAGTTTTCGTGACAAAGATCTTCTCAACTAGCCTTATTATTGAATTCGAATGACTTTTTAAACATATCGTCCACCAGGAGGAGCACCAGATAATCAACGAATGCAGAGCATTGAAAAAACCTACTTCACAAACATATTTAAATCTTGAAGCAAAATGTCACCAATTTAAACACATTCTCCGTATTCATACATATTTCTTTGAAAATTTCTTTTTTTTTTATAAAATAATCGATGTATTTAATACCACCTCTGAATTATCCTTTAACATATGCATAAAGAATATTTTAAATCGATTCATAATTGTCTAAAAAAAAACGTGTAACAAAGACACAAAAAACACCATACATACGTATTGAGTACTCCTTTTGGAAGTCGGTTGAGAAAGGGTCGAAAACTAAAAAAGTGGACACCCATTCTTGTATCGACCAAGCAGGAACGTTCGTAACTTTCTGTATCGTAAGATATACTCTGGAGCTCTGGAGCCTGTATAATTACTACCTAAATATTTATTATTATTAAAAAAATTACCACCTAATTGTTAGGCAACACTATGTCTATAATTTAACTTGTAGATATCAAGTTTGATTGATAACATCCATTATGCAAAACAGATTTTGCATATCAATATGCAAATACATTAATGCTATAATTGATATATAATAACAACTCCCTTACAAGCCATGCTGGGCTGGGAGCCAAAGAAAAACATAGAATGTACCAGCTGCTTCTCTTCCCGGGCATACTGTAAAAGCCAGATAAGGGACAGAGGTTTTATTTAAGTTTTTTTTAGTGGGCGATCCATCGTTATAATACCTCCAAAGTCAAACGTGACATTAGATGGCTTTATAACCTCTGGTGTTCTGCCTACTCCATAAAGGATACTGCAGGGTTTCTTTTCTAGGTTGAAAGAAGATCGAAAAAATTCTTACTGTGCTGAGGAACATTTCAGAATCAGTGCAGTTGTTTTTTTTTGTATTTTTTCCTCTTGTTTTCTTAATAAGCAATTTATAGAACAATAACATCATCATTCGGGAGAGGCCCACATCTGGACAATTACCATCCCCAAGGTTCTCCACATCATCGCGTCGCTCTAATCGATCAATAACTGAAATACAATACCGATAGATGAAATAAAAAAAACAATAAAATGAGATAAGCCTTATTGTATCGGTGTTCAGCATCAGATGTAACGTAGATATTCTTAGTGCAGAAGCCACGAATAAAAGTTAGTTTATGACATTTGTGTGGATACGATAAAATATACTGCCAAGTATTATTATCTCGTTGCGGCGGCAATATGATCCGATAGTGCGATATGAAGAGTCCAGCCTTTGCTGAGCACAATATAAAATAATAGTGGGTCATTGCAAACGATAAAATAAAGGAATGTTATAGAGAGAACTAGCTTTCAATTTTATATTATAAATACCTACCTAAATTTATTATGTAAAAACATTAACAACCCATTGAGACACGAGAAGTGAATTTTAACAAAAACCTGTCGATCCATGGGTTTTCTTTATTTATTAGTGAAATGCTAAATCATTATTTTCTCAAATTTTATGAAAAACTACATAAAATAATTTCTTATTGTGGGATCAGAAACGTGTAGATTCCCAGGCTTGCCGAAATCGTGAAAATGCCAGACAAGTGGCTAGGAAGCGCTTGTTAGAAGAGGCTATTAGCAGGGTACAAAACTCGAAGTGCGGATCGCTATTGGGGGCAGTAGAGCTTTTTGTTACTTTACTGGGAGACGGAACGAATATAGAAACTAGACCAACTATTTAGTCAATGTCATCTATAGGTTATAGCCAGCAAGAAGCGACATGGAAATATAATAAGCATTTAGCGTCTCCTAGCTTATGTTATTCGATATGTAGGAATGCTAAGAGTATAAAAAAAAAATAATGGTGTCATCATACTTATTTCTAGTTAGACATACATATATCTATACATATAATAAAATGGTAGGAAAGTCAAAACTGTACATTGAATATTTTTTTAAAAGAATACTTGGGGTATGATCTACAATCGAAACAGAAACAAAAAATATAGTTTTTAGAATTTTTGTCTGTTTGTCTTTCCGGGATAAACTCAAAAAGTACTACATGGATTTACTTCAAATTTGGCATGAAGATAGTTAAGAAGTCGGGTCAACATATAGGCTACATATTATCACGCTAGCAGTGTTATAATCGTAGGTGCGTTTGGTGCTGCATAGCGTTCACGCAGACGACGTCGCGGGCAGCAGCTAGTCATACATATATCGACGATATTGTCCTACAAGAGAATGCCAAATAACATTATTGTTATAATCAAACTTTAAACAATTGAAATTGACTTGCGACACATTGGCTCCGTCAGAGTTTTTGATGCTTTGTGGCTTCTAAAGAATTCATTGTTTGAACCTCACTGCAATCAGTCAGTAACAGTATTTTCTTTAATCACAAAAACTTATCATCAGCAACCATCTAATTGGCCAATCACATTGTTGACGCATTCTATTTCTAATTTATTCAAAATTTAAAACCACCACTGCTTGCGCATACAAAGCTTCTCTGTCAAACTTAAAGTATGCCCCTATGCTAAATTCGGCGTCAATTGTAACTTAAAGTTAATACAGTTTCTAAAAGGATTGGTCATCGTTTGAAAAGCTCTGAAAATTTAGTTTAATTGAGACAAATCTTTTGTAAATCGTAATCACCGCTGTGTTTACTGTGTGAGCGTTATTTCGAATGGTTTTTGCGCATCAAAACAACAAATAAATTAAATAGAGTATAATAACTAATTAAGAACAATAGATAGCTGTTGCAACCATATTCCTCAGGCTCCAGAAAACGTGGGTGTTACACGTGCATGTTTGCATCGGTGGTTGTAAATGTATGATATGCAGGTAAGTATTTCGGAAATGAAATGTCTGGTATTTTGTGTTCTAGTTGTGAGAAACAATTCATAAAGGATATGTACGGTTTGCTGTAAAGGCAGCTTTGTCTTATATGTTATTAATACTTGTACAAAAACATGAGGTATTAAACGTTTTATTAGTTTTAAATGAACGTATGAGCCACGGCTATCCTTTAAACATATCTCTATCAATATGACGTATAAAAATTTTGTACATAAATATTTCAGCGGAGCGTATTTTCATCTTTCGTACTTTTTAGAGCGTGTTTTTTAAACTTTTAAACTTTTTTTCACTTATTTTAGTTATTTGAAATGTGCTAACAAAGCTCTTTTGATATCCCATACGGGACTGTAAAGAAAAAGATTTTTTGTGTAGGAATGCAGAGTTAATTTTAATTAGCGTATCACCTCTTGCAGGCCGTCTCTCTAAATCAATCCCAACATTTGTTCTATGACTTTTTACAAATCTTGATAAATAACACAAAACAGAAAAAAAAATTTTTTGCTCCCTTTTTTATTCTGTATTTTTAATGTCACCCCGTAAACCGCGCCCCGCTGCACATGGCGTGACGTCAGTGTAAATAGAGTAACTCCAGTTTAGAGACTATAAATATTTTTTGTACGGGAAAACTTTTTTTTTATAATTTTAAAAAGTCGTAGAATAATGTTGTTGGGATTGATGTGGAGAGGCAACTTGCAAGAGGTGGTGTGCTAATAAAATTAACCCTGTATACTTTAAGTCTCCTAGAGAACGCTGTAGTCAATTTATTGTAACGTCATGAAGCCTATGTGAAGCGTCATGAACCAGTGGATAATAAAGAGGCTTCTAACGACATTTCAATAATATTTTCTCAATTGGTCACTAAATTACTTGTTTAGAAGTTATGAGGAAACAGATGAACATCCATACCCACATACATACATACAAACATAAATACAGGTCAAAATCATAACCCTCCTTTTTGCTTCGCCGTAGTCGGTTAAAAATTACACGTGTGATTTGTTTCATTTATTTTGTTTGTTTACTGTACCTACAATATTTAAGGAGCAGATGTACCGATGACGAATGGCCCCAAAATATTTTTAAATCATTTTAATGATGAAACAACACTCTTTGTATGAAAGTTAAAAACAATGACAAACCGACATCATGACCAACTGCCCCGACCCTAAGGTATTCAGATACTTGCATTACGTGTTAGAGAGCGGTTAGCCATCATTAAGAATAGTAGTTAAATTAAAGTTATTTTATTGCATCTCCCGTTCAACCATTGAAAACTGTGGAAACTAGCTAAAATGTTTAAAATTTTACATGTAAAATGTATGCACATATCATTCGAAATATCGTACAAAATTCTGAAAGCATTTAGATATCGAAAAATGGCCGAAAACACTTAGTTAGCTACGTTCTTAAAGAGAGATTTGTCAGATTGTGTTTCTTGCAAAATATAATCCTAGGATTGTCATTTCCTAAGATTTATGTTATGTGTCTCATATGACAGGTAGAAGGATAGAAATATTTCATGCTCGAATTTAGGGAGTTTACGGCGTGTGATAAGCCCTTGTGCTCTGTTCATTTGTATACCTACTGGAGTGACGTATTTCAAGATACTTGTGATTATAGAGGAATATTAGTTTTTCTGTTGAATTGATATTAAAGAAGACCTTCAAAGTAAACTCTGAACACACCACTTTGATCTTTTTTTTATATTATTTTAAGAAAGCCTGCTGGAAAAAAAAACAAAGTCCTAGGAACGATTTTATCGAAATGAATCTGATTATTCAAAAAGTCCCGATAAAATAAACAAACCAAATCGATCGACACTATGACTACTTACTATCAAAAACGCAGTCACGGCAATATTATCCATGCACGTGCTTAGGCTGCATTTCCGTTCATTAGGAGAGGAACTGAGGACTGACGCAGAGTGGAGTGGAGCGGAGCGGAGCGGAGCGGAGGATACTTTTGAAATTGCGCATTTTTGCACTCATTACGATGATTACTTACATGACGCACTGCGCGCGATTCAAGCAGCTTGGCGTGGCGTCATACACCCACTCCCGTACCCCGGTTGGCACCTCGCCGCTTCACTCTCCCATTCATCCACTACAAAACCTAGCTGACATCTACACCGCACCGCTCCGCTGTCCTCCGCTCCGCACCGCCCCGCTGTCCTCCACTCCGCACTGCCCCGCTGTCCTCCGCTCCGCACTGCCCCGCTGTCCTCCACTCCTCTTCGTCTTGCTGTATTTTTATGAAAATTCGTTGAGCTCTACTCCACTCCGCTCGTACTGTTTCCATTGAAGCGGATCAGTGATTTCGAGCAAATTGATTTTTCTATTCAGGTACCGATATACCGATCCATTACTGAAAGACCAGCCTTATCATCGGCCCAGCAGCGGGTCACTTAGCTCAAGAATTGAGGATAAGAGCTATGTTATTTACACAGTTTTAATTTCCGGTAACAACATCTTTTGGGTTAACTATTAACAAATGACAAGGCTAAACCTTCGAAGCTATTTTACGAAAATAATGTTTTACTCTTGCTTGGCCAATTCAATGGAAGCCTATCGCGAGTCGGAACTCCTTAAAATCAATAATATAGAAACACTCTTCATAATGTAATATTGTTAAAGTAATCCGATGCTAACATTAACTTTCTATGTTTGTGAATGTGTTTTTGTTAAATTTCATATGTTTTGAAATATTCGTTAAGTAAAGCAAAGTCGGGAGGAGCAGCATAATTATTAATAAAATAGTGTCTAACAACGTCAAACTGGCTAACTTAAAATAATTTAAAAAGCCTTTGTACCTAAAAGGCTTTGAAAATTCTTTTAACAGGTTGGACTTAGCAAATTACTAGAGTAAGAGATTACTAACCCTTTTATTAATTACAAAAGCTCGTTTCCTTAGCATAACCGACAGCGTTTAAGACATAAGTATTGAATAAAAATATTGCCACTAAAAATATAACAAGTACTCTTTCTTAACGCTCACATTAGGAACAGTGTTTTTTATTAGGATAACCTTGATTGTTTACGCAAATTACCAAATAAAACATTTAACTTTAACAATACTGAACTGGCAATTCCAAGTTGAAGACCGCATGAAGAAGTTCACCCCGTACATTTAACTTCTTCATCTTTGTATCTGTAGCAGAGGGCATCTCTGTGGAGTAAAAAGAAATAAAATATCTATAACGTGATATATGTTTACTTAGATGGCATACAAAACGAAGTGTCATCACAAAGAATACAACATATTCAAAAATATTACAAACCAGGCACAATATTTACCATCAAATAAATTCTCTTCAACAGGTATAGGTATACCCTCTGGTATCGCTTTTAAAGATCACCAACTAAAACATTACATAATTAGTATATCTATCATAAAAAGTTGCTATTTCTATTACTTCAGACCCACAACTGTGATATATTTTTAACTGTAAAGTTAACTTTGAATCGTTTTATCTTCAATCATTTTGTTGAATTTAATTACAAGTGTCTTCAATATCTATGCATTGAAAATTCAGCTTTAGAAACTTTACAATATAAATAAATTAAACTCAAAACATTTTTTCTAAAGCTTTCCACGAGTATTATTTCTCAAGAATTCGTCAAAATCACAATCACTCAAAAAATGAAATTATTAAGATTTCATGAAATTCTGGGATACTTGCTTAAATAATGAATTTCTGGAAGTCGGTCGCGGCCGCGCCTGTCCGTGTCAATCACGGATTTTCAGGCCAGCACACCCCTAGCTGAGCGGCCCCCATTTACATATAATACAAGGAATAGTATTATCCTTAAATTTGTAAATACGCTTGATATAAATATAAAAATATTCTTAAAACAGTGTTTATATTCAGCGTTCCGTGTGTTTAAGTACACATACAAAGACATGCTGGACTGGTAGCGAAAGAAAAACATAGAATGTACCAGCTGCTTCTCTTCCCGAGCATACTGTAAAAGTCAGTTAAGGGACAGAGGTTTTATTGGCGTGTTTTGTGGGCGATAGGCTGACCTCCTGTCACTGCAATAGTCTTTATCCATCATTATTATACCTCCAAAGTCAAACGTGACATCAGATGGTCTTATAACCTCTGGTGTTCTGCCTACCCTATAAGGGCTACAGGCGTGAAGTTATGTATGTATTCAAAAATTCAAATTCAAAATATGTATGTATACAAAAAAGCAGAGTATAAGTTGATGTGTTAAAAAGCTCATATTTGATCAACGAGTTTAATGGATAAAGGCAATAAGCTAATAGTAAACATCTTTCATGTAAAAACATGACTAAGCTCGTGTCTCTTCGACCTTGTCACTTACCAGCAACCTTGTCACTTACCAGCAACTGTATTAGATATACGGGGTGTCCCGCCAACCCTATATAATTTCGAAAAAATCGAAATTTATTTAAAAATTTTTGTATGAAAGCAATAAATTTCAACTTATTATTCATACAAAAATTTAAAAATAAATTTCGTTTTTTTCTTTTCTGTAATCCTTATGGGTACTTCCGTGAAGGGTTGGCGGAACACCCTGAATTATTAAAAGCTTGTCCCAAAATAAATTAAGTAATCATAACGAATATTAAATTAAAATATATTTTGTATTTTACCTACTAGAAGCCAGAAAAAGAAGAAAAAATTGAAACGTCGGTGAGGTGTGATTATGTAAGTTTACTTATTTTGCACGTGGAGATGTTATTTTATGTAAACTTCAAATTTTGAAGTTTACATGAAGTCTGAAACGGAGTTATTCTCATGTACCTACTGCCGAATTCGGGGAGGCCGATATCCAGCACTCGACGTCTACAGGATGTTTTTGATGATGATGATGATGATGATTATGTATTGTTAAAACCGTTCTAAAGTCCAAGAAATAATAAAATCGTTCGCCGCAGGATTACCTATATTTTTGTATCTTGTATTAATTGAAACTATAGGTACTCGTTATTGTGTGAGGTGTGATAGCAGGTAGATGAGATGTGTTTAAAATTAATTTATCGAATAATATGTTATATGTCTCCTAAATTGGCAAATTTTTGAAGAAGTTATCGATCATTAAACATCACAAACAAGCCTCTGAAATGGCGTCTAAGCAGAGGATAATTCCCAAGAGCATTGGGAATATTCCCGATCCTAACGACTTCATAGCCAGTTAACTGAAGGAGTGCAAAGTTCGTAGTGGTGTGTTCAATGTGTTAAGTATTTGTTAGCAGAAGCTTAATACAAAAAGAGCATTTTTAGTGGATCGCAAAATTTCCGATTCACTCTTAAAACTCATTGGGTATAGCGTTTTCTCCCTATATACAGGGTGACTGTGACAAATTTTAGATACTGAATTCTGTACTCGCATTCTGTACTCGATTCTGATCATAATTATGTAATAAAAGTGGGTACTTAAGGTTTTACTAGAATTCCCTATAAATAAATACTTATACCCTATAAATAAGTTGCTATTTACTTTACATACAACTGAGTCGATCGTGGCACGTGACCTGACACGCGGATCGCTGCCAACGCTAGCGTAACCATGCGTTGCGTAATGAATTCTTTAACTTTCGGTTAAGTTTACTCAATAAATAATTAATATTAACTTTTTGTTATATTTTTTTCTCTTCATATATGATCTCAAACTATCACGTCCTTGAATTTCAAAAGTGACCCACCAGTCACCCTGTATATCTCCGTCCCTTTTGTGCATTTCGTGAGTCTTGGAATTTAATAATTTAAATAAGATCGTTTTCGGAAAAAGCTTTGGTGTGTGCACGCCATTTTTTTATAAAACTATGGAAAACAAATTATTTTCAATTTTCATCTCCAATTACTGTGTTGTTGTTATTTTCTATGAAGTGGGTTAGTTTAAGGTATAGTTGCTTTATTTATTATACTTGTTTAATCTCTTGTCTAGACTCCGTAATCTCAATATTAATTTTAATAGAAATCCCAGGTGAACAAATTTTAAGTAGACCGGAATATTGTCACAAAAGTGATCGATAACTTCTTCAAAAATTGGCCAATTTAGGAGACTATGTTATTATTCGGTAAATTAATTTTAAACACATCTCATCTACCTGCTATCACACCTCACACAATAACGAGTACCTATAGTTTCAATTAATACAAGATACAAAAATATAGGTAATCCTGTGGCGAACGATTTTATTATTTCTTGGACTTTAGAACGGTTTTAACAATACAATACACAATTGGCTCTTATTAAAAACGTTTTTAAGTTATCTGTACTAGCCCAAATATCAATATATTTGGCAGAAAACATCATATCCACGGTATTCGCAAGTCAGCCGGATCCTGAAGCAATGTTACCTTCAAGTATAGTTACTATGCGCTCCTACGCCCTAGCGGTTGGCCGCCTAGGCGGTTCGTTTGAGCGGTCCAACCGCTTAACGCGGTTTCAACGCGGTTTCTCGTTGCGCAGTGGGAGTTGTGTTGAATGATACATTGAAAGTTGATGGTGTTTGGTCAACGAGTAGCGCTGATGAAAAAATGATAATAATTGGACTTATCTATCTGGATCTAAATTCAGTTTTACCCCATATGGTTGTGCCCCAACACGGGTGTAGGACAACATCATTCACTCAAAAATAGTGAATACAAACTTGCCGGTGCAAACATTGCATTTAGGAACAAATACGTCACCTTCAACATAGTTGATTAGTGACTTACCTGTAACGTATGTACAGTGTACACATCACAATCGATGCTTGTATACCTATTCACGAAAATAAGATCAAGACTACCGAAAAACAATAATTCCAAATTGCGCTAGCCTACAGCGACATGTGTTTGTTCACAAATAATATTGATCCATAGGCACCTCTGAGTGGCTTGTGCTCTCGAATTTCGGCCATAAGAAAATTGATAAATATATACGTTTTGCCCAGGTATACGGTTTTGATTTACTACCAAATTAACAAAACAAAATAACTATGATATTTACTTCAGTGAAACAAAACACACAAAGTATCAAAACATTACTTCCAAATTGCATTTATAGTTGGTATTTACTTACTTCACTTTTTAAGCACATTAAAAAGGTGAAAGTTGGGATGGATGTATCAACGTATATAAATACATATGTTCGTTTCTCAGTCACGGTAGAACGGCTCAACGGATTTGAATGAAACGTGGCATAGTGATAGGGTAAATAGCACATACACTTTTTATCCCGTTATTCCCGTAGGATAGAAATTAAGCGAGTCAAACTGTGTGAAATCGCTAGTAGTTAATAACTTAAAAACTTCTTAAATTAATGTGCAAATGTTGTGTATTGGTTGTACTCAACGTGGCAAACTCATTTACTTCTCTTCATAAGGTTTCCACTGCTATGTCGTCGGTCGAATATTGTATTACATTTTAATTGTTGGTAACTAAGTCGAAATATTGTGACCCGTTTAACCTGACGAAATTGCTTTTGCGCCCGAAGAGGCAGGACGTTACTACTTCCTTTTGTACTTTGATTTTAGTTTGGTTTATGTCATTTCCATGTTATAATTAAGGGTCAAAGTTACTCTATTTTTGTTTACTGAGAAGTACGACCTAAACTCTTTAATCTGTTGGTGTATTCTTTTGTAATTTCATAAATTAAGACAGTTAATGAATGAATTTTATAATTTCCTTTATAAAATAAAGTTTACCTACCTAATGTTCTCTCGCATTTAGTTTTACCTGACATGTTAAATATATTTTTAAAATATACGATTATGCTATAATATTCAATATTAATAATATAACTTTGGAGGTAGGGTAACCAGTGGTCGCGGGTTCGATGCCCGCACGGAACAAGAAAAAAAATCGTGTCTGGGTGTTATCTATTTATGTATTTATATTCTAGGTTCCCCCCTAGTTCGCTACATGGTATCCCATAACACAAGCTACGCTTACTTTGGGGCCATGTAGTTGGTGTGATTGTCTGGGGATTTTATTATTATTATTTCTTGTTACTGTGTTGATCGTCAAACAAAGAAAAACTGGGGGCACTATTGTGTTAAGAGTGCTTATTTTACTAATTATAGCCGATATAAACTCGACTAGGTCACGAAATATTGTAATTCAAATATGTGAATTTAAATAGCATTTACTTTTAAGATTAATTAATAATAACAGGAGCCTTTTCAATCATAAGTGACTGAATTCACTGTAATTCTCTTCAACCGTTAGTAAAAAAAATGTTTAAATTTAAATTCTACCAAATATTTTTGTTATTTATCTTTATTTGGGAAACAAACAGATCTTATACTACTTATACATAAAACATGGGTAACATCACCGGATCCAATGAAGTCTCCACATTAAGTACTTATAGGTACCTAATCTAATAAAGAATAGAAAGTTCTTCGACATATTCAACTGCAATATTTGCTTGTAATGCTTTAAAAAACGTTTTAACCTTAATCATCGCTTGCTCATCAAATCATGCTGGACTGGGAGCGACAGAAAAACATAGAACGTTCCAGCTGCTTCTCTTCCTGGGCAGACTGTAAAAGTCTTAACTGACTTACGGACGGAGGTTTTATCAATGAAGTTTTTGCGGGCGATAGGCTGACCCCCTGTCACTGCAATAGTCTCTCTCCATCATAATAATACATCGATGTCTTTCAGATGGTTTTATAGCCTCTGGTGTTCTGCCTACCCCATTAGTGATACAGGCGTGAAGTTATGTATGTATGTAGTACCTATATGAAAACATTTTTATATAGGGTCGCCACATAATAGTCAATAATATTTTAATAACAGATTAAGAACGTTGAGTGGGTCTTAATTTCAAAAACAATTTTTTTTAAACATTTTTCATCATTTAAAATTTCAAAATCCTTCTAAGTGATCAAAATTTAAGTTTGATCTGTAGCTTATGACAACACAGCGAGTAATAACAAAAGTTTCCATCTTATTGTGTAGTCATAAAATGAAGAATAAACTTAAATCTTACTCACTGAGAAGAATTTTTATTTTTAATTTATGAAAAATATATTTTTTTTTTTTTTTTTTCGAAATTCACTCTCACTCATCATTCTTAATCTGCTATTAAAATAAATGGACTATTATATGCGGACCCTGTATAATGACGGGAAATGAGAATTTGTTAAGTTGTACGGTATCCCTCCCATTATACTTAAAAGCTATACAGGGTTGTTTTTTAGTCACCATCATTTAAATGTTATTTTCTTTGATACGATATAAATATACCTGCATATTTATTTTTGTATCGTCTAGTACTAAAAAATTAAGATATGGCATCAAAAGCTTTTTTTATAAATAGTCTTTGTTGATGAACATAGCTACTACGATGCGGAATTTCACTGATAATACTACGAAGTAGTACTACAAGATTTTTGTAGTAGCGCGTAGTCGTCTTTATTGTAATGGTATTCATTCTTAATTTAAAGTGACGATGCTTTGCTTAATGTGTTAGTGAATATATTCATTTGCTTGTAAAAAAAATAAATACCTTTTTTTGGAAAAACGGTTTTGTAAAAAAAATTGGCCGGTGACTACAATCCAACCCTATATATTTTTATTTTTTCTGATAGTGATCAAATCAATAAATAGAAAATCTCTTTTATACATCGGATCAACATAACCTGGTTTATCTTTAAAGTAGTAAACTAATTCCACACTCTACGGAGCCCTGTCATTAATATTTGCTTAGTTAACAGCAAGCTATTACGAAAGCCACCTCGTGTCTTCAGGGGATGAACGTGGTATGTCGTTAGTATGAAATTGCTATGTTAGTGTCTACTTGTTCGCCAAAGGTACCGTTCAGTTTGTAGTTTATTTGAATTATTAGTAATTTATAGTTAAGTTAATAAAATAGGCGGCAGATTGAAATTTTCACGTATTTTTTTATTTATTTTCATCTTTTTTATCCTAGATATAGGTAATCGTTGCGCGGTATAATTCGCTTAAAGCGATAAGGCCGCCCATGTTGTCCAAATTTGTGTTATTTTTCAATTTTCCTGTACTTGTTTTGTTGGTAATAAAGAGTTTTATTATCGTTTAGTGCCCGGCTCTAGTATAACCTCCTCGTCACCCAGAGGAGAGACTCATGCCCTGCAGTGGGCCCATTACACGGAGTTGTGATGATGATGATGATGAGTGCCCGGCTATACTTTGATTATAGCGTCTTCAGTATAAATTACCGCAGCGCATGGATGTAGTCTATGGTGCTAAAGCCTTTACGGAAACCGGCACAAGCCCGAACAATCTGGTAGACTGAAGCTACTGATACACATTCTTTAAAATAGCATGATGAAAAGCGTGCTATTTAGTATGCTCAAAAATCGCAAGCCACAAAGCACAATTTACAAAGCGTACTCGAAAGGAGTATGCTAATTTTGAGCAAAATTCCGACACTCATGCTACTACGTAGCAAGTGCTCAATTGAACCATCCTTTCGTGCTTGAAATGAACAGTAGCTTTAAATTCGTCTAACTTGTGAGCGAGAAGGTTTGTCATGACTCTTAAACAGCACTAAACAGAAACAAACAGCTTATGACAAAAAAATATATTATACATGGTGACTGGTGGGTCACTTTTGAAATTCGAGGACGTGATAGTTTAAGATCATACATAAATAGAAAAAATAAAAAATTACTGAGTAAACTCAACCGTAAGTTAAAGAATTCATTACGCAACGCAGCGCAATACAATAGATACCTACTTACCGGGTGGTGGTGTGCGTGTGGCGGGAACACTACTGTGTGGCTGAGTTGTTGACTGAGAGGGCGGGTCTCTCCTTCAATATATAAATTTCAATATTTGTCACCAGTCACTCTGTATAACTGTAAATTCAGGAAACGTTTTAAATGATCTAAGCTACTAACATTCTAAAAACAATAATCATACATTCTACTGCATAGAATACAAAAAACGGGATTATGACAAAATTAGTTGCATGAAGAGAATTTAAATGCTTTCTTCTTTTTAACAAAAGAGTAAGTTAGCTTCTCATAATAATTGCTGTGCCATTTCAATGCCCACATTTTACCTTTTATACCGATTTGCATACCATGCTGTTAGTATTATAGAATGAAATAAATTCATTCTTCATTCAGGGTTCGCATCTTTTACTAAAAAATATTTTGATTAATGAAGTTACTTTCTCAAGTTGAATGACAAGTTTATAAGTCGAGGCTTATTTAACTTTACTGGAAAAATATTTTTGGAACACTTCGTTTAATTAATTTAGTTATTCAAATTAATTATTAAATACTTTTCTGCTTTTACGCAGATAAATTAGTTTTATTAAACTTTAAGCAAAGTTTATCTAAAGCTGCGTACAGATTATGTAACATATTATATATATTATGTTTTATAACAAGTCCACACTATGAAACCTTGTTATTCAACAATAATACATAAAACAAAGGCCTACAGAATAGAATAACAATGCAATGTAACAATGTTATATAACAATTATCGTTCGTTTGTCGTTCTTCAGTGGTGAAGTTATATAACAGTGTCCACATTATCTGAAACGTGTTATATCATCATCACAACTCTTTGTAATGAGCCCACTGCAGGGCATGAGTATACTTTTATGTATACTTTTTATGAGTATAGTTTTATATACGTGTTATAAGCAATGTTTTATAACGTTTTATGTTACATAGTCTGTACGCACCCTAACATGTCTATCATGCTAATCGATGGTAGGTACCTATATAAAGATTCGTAATATAAAACATGACTGAAAAAAAAACAGGGATGGTTAAATTTACTTAAGAGTTTGATAGCCCAGCAGCTTCTTGTGTAAGAATATTTAATAGCGGTGTTTTGTCTGAAATAAAAACATATTAAAATACTTACCTCACGGGAAGCTATGTAATGAGAGAGCATTTCCGGTTCCGTTGAATTCTATCCTACTTAGTGCTTCTATTGACCTTATCCTCCCCACTTTTCAGTGGCGCCGCCTGGTGTTAGCTTATAGTTTTAGTGAGTATAATTTAATTTTGGTTGAGCTAATTTTACTGCATTGGCTCGGTTTCACCAAGTAGAAATAAACTGAAAGTAAAGCGCCGCTAATAAACTACGTAAGCGTCACTGGAAGTAAACTCCTGATGTGATACTTTGTGAACACGGATGTGATACTTTGTAATACTTGAGCGCACGGATATGATAATTGCCATAAAGGTTTTTCAAAAAGTGACTGGTTGTATTATGAAAGGAATTCCCGAAATTCCCACGGGAACGGGAAATATATAATGTTTTAATTTGTATGAAAAAATCTTATACCTTGAGTGCATGGATGTGATACTTGGTATAGAGGTTCTTCAATAAGTGTCTGTTTGTATTATGGAAGGAATTCCCGAAATTCCTACAGGTTCGGGAAAAATAAGACTTTACATTTAACATTAGTTTTAATGAAATAGACGTTCCTACGGGTGGTTAAACTCGTTGGTATAATAAACATACTCATATACTTTATAGTAGTAGCTACCTGTTTCAAAGCGTGATTAAATTTCCTGGTGTTAACTCAATTAAAAGCGTATTCGTGCCAGTCGATTTTGATCAAGTAAACAAATTACACAAAATAATAACAACATAAATTGAAACTAAACCTAAAATATCGATACTTATTTGTTTAACAATGCGGTATCGTTGTAGCGCGACACCAAACAAATTACATTTACATTTCGTAACAGAATTGCTTTGGAATCCTACCAAATTGTTTCCACTCTCGCCGTGTGCCCACAATATGGGATCCTAAATTTTTTAATTACAATACCTAAATGAGATTCTATTACGAAAGTTTTACATTCCGTTTTTAATTTTTCTATTGTAGACTAAGATCGCGTTTGACCTCAATCTCACCTGATGGTAAGTGAGGCTTACAGCTCACGGGCTTAGGAAAGAACTGGCTCTCCATAGTTGCCGGAACACATTACTGCAGTAACGGTGATATTTAGCGGCAGATATTGTACGAAGGGTGGTCGCGGTTGTCATGTTCGTGTTGTGCATCCATAGCTTAATGCACCTACTATGTAAGCAATTTGGTTTTGGCATGACATTGGCTCTCACAATTAGCTGTCTTGTGTTTGTTTTTTTTTCATGTCATGATCAATTTTTACTATATGTACCTATTTGTTTTAATTCGTATAATTCTGACTGAAAAAGAGTGCCAAGAGTTTTTTTCCGTCGGCTTTTTTTGTCTCTTGGTCTACTGTTATATTATATCTTAGCTGACCCGGCAAACGTTGTTTTGCCATATAAATAAATAAAAAAAATAGATGTTGGCCGATTCTCATAGATACCGGATAAGCACAAAAAATTTCATCAAAATCGGTTAAGCCGTTTCGGAGGAGTATGGCAACGAAAACTGTGTCACGAGAATTTTATATATTAGACTATCAACACCTTGTTAAAGCCGAAGTACAAAATTGTGACGTCATTAAGCGGCCATTCGATGGTCTTATGATGAATAAAAAAATTTCATTTCATTCATTTTCGCTAGCTAGTCGGACCCTGATGAGATCCACCACCAAGCGGGGGTCTCACTCGGATTAGTCGCCTTTCACGACATGCTTATCCAGGGATGCTAGGGCTATTTGAACCTTATAAGCAGGAAAATTATAACTTCTATCGGTGAATAGGTAAATACCTCAAAAAACAATTTATAAATTATGTTGAATTTCTGGGAAAATATATTTGGATGACTTACGTAAATATAAATAAGTATCATAATAGGTAATTAAGGTTTTCAATCTATACTATCTATACTAATAATATATAAAGCTGAAGAGTTTGAGTAAAACACTTTTTAACCGGATTTATCGCGTATATTTACATTTTTAACCGACTTCAAAAAAAGGAGGAGGTTCTCAATTCGGATGTTTATATTTTTTTTTTTTATGTATGTGCGTTCATAACTCTGTCAAATATAGACGGATTTGCAAAATTATTTTTTTGTTCGAAAGGGGATTATTCCGAAATGGTCCCATATAATTTTTATGGCATTCGGTTCACAACTTTTTGAAAAAAACGACAAAAACCAAAAAAATATATTCAATTATTAGTAAACAACATTAGTTGTTTCTTCTATACTTATATTGATGAATTTATATTTGTGGTATTAGTAGATTGTATGTAGTTCTTAAAAAAAATATCAGAGACATCAACTCACGTTGCTCAGCTGATGATGGAGGGTAACTACGTCTCCACAACGGTAAGAAGTTATGGATACTTTTTCGGCATGTTTTGACCTTTCATTGTAGTTTATAACTGATATCCACATGATCCTATGGCAGTTGACCCGTATCGGAAATATGTTAGGATATTCGTCCTCATATCTAAGAGGTATCCTGATACTGATATCACATGCATCGTACACCTCATAATCTTTAAGATTTGCTATTTTATTCAAAACCAAATCACTAAAAAGTCAAAAATTATCTTAATTCCAACAAGAATATTATAATGCGTAGTTACGTACAACCTGTTAACTTTTTAACCGACATCAAAAAAGGAGGAGGTTCGTATTAAAGAAAGGCGGTGATCGTAGTCTTCTTGGCTCTCATTAGCTAATCGGTTGCGGACCAAACGAGTGCGAATTAAACTAAGACGATTATTGTAATCCTCTTGATTTTCGTCATTTAATCTACGTAACATATAAGATCTCATTTTTGACAATCTAATTTCGCGCTGGTCAGGCCTCTCTTTTGAAATGCTTAGAGATTTTCTTTCCCTATTAGCTTTTAACCGTTTTCCTTTTGCGGTTCCGGTTTCAGTTTGACGCAGTTTTCTCATACGAGCAGCATCTTTACTAGGTCTACCCATATTTTGTAATACCTACATATAAAAGTTAAAGCACTAAAAATTTAAAAATAAAAAGCTTTTTAACAAAAAAAAAACCGACTTCAAAACTCTTTTAGCACTAAAAAGATTAAAATAATACTAAATCTAATCAATCAAAACTGTAGCCTATATAACCTAATCTATAACAATTTTTTTCAATTTTTGGAGTCGGTGCCAACTGCCAAGCCCTACGCAATAGATCACAATATTACTAATACGAACTACTATACATACACAAAATATAACATGAAACTTAATGCAATCAAAATGAAATATAATGATTATAAGGTACTAGGTAAAAAATTAAGTAAGAGAAAAAAAATAAATAATAAAGAACCAAATGGAGTTGTCAGCTAACTTTGCCCAATAACAATCGAATTTGAACGACTTAACTACTATAAATTAACACACACAAACAATATATTACATAAATCTAACTAACTGCGTCAAGCTAACGATTATTTATTATAAGGTATTAATTTCGATTATAATGTAAAGAGAATAAAAAAAATTCAGAACAACAACGACCTATTACGAACTTCGATCATTTACCAATTACGAAACCTTACGAACCAAAGACACCATTGAACGACCAAATTCTTCATTAATCACTTATACAACTAATTAAAAACAGTGCTTGCGCGATTTAATATACAACTAACACCATCTAGTGTCGGAAGGTGAAACTAAAGTAAGAGAATTTTAGATATCACACGACGTAAGGACGATTATGATCCATGGAGCCCAAGGCTTACTTAGAAAGTTGAATACTTGGCACCGACTCCAAAAGTTGAAAAAAATTGTTATAGGTTAGGTTATATAGGCTACAGTTTTGATTGATTAGATTTAGTATTATTTTAATCTTTTTAGTGCTAAAAGAGTTTTGAAGTCGGTTTTTTTTTTGTTAAAAAGCTTTTTAAAAGTTTTGTGTCAATCCAGAACGCTACGCTCGGAGACTGCGAAACAGATGGAGATGATGATACTTTTTCAATCTATCAATCCGACGCTTGACACCTTAGTCGCTCGTGACCACGGGGTCTGCAAAGACACCGAAACGTCGAGTTCAAATTTAAAATGTAAACATACGCGATAAATCCGGTTAAAAAGTGTTTTATTTAATAGTATGAATCGCGAAAACTTAAGACAATATTCTAAAGAGTTTATTTTTTTGTTTGTTGTTTGTTTGTTTGTTTGAACGCGCTAATCTCAGAAACTACAAGTGGGATTTGAAAAATTCTTTTTGCATTTGATAGCCCTACTCTTGAGGAAGGTTATAGGCCAAAATTCCCACCGGATCAAAAGTTATGCGGGTAAAACCGCGCGCGGTGCCTAGTGTTGTATAATATCGTTAGTACATACTTCAGTCGTTTACCAATTTCGTATGTTCGTCACATGCATTAATACGCAACTTATTCGTTTTTGTTAAGGTTCAAATTCCAATGAAAATGTATACATATTATTAGATGTGACAGTATAATTATTTTATTAATTGTAAGGATCATTCGTTGAATATTATTTATTACTTTTATTTTGGGGGTGATAGGCTGGCCTCCTGTCACTGCAATAGTCTCTCTCCGTCACTTTAATACCTTCAAAGTGAAACGTGACATCAGATGTTCTTATAACTTCTGGTGTTCTGCCTACCCCATAAGGGATTCAGTTGTGTAAGTATTTTTTTACTTATTCTCGTTTAGCTTCTCATTAGAAGACTGTAGTTTTTAATTCTATTTAGCTTTTAATTTAACTTTATAACCTTGTATATTTTTTTTCCTCTTGTCTCTTTAGCTTTTTTTGGAAACTTGTAAATGACTTACCGCCACCAAATCTAGACTTATTTTTGTTTATTTGTAAATAAATGTAAGTAGCTTTAACTTTTCTTTTTTTTCTTAAAATTCTCAATAAAATATATTTGAATTGCCATGTAACGCGTTCTTTTTTGGTTCAAGATTCCAAAGACTTCCAAAAAAGGAGGAGGTTCTCAATTCGTCTTTGTTTTTTTCTTTCTTTGTTTCACAATATTTCGGTCAATTTTGAATTGATTCTAAAAATTCTTGTTTCATATGATAGAAGATACTTCATAGTTGGTCCCATATAAATTTCACTAAAATAAGTTTAAAACTTCATTAAAAATTTTAAATTTTTGAAAAATTGTGTATGTCGAAGAATGTTTACGTTGATGACATTATAACTCAGCCAAAGTTTTGACGTGAAGTCTGTTTTTTAATGCTGTGCATTCGTTGATTGTTAAACACTATATCCGTTAATCCTTTAAGTTTAGTCAATATTATATATCTACAGACAAGTTATATTAAGTAAGTATGTATTAAAATATACAGTGGTATCTACCTCATTTTAATTTTATTCCGCCTCTAGAAAATGAATTCGAACTCATTTCATAAAGAAGTTTGACGTTTAACTCGTTACTTGCAAAACTAATTAAAATTGATTTTGGCCTAAGCCCAGTTTAACAGAATTTCTATATCTGTTAGATACTTAAAATTTGATAGGGCAGAGTTAATTTTAAATTTTTTGACAGGCAAATCAGGGACTCTTAACAAATACAATGTATTATTTTGTTAACAGTCGTTAATAAAGTCGACTATACCATTCGGCTAACTTAGAATGCTGAATTATTAATGGTAAAAAATACTTATTCATTAAGTATGCATTAAACGCAGAAAGATACAAAATAAACCTTACGGTCACGCTCTGTAATATCATAACTTCCTCTATATAAATAAATAATTAAAAAATAAAAAGGCTCATTTGTATATATTGTATTAAATTTAGTCTATTTTAAGCTAAATTTGATTGTAACTACAAAAAAATATTACGAGCTTATTGAAACAATCTCAATTCTTTCGTCGCACACGGACCCCGTTTTCTTAGAAGCTGAGTGCAGTCGGCCAGAAAAGTGGTGTAACATCCTAAGGTTGATTTTCGCTTACACATTCATAGGGGATAAAGGTTAGTTTTGCTTGCAGATCGATTTGATAGGTAGCTTTTATTTGACATTTTTTCTGAGGAATAAAAAAGAACTTGTTTGACAAAATGTCATTGTCATTTTCTTTATCAAATAGAAGTTAGTGGTCTGTAAGTTGTTTTTGTTCAGAAACATTAAAATTTTCTTAGCTGAAACTAGTGTCTTATCCATTTATTATAAGGGTTAGATTTCATGCACATATAAGTGATATATGACGTATCTATTATTATATTTACGCTGTAGCATGGTGCGGCTAAATGACACTAAATCTGTCAATGCCGCTTAGATTTTAGTGTTATGATTTATTTGTTTTTTATGAAATCATCTGATGTCACGTTTGACAAATGCGGAGGCATTATAAGGCTGCAAACTGGACGGGGCAGCGACTGCGGCGCGGGCACCGAGGAATCTGGGCGAGGAATCTGGGCCGTTCTCGACGCCAGCCGACGCTCGAGCGATTTGTCACGGTTTCACAAACTCAATACTTTCTATCGTGTCGCTGAAATCGTTCCCCGCGCCGATATCGCCCTCGCTGTCGCTGTCGCTCCAGTGGAGAGAGACTATTGCAGTGACCGGGGGTCAGCCTATCGCCCATAAAAATTCTCCAATCAAAACTCTGTCTCTTTACTGACTTTCACAATATGCCCGGGAAGAGAAGCAGCTGGCATGCATGGAAGAATTATGAATGTGGTACAGGTGAAATACTAAGCCTTAATTTGTAAGTTGCGGAAACTTTCGAGAGTGAAGCGATACGTAACTGAAACTGTCACCTGCACCATGTTACAGCGCAAATTTATCTTTCATTTATTTCGATGACTTCGAAACCAAATCAAAACTGTTTCTTTCTTCGCCCACTGTACGTCTTTTCTAAATTAACCTAATATTTTTGGAGTCGTTATCGGCATCACAGTTGACTGGCCACGGAATCTGCCAACGGGAGGAAGAGGGCAAGAGGTCCAAATTGACATTATTCCCGAACTCATGAACAGGAAGTGTCAAAGTGATTGAGGAACAAGATGCTTCCAATTTCAGATAAGGACCGAAGCAGCCGAGCAAGCAATTCGATTTATTATTTTTAAAGTTCCTTTATTTTTGAACAGATTGTGTTTTGCTTGGTTTGTGATACGTTTCTTTCATTTTAAATTATTATCTTAAGTTTTTACGATTTATAACATTAAAGCCTGATTTTTCTATGGTCAGATAAAAGTTATCTTATCAATTAAGTATTACTTGACAGCTTCAAGTTTTTTGTCATTCTCTGTCATTGTAATAAAATTAAGTCAACAAACAACATTATTTCGGCGAGTAATACTTTATAAGTCAGATAACTTTTATCCGACGATTAAAAAATCAGACATTAAAAATACTTTTTAAGCCCCCATTTTTACCCGACGGCGAAGCAAAAAGGAGGGTCATGACTTTGACCTGTATGAAAGGATGTATGTATGTGGGTATGTTCATATGTTCCCTCATAACTTCTAAACTAGTAATTATATTTGAATAAAGTTAGAAGCCGAATTGATCAACAGAAGGGTTGTGGTGTTTCATCATGATAACGCTAGACCTCACACATCTATAGCCACCCAGCAAAAATTAAGAGAGTTTGGCTGGGAGGTGTTAATGCATCCGCCGTATAGTCCTGACCTTGCACCTTCAGATTTCCACCTGTTTCGGTCTCTTCAGAATTCTTAAGGCAGTGTTAGGTTAACATCACGAGAGGACTGCCTAGATTTCAGATTGTCCGTTAGTTATAGGCTAATATAGGTGGTAGATTCAGTTCAATTTGTAAATTGTGTGACTTATTTCAAATGTATGTAAATATGTATAAATAAAGATTTTTTTGACTTTTTTTTTGCTACATGACTTCAAAAAAAATTGCGCCCTCTAGGGGACGTAAAGAACAAAAATAATTTTTTCTTTACAGTTTCGTGTAGGGTATCAAATGAAAGAGCTGTGTTAGCATATTTTAAATATGAAAACACTATTACTCCAAAACAAATTTAAAAAAACGTTTAAAAACTAAAACCCGAATGCTCTAAACACGCTCTAAAAAGTACGAAGAGAATACTCTCCGCTGAAATATTTATGAATTTATTTATGTCATACTGATAGAGATATATTTAAAGGATAGTCGTGGTCGTATACCTCTTATAGCAATACAGATTCTGATCTCTATCAGTATGACGTATAAAAATATATAAATATTTCCGCTGTTTAGAGCGTGTTTTGAGGCGGATTTCAGTTTTTAAACTTTATTTTTTTTTATTCGTGAACAAGGGATTTTTAGAGACTGAAACGCCGAGTATGACATTTTTTACGTATTAACCTACTTTGTTTCTGAAAAAACTCTCCAAATTAAGACAAAAACGAGAAAACCTATGAAATGGAAAGTTGCGATCATATTTTTCAATATCTTCTCCCGTTACCATCTAGATTACCATAAAAATCACTTATACACGAGTAATGCCTCTTTATATATTCAGGTATTCTTGTTCGGCAAACATCTCGTTTTCTATCTTGACAGGAATAATTTTTCATTAGACTAAACCGGCCCATATTGAACCTATGAAAAAGAAAAAAATTGTACCTACGTAGTGAAAAATATACGATTTTAGTTCTATTTTAAATAAATAATATTAATAAATAATTCTGACACTCACACAGCATTATCTAGCCCAAATTAAGTTTCTTAAAGAACTTGTGTTATGGATACTAGATAATTGATATACTTAAGAAATATATAAACATACGTATTGAATAAATACATATTTTTTATTGGAATAAACTTAAATAAACATATAAACATCCATGACTTGACGGCTAATATCTGTGTTCATCACACCGTTATCCGCCGCCGCCGGGATTCGAACCCAGGACCTCTGGTATAGAAGGCAATGTATGTTACCACTACACCAGCCGGTCGTCAAATTTTACTATTGAAATCATAATAAAAAGATAAAAATCATGAACATTCAGATTCTTGGCAACATTTCAAGGCTGAGATTAAGTAAAATGTACGCTTCTTATTATATTACTTCCAGAGGCTTCGCAGTTGATAGACAGATGAGGTTAACATAATTCAGGTTGAACCTGAATCTTGATCTACAGCTTAACTCAATTTACAATTCACCGCTCCTCTCAATATTCAATCTTAACCGTCAGTGGCTTGCTATTCATGCAACGATCATACACTGTTCGTGTTTTTGAGGTTAGTTTGACTGAAGGATGGAATATTGTAACACACTATTATTCACCTGCAGAGTTAGGCAATTGAAGTAAACAAAAGGGAATCTTCGTAAAAGTAATTTCTAACTTACTTAACTTTTTTCTTGGTGGTAGGATCCCTTCTGGGTCCGCCTGGCTAGCGACCACCCTTTATATAAAGTCTGCCGCCAAATGTTACCGCTCCGGCGGTAATGTGTTCCGGCAATATTGTATAAAGAGCCAGTTCCTTCCTAAACCCGTGTGCTTTCATCTTCGACCTCATCGTCACTTACCATCAGGTGAGATTGAGGTCAAACGCGGGTTTAGTCACTTATAAAAAAAAAAAAACACAAAGCCGAATCTACAAGTTTTATAAGATGTTCAAAATGTGTATTGATTGGCACCTGAATAGCCATTTCTTCCCGTAACATTATTCTAAGAATCCAAATCACCGATGTAATAAAACGGAAAAACCTTCGATAAACTATTTGCTGAAGATACCTTTATCGAAACACACTTGATGTGAAAAAAGATAATATTTGAATAACTCCATTGCAATAAGCGGGACTATATACGGCGATAACAAAGGGAAGAGGGTCCATTATGATAAAATCCTTTCACATCACGCAACTTACGACTAAGATTTTTGCCTGAGTAGATTCATACGTATTCCTTATACGACCCTTTGTTTTGAAGTTATTTCGTACCAATAATTTATTGACACACATTATTTGTTTATGTAAACTGCTAGATGAAACTATTGTCTGTCTCAAATACTAATACAGGCGGTAAAATAGATGATTGGAACTTTGTACGAAAACACAATAAAGCTACTTTAATTAAGTTTTGTTTTTAAGCAGCCACCCAAGTTACGAATTTCTGTGTCGGAGTTATCGTTAAGTTAGCGATATTAAGATGTTTATACAACTTCATGGGAACTGAAGTATGTTGGCAGTATCTTACATTGTTATTGAATACTGCTTCTGTCGTTATACCTACATATGCATCATATAATTAAGTTTCTTAAATAACATTTGTTACGGATGTTACAAACCCCAAAAAAAGCAAGCAAAGGGCAGCAAAGAAACTTACGGGAGACATATGTCCAGCAGTGTCCGTCTCCCGGCTGATAACCATGATAATGACTACATACCAGATAAATATTATACTTGATAAATATTAGAAAATAACTTAAAAATGTACATCAATGGTATGGCAGCTAACACAAATATCCACCCCTACTGGGACTTTCAAGGCTTAAAGGCAATATATTGCTGCTATATCAGGAAGTCGGAATCATAGATGTGAGAAGAATTTATTAAAAACCAGGAAAACTTTAACATCAACTATAATATTTTATATTCAACAGAATATAATATGAAGGAACATAACAGCCTCTTACAGATATTTTCCAAGCAAGGCCTAGCTTCGAAAACGAGAAACTTTATTTTATTAGCGTATTCTAATACAAGAATAATCAACGAATGCAGAGCATTTAAAAAACCGACTTCATGTAAAATCTTTGGCCGACTTATAATGTCATCCACGTAAACATTCTCCGGAACCATACATATTGTTTCAATAATTTGAAATTCTGAATAAAGTACTAAACCTATTTCGATGAAATTTATATGGGACCAACTATGAAGTATCTTCTATCATATAAAATAAGAATTTTTAAAATCGATTCAAAATTGTCCCAAATATCGTGTAACAAAGACACAAAAAAAACATACAGACGAATTGAGAACCTTTTTTTGGAAGTCGGTTGAAAAGTAATTCCTTATAAACATATTTCTGCTTATGTAGATGTCGCAGTCATCTGGTTGAATGAGCCACTCAATTGGACGCCTAGGCCGTTTCAACCGGCTTAAGGACTATTAGTCAAGTCGTTGATCGCAACGTTTAACCAGTTGCCTAAACGTTGTTTAGCCATTTCGTTAAATTGGATATTGTTAAATTTATGATGTTTGGTTTAAATATTAAAACATTAAAACGGAACTTATTTTATTATATTTATGATATTTATGTTTACGCGCGAGCCGAGCGAGCGAAGAGAGCGGCAGCACCCGGCGTTGCGCCACAATGGATTTTATTTCCTTGTAATTGAAATAAATAAAAAAAAATCGTATAAAAAAAAATTTTGCTTAACTGGTTTTTCCGTCATGACAGATAATTTTACTATGACCTACTTGTTTTATTACTTTATCCAAAACTGCACCAAATTTAAATCACTTGGCTGAATTTTGGTCAGCCATCTTCAAGGGGCTAACTTTCAACACGCCAAGTTGTTAAACGTTGAGTTTTTCGTGTTCAATCAACTATCGGCCTAGGCCGTTGATTCGGTCTAGGCGTCCAATTGAGTTGCTAATTCATCCAGATGACTGCGACATACATAAGATATGAGTTTGTATGCCTACATAAACTAAACGCGTAATTTATGGTAGTATGCAAAATCCTTGAGGGGGATATACAGCTTTTTCCTTATAAGAAGCCTTGTTATTTATCTCGTAAAGTTCTGAAAGCATAAATGTATTGGCATAAATCGTGAAAATATCCAAGAATGAAATGTTTCATAAAAAACTTCGTTTGTCAAAAATGTTTCTTAACATATAAAAAAATTATAAATATGAAACTCTTTTTTTATATTTAGTTACAAGTTTGACTTAAATATTTCTAAAAATCACCTAATTAGTTAAAATAATGCTTGTGTTATTGATATTTCGGGCAACGCAAAAAATAATGAGACAATTGATTCACATTGGTTTAACAGCTTAATATTAAGAAATATAAAAAATAACTGCAAATCTGACAAAAAAGGACACGTATTTTTTAAAATTTATAGGTACAAGTTGAAGGGAAAATTTAAATATTAATTGAGACGAAAGAACATAAGTCGAAACGTGCGTTAGGAAAAGGTAATACCTAATGATGAAAGGGACAACCCAAGACCTTCGTTACGGAGATCAGAAAGGTTTGCTGGCTGGGATTATAGAAGCATTTTTTTGGCAATGAAGGGCTCATTTGAGCGAATGGCTTCATAAATTGCGATATTATGAATTTTCGCGATGGTTACGGCCCCAGCATTAAAAGTTCCATGTCTCATTCAAGATTATTTCATATAAAATAGATTCTGGATTTCATTATAGTGTTTAAAAGATTTTGGATTCAGATTTAATATTGGGATCTACTGATCAATTGCCGTAAATTATAACCTGAAGTCAGTCGCCAAAATCTGCTCTTACCTAGCACCTACAATTTATGTATAATATTAATATAATGTATACATATATCCGAAAAATATCGTCAAGCCAAAGTGAGTTTTATATCACAATATTTAAACATTAATTGGAATGAATGACATTATAACAGAAAGGATTCGTTACGTTTTGATTTAAATTCCGTAAGAGTCAGACATTTCAGTAGCCGATTGTACAGTAAAACTGCACAAAATTAGCTAACTCACACGATTTACGGGAGACCCAATAGCATTTAAGTGATTTGACCAACCGTAAGCTGGATATCAATGACTAGCTATAAACTGAAAGCTGTCCGAAACAAGCATAAAGCTTAATCGTTACAAAGCTATGACTAGCCAATCCGTTGATTTGAGGGTGAATAGCTACCAACGGCATGTCATTCTCAGCATTTAAAACACGTGCTCGCATACATTAGTTTGTTTACTGTTCGCCTTTGTGCTTAAATGTGACCGTTTGTGTCAGGGAAGCTTAGATTTCCTTTACAAAACGTAACCTTTTTAGAAAGGTACTCAAGAGTGCCAAGAGTTTTTATCCGTCGGCTTTTTTTGTCTCTTGGTCTACTGTAATATCTTATTCAATAACTATCAACATCTTGTTAAAGCCAAAGTACAAAATTGTGACGTCATTAAGCGGCCATTCGATGGTCTTATGATGAATAAAATTTTTCATTTCATTTTCATTTCATTATACAGAGTTGATTTATTTATTTATAGTCACCGGCAAAATTTTTTTTAAACAATAAGTATCATTTATTGAAACGATTTTTGCAATAATAAAAGTTTTTTTACACGGAAATTAATAACATATTAAGCAAAGCATGGTCACTCTAAATTATCATTAAAATAAAGATGATTACGAAACGAGACTACAAAACATCTTGTAGTACTACGTCGTAGTGTTATCAATGAAATGCCGCGTCGTAGTAGCTATGTTCATGATCTGCGGCTATTTTCAAAAAGTTTGTGTTTCCATATTTCTACTTTTTTGTACTGAGCGATGCTAAAATAAATATGCAAGTACGTTTATATCGTATCAAAGAAACTAACATTTAAAGGAGGTCAATTTGCCGTCATACAAGCTGGCCCATTTTAGTACCGTGAGGTACATGGGCACCAAATTGTAGGGGAAGACTAAAGGAACTCGGAAATATGCAAATATTTGCAAAAGAGAGGATTAACTTTATGAAATAAATTATTGAAAGTTGTAAGAAACTAAGGAAACAATCACGGTGAATATGAACACAGCTTAGAAAAAACGGTTTTGACACTGAAGTTTTGTCCTTCTATTGGCAAATATCAAAATGGCGGCTATCTGTTATTCAATGAAATGTTTATTCCGTTAGTTTCTGCGTTCCGGGGTGCTCTTTTTTCGATTGCTGTGCTGTGTTTTCCTGATTTATTTATTAAAAAGATGAAACTATAATCTTTTTAATGTATACTTAACGAATAATTAATAATAATAAAGCAACAACAAAAATAAACAAAGTAAATGTCGGTCGAGTCGAGTTGATGAACACGACGTTGACAGTTCGACTTGACAGTTAAAGATAACGGCTTATGAATTTGTCTTGTAAGTGCATATTAGAGAGAAAATGGCTTGCGCGTGAAGCCCACAAAAAAATTTTTTTCTTGGCTCAAACTTCATCTTTGATCAAAACTGTAATAGTATATTATGTAACAAGTGAGCGAAGTTGCTAATTACAGTCGAGGCTTAATAATGAGCCGAGACTGTAATTAGCAACGCTCACGAGTTACATACGACGTTTTTCAACACACTTGTGAGTAAAAGACAGACATACGTGATCAGAAAATAACAAACACACTTGATAACAAAGCTGTGAATTGTGATTAAAAAATGGCACCGAACCTCGCGCATGCGCGTAGGTTTTTTTTTCCGTCAAATGTGTCAATGTCTGTATAGCATATACAGCCTATTTTGAGTGAAAATGTTTAATTTGGAGTGGTAAATGCAAATATTTTAATATTTTATGACAAATGATTGTAAATTGTGAATAATTTGTTTAATATACAAATTTATTTTACTAATATAAGGCGCAAACATTTAAAAATGTATATGGATTTGAAGTGGTATAAAACCTCTTTGTTGTTTCTGAAAATATTTAGTGTATAACCCGGACCAATAAAATATGCTCTGTTTTCTCGCATGTTATTTGCACAAAGTTACAATTCAACTTTGTAGGATTCATTATATTATGCACTAGGGTATAATATATTAATGCACGCGTGACTTATAGCCCAGTTTATAGTTCTAAACTCAATAGAATAACGCTCACTTTACGAGCAAGTGTGTTGAAAATGCAGTTGTACTCAGTGGTTAGTACGGTGTTATAAACCGCGGAGTGTACCTCGGTACCAAAATTGGCCACCCGTAATGACCTTCTTTGGCTGGTGACTAAAAATCAACCCTGTATTTATGACTCTTCTAAGAAGAAGAATGGAAGAAATAGAGAAAGGCCTTTGCCCAGCAATGGAACAGCACAGACAGATATAAATAAAAAAAATATATAATAATTTGTATCTACTATCATCTTTTTTCGTATGAATATTCAATAACGTGTTTTATTAACAATAATATAATTTCTGTTCTCTGGCCTAACAATAGGTATTTTCACGTGTATTTTCTGCTTGCCCAGCCGTATTAAATTGCCAAAACTAATAATTGTATACTGAATAAACCCGATCATCAAACTGTCACACAATGAAGTACTTATTATTGAATATTTGTCATCAGATTCAACTAAGCAAAGACTTAAATAATAAAATCAATCCAATAAAATAATCTATTTGGGACAGAGGTTTTATTGGCATTCTTGCGGTCGATAGGCTCGCCCCCTGTCACTACGATAGTCTCTCTTCATCATTGTAATACCTGAAAATTTGTCAATCGTGACATTAGGTGGTTTTATAGCCTCTGTTGTTCTGGCTACCCCATAAGGCTTGGAATATAGGCCTGAAGTTATGTATGTATGTATTTATTATACAGGAAATCTTCGTAGGTAGGCTTTTTGTTTAGTTTTCGATTTACATTATAATGTTTTCTATTGATGAAATATTTAAACAACCTATATACTTATTTATGTCTACATTTTAAGGTTTATCAAAGAATCCAAGTGGTGTCACCCTCAATAGCATCTTCGGCTCGTACTCGAGAGCTTACTAAGTAAGATTCAAGCTCAACTGAGGAATAAATTTTTGAAGTTCTTTTTCTGAATTTCCATCGAATCTATGCTTTAAATATAAGTGACATTGAGGTAAGCCTGCAGAGTTAGAGCTTTTACACGGAACAAATATTTCACTCACTCACAGGTCGAAATATTTCCAAATCGTCGGAGATCTAAAGTTTTTTTTTTTTTTTTATAAGTGACTAAACCCGCGTTTGACCTCAATCTCACCTGATGGTAAGTGACGATGAGGTCGAAGATGAAAGCACACGGGTTTAGGAAGGAACTAGCTCTTTATAAACTTTTATTTTTATTGCGGTTGTAAATAGCTCGTATTCGTTTAACCATTTAAAATAAATGTAGCGTAGTTTTAGACTGTAGACTTGTAGACAAGTGTGAAGAATAATAGTTTTAATTATTTTGAGGCTTATGAAGTTAAGCACAGAAATATTAAGTTTTTCAGGATATGTTTTTATTGAAGCTTGCGGAGCATTTTATAAAATAGATAGTGAGCTCTATTCTTTAGGGTTAATCTAATAAGATGTTTTAACGCAGCCTTCTGAAGTAGAGGACCAGAGTTCGCTACTATTGATAGTCTTTGATTTTATACACTTCCGTGGCACAGTGGTTAAACATGCAACTACGTAAATCATGAGTTCATGGGTTCGATCCCCGCACGAAACCATAAAAGAAAAATGTTCCAGGTGTGGGCGTTAATGTACATAAATATTTTATATTCTAGTTTTCCTTCTAATTTCCTACTTAGTATCTCATATAATAAGCTTTTCTTACTTTGGTGCTTGGTGTGATTGTCTGGGAATTTTATTTTTTATTTACATACATACATACATAACGTCACGCCTGTATCCCTTATGGGGTAGGCAGAACACCAGAGGTTACAAGACCATCTGATGTCACGTTTGACAAATTTGGAGGTATTATAAAGATGGAAAGAGGCTATTGTAGTGACAGGGGGTCAGCCTAACTCCCACAAAAACGCCTTTAAAACCTCTGTCCCTTAACTCACTTTTACAGTATGCGCGGGAAGAGAAGCAGCTGGCACATGCTGCGTTTTTCTTTCGCTCCCAGTCCAGCATGGAAGCTGCGAAAGCAAAAGAAAAACGTAGAGCGTTTATTTATTTTCACATATTCTTTCGTATGAGTAACAAACGAGCAAGACTATTCGAGTTTGGGCTCGTCAATTTCACAATAGTAACATCTTACCATCTGAGCCCTTAGAACAACAAGCTGGTAGGATATTCTAAGGTAGTACTGGTAGTGATTTCGACTTTGGACCCGTTTTATTCTTAATCATAAGACATAAGAATCATTTTGCTAAGGCCTGATTATCCTGCCTGATTAAGCCAATGGAACTTCTAGACGACCATTGCTTGGATTGAGGCTTAATTATGAATTATATGGAATTTTTTGGGACTCAACAGCCATAGGGGTGCTAGGAATGTGCAGCCTTCAGCTACATATAAGATTTTTGGTAGTAAGGGCTCATTGTATCATTACATCTTTCAGTGCAGAAGTAAAAGCCGTCAAGTTACACCTTGAGTATTATGTACCAAGTCATATTGTCATATTACAGCCCGTTCGCGTATTTACAAAGGCTATACCATTAGAGTGAAAGTGCAAACTGAACTGGCTTAGCTTTTGTATGACAAAAACTTGCCAAAACCCTAATCTATTCTAGTACAGAAATTGAGTAGACTTTGTGAGAGAACTTCAATTTAACATTGCAGCAACAAAAGCTATTCATTTGATATCGATATTTACCGATGGTTAGCTTCAATTTGATACTTAAATGGCAATTGTTCTGATTTTCAAAGATGGGAATAAAATGTGCATGCATTATGACCATCGTTATTTTGATGACTTAACGTTTAACTTTTGACCATGTCGGGATTGTCCAGGGTTGACTATAATAGCTGGCCAGGTTTATGGCGCTTCGCCGGCCGCTGCCGTGGCACCGCTCGCTTCGCTCGCTCAGCTCGCGCACGTGTATATGCAACCTAACATGCTCCTCCTCGCTGCGCTCGTCGTCGCACCTAACCGTACCGACTCTGCCTTCCGGTGCGGGAGCCCTTCTCGAAGTTTATCTCTTTCATCGCAATGTATATAAAACAAAGATATACCTACTTTTCATCTTGACAAAAGCTTATCTGAGTGAATATGTATTATACAGTACTAGGTTTTGTCTTTGCATTTCTTTGAAAATTACAAGAGCAAAAGCTAATCCATTTCAGTCAATTTTTTTACTGAGTTCGATTAGGTATTGTCAAGTAATATGCATAAACAAAAGCTCCACTATTAGAGTCTGACTCGTGACTCAAATAGCCTTTGTATATTCGCAGCCCGTTCACACTTGATTCGTTTTACTGGATATCTTTTTTGTATGGTAAATACGTATACTGAATACTGTGCCATGTGAAATCGCTCATACAACTCCATGCGCCATAGATGAAAAAAAAACTTGTCCGGTAAAACGTATCCTTACTGGAACGGACAATGTGTGAACGGGCTGTTAGTCATATTACGTCCGATGGATAAAAGTAAAGTCTCAAGCGAAGACCGTGTTAAAGTCGAAGTTATAATTTGATATTGGCGAGCTTTACTACGCCACGTGTTTAAAAGTATACTCTATGTTCGCAATCTTGTCGTATTCCGTGTCTTTTTTCTATTGTCAATCATCAACTTTGAATTTCTGACATATTTTGAGTTCGCACAGCGAAGTTTGATTACTTTTTAAATGTTTGCAAGCGAAGCGAAGTACAGTCCTCTCGTGACGGCGGCTCGGCGCAGACTGATTCGTTCTTCATTCAGTTGGAAATTTTTGAATTGCACATCGGTAATTATTAAGAATAAACTAACATTTTCAAGCTATCACTATATCATTGACATTGGCTATCTATAACGATTACATTATTAATTAATATTTTACATAATCTAAATATTCTTTCAGACTATAAAAACATTAACAAAAATAAACATTAAATAGCTAAGTACCGTAAACATTTTAATACTTAATTATAGACCGTGCTTAATTAACTTTATAATTGTCAACCAGGTAAAAGTGAGAGCTTTTACACATATAATTATTATTGGGGGTTTTGGGACTATATGAGCAGTCTTGTCCGCTCGTCACACTGCGACCTAGAAGATCTATTGTGTGAGTCCCAATTTATAACTCCCCGCACACTCCAATGGAGTCCAGGAAATTTAAGATTTTCCTTACGGCGGCGATGCACCTAATCTCTTTTAGATCCAGTTCGTGCTTATCCAGGTGAGCGGAGCGCTTGTGCATAACTGCGGGGCAGTGGCACAGTAGGTGTAGAAGGGTTGCCTCTGCGCTTTCGCAGTATCTGCAGAGCGCCGTGTCAGTGGGACCCAGGTTGGACATATGCATAATATAGTTAGATTGTTAGTCAAAAGCATCACCAGTATGGTTCGAACACATATTTAATTCAGGCGTATAAAATAAGAAAGCTTATACGTACATGTACTAATTAGTGTGATGATGTTTATGTTTATTTCCGAACTGAGAAAACTGCGTTTAAAAGAGACAATGAGAAATTATTTCCATTTTTATTTATCTATCTTATAGTCATATCTAAATAATTAATCTCAACCAGTAATCTTACAAATCCATTCCATCACCATTGATAAAGCTAAGAAAATATTAATTTCCGTGAAGAGATTGCTTGGTAATAAATAAAGCGTTTAAAATAAGAAGAAAGGTACTAAGCTTCTATAATAACGCTCTAAAATATAATAAGGCTATGCGTAAAGGAGAGAAAGCGAAAGGGAAATTTTCAGGCAGTGAAATATGGGGACGATAGGCTTCTCGGGTACCTTGGGGCGGAACGCATCATTAATCCTGCCATATGTATTTAATACCACTTACCCTCAGGTACTTGCCATGATAGCGGCGCATTTCATCGTACTAATATTATAAATCTAAAAATTGGGATGGATGGAAGTTTGTTTCTAAATAATATTAATAATAAATAATAAAAATCTTTATTTCCTCTACAAAAACTTAAGTTCAGATAGCACAGTACACACACAAATAATATACACACAAATACAGTTTTGCAGAGGCTGGAGCCTAACCTAGGATACCCTGTGTCTTAGGACTCCAGGCCTTCGGAAAATTATACAAGACTAGGTTAGTTTAACAAAAAAATAATTTTAAATAATAGTCTAATGGCGACAACAATGCAAGTAGTGTATGTGGTTCTAGTTCTAGTAATAGAATTTTTCGTGACATTTAGGTTGCAACAAATAACAGGTTTTCAGTCTTATCGTAATCTAGCCCCAGTAACCACGTTGAAATGACCTTTTTGCATAAATACATATTGAGAGAATATAAATTATTTATTTTATTACATTTATTATAATAATGTAATAAAATTACATGTATAAATAAGAACCCAAGAACCCGAAAAATCTGTAAGTGAATGAGGTGTTAAATTTTTTGGTTTTAAATATAATATCATTTCTTCTATTTTCTAAAGCAAAGGTGCAATCATATTTTGTTTTTGAGTGAGCTTTCAGTATGGTGCTATATATATATATATATAGTTGACGAATTGACAAGACTTTACATGACTCAAATAATTCCCTAGTGGGAAAAACTGCTCGTTGTGCAACTTCTAGCGGTTTCAATACTGTTTTATGAGTACCGCGCCACACTGTTATACAGAAGTTAAGTATTGATTGACAAATATGTAGCTAAATACACTATTCCTACAATTTCACGGGGAGCAATATGACGGCAGAATGGCTCCACGGATTTGAATGAAATTTGGCATAGCAATAGTGTAGTGTCTGAAATAGCACATACTTTTTATATTCCTGCAGAATTCGAAATAGTGCAGGTGAAACCACGCGAAATAGCTAGTAAAATAATAATAATATAGTCTGAGAGTTTGGACTTACTTACCATTTTTCTGAAGGTTGTAATTGACACAAATATTTATTGTGTTACAATTTATTTATTTATTTATTCTTCATTGTACACATGGAGTAAGACATAACTTTATTAAAAAAAAATAGGTACAGTGCACAATAGGCGGCCTTATCATCTACAGACAATCTCTTCCAGACAACCCTGGGTTGTGTTAAAGAATAATTTAAAAGATACATTTTAGAACATAAAAACTAAAGAACTAAATACATATAAATAATATATTAATACATAGGTACATAAACACTATACAGATATAAAAAACCAATAAATATATAAATAAACATACACACAAATATATACATACATACATATAAGTATACTAAATAGTATACTATGATATAATAATAATATAATAGATTACTATGTCATAGATTTTCCAAGAAAGTGTGTCTTAACCAGTCTTTTGAATATGTTAATTGTTTGAGCCTGTTTGATCGCAAGAGGCAGTTTATTCCACAGTGACACGGCTGAAACCGTGAAGGATTTTTTATAAAATTCGGTTTTATTTAGAGGTGTGGTGTGGCTAGCATAAAGTTATTGGTGGATCGTAATTGCCTATCGTGGTGTGTGTGGCGATATTCAAATCTCGCTTTTAAGTAGTTTGGTGCGGAAGGATTGAACAGCGTGCGATATAAAAGACAGAGAAGGTGAGTATTCCGGCGAAAACGAATTGGAAGCCAATTGAGCTTAGTGCGATATTCAGAAACGTGGTCGTATTTACGTAAATTAAATATGAACCTTATGCATAGATTTTAAAGCCGCTCAAGTTTATTAAGTAGATCTTTAATAAGGCACCTCTCCTAAAGAGTTTTAACTTGGAAAAAAGAATAGCTAGATAAGCGTGTCGTAGAAGGCAAGTAATCCGAGTAGGCCCGCTTGATGTAAGGACCCTTCAGAGTCCGCATGGCTGTCGACCACCCTTCTATAAAATCCGATTAGTAATCTATAATAAGTAATCTATATTAATTTAATATTTAGTAATATTAATATTAATTAATATTAATTTAATTAATCTATATTAATTAAATAGATTATTAATAATTATTTAATTATATATATTATTTAATTATTAATTTTATTAATCTCATCATCATCATCATCACAACTCTTTGTAATGAGCCCACTGCAGGGCATGAGTCTCTCCCCTGGGTGAAGAGAAGGTATAGCCCATAATCCACCAAGCTGGCCCAGTGCTGGGTGGTGGATGCCAGAATTTTTAAGGCGCCTAGATGGCTTCTGACAAACCCTAACGACTACTGTATACAAGTATACAGCACCCGGGACCGACTGCTTAACGTGCCCTCCGAAGCACGGAAGTAAGTAAGTAAGTAAGTAAAACGTTTATTTGGTACAAAAATCTGTTGTTTACAAAAGAAAAAATAATAATTCTACTTATATAGATAAATAACAAAAAATATACTTAACAAAAACAAAACATTAATGGTACCAAAATGGCCTTAACTCAGCATATGCTGCAGTGCCCAAGGGACCGCAACGCTGATTTTCAGTGACAGCCAGAGATCAAAAGAAAGAAATTTAAATTTATGTGCAACTCTGCGCGAGATAACATTATTAAATTAATATTAAAAGTAACTTAAAATAATTCTAAAATAAACACCATTAAACAAAACAAAACTAAATATAAAAAATATAAAACAAAATGTAGAATTTGAGAACATCATGTCCATAATACAAAATTAATACAAAATTAAAAAGTAAATTAAAAGTATTTCTAAATATACAAAAACAAAATAAAGTGTAGGATTAAAACATCAATGTAAATCAATATATTTTATGGTTATTTATGGTTGTTATACAATATCATTTTGTAAATTAAGCAGATATATTTTAAAATTATGTTTGAAAGTGCTAAGTGTAAGAGAATTTCTAATCGGCGGGGGAATATTATTCCAGCACTTTGTGGCAGCATATCGAAAACTGCCACGAAAAGCTGCTGTATTGTGACTAGGACATATTAATCGAGAAGAGAATCTTAGAGGACATTGCGAAAATAACAATTTATCAAATAAGTATGGTGGATTTTGATTTTTAATAACACTAAAGACCAGACTTCCAAAATGATGTAAACGCCTTGACTGCATATTCATTAGTTTACTCTTATTAAGGTAGGGAGTGATGTGTGCTCTACGTGGAATGTCAAAACAAAAGCACGCATTTTGGACGCGTTGAGTGACTTTTTTGGTTCGAGCTAGAAGACATCCACCGATGACCGTATCCGCATAATTGAGCTTTGATAAAACTAGTGACTCACAAAAAAAAATTCTTAAATCAATAGTTAAGAAGTGTCGCACCTTATATAAAACCCGCAATCTATAATAACAGTTTGTGGCAGTTTCCTGTACATACTTTTCAAATCTTAAACTACTATCCATCAACACACCTAAATTACGGGCTTCCGAAACCTCTTCAATATCACAATCGTTGATTTTTGGCTTTGGATTAAAAAGTTTTATTTTTTCTATTTGTGATTTGGTGCCAAACACCATAAATTTAGATTTTAAAGGGTTTAAAACGAGACAGTTTTTATGTGACCATAGCGAAATTCTCTCTAAGTCCTGATTTAGCTTATTTATAGCTATTGATGTCTCTTGTGGTTTAAAGGATTCGTCGGAAGTCGTCGTGAGATATGAATGGTCGGCGGTCACCCATCCAAGTACCGACCGCGCCGAACGTTGCTTAACCTGTGATATCGTATGATACACACAGTAACCACGGCGCCACGACGACTTCATTAATCTAATATATATTAATTTATATTTATTTATATTATTAAATTTATATTAATTTTTATTAATATTTTAATATTTATTATTGTCTTTTAATATTTAGTAATCTATATTAGTATTCTATATTAAGTAATCCGAGTAGCCCCGCTTGATGTAAGGACCCTTCATAGTCCGAATGGCTATCGACCACCCTTCTATAAAATCTGCCTTCAATAAAATATGTATGATTAGCCTGTTCTCTTCATAAAGCGAATATACACTATTCATAGTGCTGTCATCTTCGACCACATCTTCATTTACCATCAGGTGAGATTGCGGTCAAACGCGGGTTCAGTAATAATTAAAAATCGTTCTAGAAACATTTTAAAAATGAATCAGAATTCATTTTAAATAACGTCCATTCATAGTGCTTTTATGTATCTATGGAAAGAATCTACAGAGCCATAACCTAAACCGAACATTTCAAATTCAGCTAATGGCATTGCTGTGTATCGGATACAGCATTGTATCGCTTTTACAACATTTCGATACATATCAATTCCGTTAATCACTCCGATAGCATTGTGATCAGAAACCAGACCAGAATTGCAATAATGTACTATCTCACTACCCGAACACAATGTATGTGCTATGCTGAGCAGAGAGCAGTACATGAACTTGAGAGAGACAACTCTATAATTAAAGCGAAGGAAGCAAAAAGATCTCAAATATAAGCTTACTTGATCTAGGTATCATCATTACAACTCCGTGTAATGAGCCCACTGCAGGGCTATGAGTCTCTCCACTGGGTGACGAGGAGGTTTTCTACCGTAATCCAGCAAGCTGGCCCGCTGGGCCAGTGCTGGTTGATGGATATCAAAATTTTGAGGGTACCGAAATAGTTCCTAACAAACCCTAACGACTACCAGGTCGTTTTGCTGATAATACTATTTTATTCTATTCTTGTTTAAATACTCTAGTCCCTGTTTGTCATGTTCGTGTTGTGCATCCATAGCTCATTGCACCTACTATGTAAACAATTCGGTTGTGGCGTGACATTGGCTCTCTCAATTAAGAGCTAATGTCTTGTGTTTGATTTTTTCTCATGTCACGGTCAATCTGTACTGTACCTATTTATATCAATTTGATGATTTTGACTGAAAACGTGTGCCAAGAGTTTTTTTCCGTCGGCTTTTTTTGTCTCTTGGTCTACTGTAATATCTTATTCAACAACTATCAACAACTATGGACGTGCGCCACCATAGTCTTCATGCGCACTTTCCATCATGTGGCATGGAAGACAAACGTCCTATCCTTATAATATAAAAAAACTAGTTAAAGCCGATAATATGATGACGTCATCAAGTAATTAGTGAAATTCGTAAGATGAATAAAACTTTTTGAATTATGAATTTTGACTACTGTGTACAAGTATACAGCACCCGGGATCGACTGCTTAACGTGCTCTCCGAAGCACGGAAGTCGTCGTGAGAAATGAATGATCGGCGATCACCCATCTTAATAACGGCCGCTCCTACCTAGCGCGCTTAATCTGCGATATCGTTTGATATGTAAGGAGACGACGGCGCGCGCTACAACGACATCTCGAACGATCTAGGTGTGTAGTTACAAAAATTACAGCTATTGTAATTAGAGTCATGAAAGTTCTGCATGAAAGCTCATTGTTGTCATTAAATACTATCAAAATTAAAAAGAATCTGTATATTCCGTGGCGTAGAAAAAGTTGAAAGTGTTCTGTCGTGATAATTGCAATTGCACGAAAATTATCTCATAGAACAAGACAAAAAGATTTTTAAATATAAATTCTATAAGTTTTATATAGGTATATGAAATGTATATTTAAACTTATTGTTTCAGGTGAGCTTTTTATGTTGTTTATTACTGAATTGAATTTTGCTACTTCAATTTATATTTTTGTTAGGTAGGTAGGGAATATGATATCGTTATTACTAAATTATTTTATGTTAACATATGCTATGATATTGTATACAGCATATATGTATAATATATGTCTTTTTATATGTATATATACATTAATTACAGCACAATATTGCCATGAATTTGTGTTGTCTTTTTTGTGGTTAAATTCTCAACAAAGTCAGATTTAGTTTCATTTTGTGTGTTATGTTATAATAAATAATAAATATTTCTGACACTCACACAAAATTATCTAGCCCAAATTAAGTTTCTTAAAGAACTTGTGTTATGGATACTAGATAACTGATATACTTAAGAAATATATAAACATACATATTGAATAAATACATATTTTTTATTAGAATAAACTTAAATAAACATATAAACATCCATGACTTGACGGCTAATATCCGTGTTCATCACACAAATATCCGCAGCCGCCGGGATTCGAACCCAGGATCTCTGGCATAGAAGGCAATGTATGCTACCACTACACCACCCGGTCGTCAAAATGTTGTATTTTTAATAGTTGAAAAAATGTACCAAGTAGTGTGTACTTTTTGGACTACTCTGTCATAAAATATTTTTTTTTTCAAGTAAATAAGGTTAAGGCTGAAAACTAGAGCTTCTGAAGAAGTTACTTCTACAGTAGCATTATGCTGAGCCTTTTATGACACTTTTATGACAGAAATGTTACTTTTTTGTCTTATTTGTTTCTTATTGATGTAACATTTTATTTTGTGATAATAAATTGATTTCTTTCTTCTTCTATATAATATTTGGCTATCTCTAAAGGTAGGCAGTAAATACTTTTAAAAAGTTGTTAAAAGTTTATTAATAGATTGTTGTGACCTTTAGTAAAGTGGCAATCCACGCAACGATTCATAGATTTTAATGATCAGTTTTGAAATGTCGTCGTTACAAGTTGATTCTCGGCGTTTAATTGGTATTGAATCTGGAGTGTTAACCAAGTAATGGAACAACTAAATATAAAGGCCAGTACACAGAAGAAACAAAAAGCAAAAAAGCTCCGAAACTTACGAAACCAGTGATGGGTAGAAAAATCAACTGATCAATTATCAGAGGTTGTCATTATGTGCTATGCCGTAAACATGTAATTTCCTCTACAGTTTTAAAATATACAGGGTTGATTTGTAAGCACTAGCCAAATTTTTTTAACACAACTTTTATAGAAACAATTTTTGCAAAAAAAGTATAATTTTTTTTAACAAGGAAATTAATATATCCACTTACATATGAAACAAAGCTTGGTCACTCTAAATTACCACTAAAATAAAAATTACTACGCGCTACTACACATCTTGTAGTACTACATCGTAGTATTATCAATAAAATGCCGCATCGTATGATGAAAATTATTTGGATCAAAATTTAAAAATATATCACCTAAATCTAAAAACAATGTAATGCTAAGTTAACCTTCCTTAAAGTTAAATTCATACAGCCTCTTTCGTAAAGCCCGTTTCAGTTACATTTGAGAAATGCACTTCAATCTTATACACCCTATCACTTCAATAAGGCTTCAATAGCTCTTTGCAACAAAGATGGGTTAACAATGTGATCTGACGTTCCTAGAAAATATATTCTAATTTCAGAATTCTGTCAGTAGGGTGTTTGAGTATGATAATAACGAGATGTTTTCTCGGAATTTATGGACCAATCTGAGATACAGTGGGATGATCAAATCAGCCACACCTATAGCTATTGTTTGTTTGAAATTATTCTGATCACACTATAAAGACCTCGTGAATCTTACCAATATTACAAATATGAAAATTTGGATGTGTGGATGTAGTTATGGATGTTTGTTAATCAGTCATGGCAGAACTGCTCAATGGAAGTTTAGCATTGTGATGACAGGAATTGAACATGGGCTACTTTTTGCCCGCTGTGTGATTCAAAGTTAAAGCTAGTTTTCTAAAAAAATTCAAAACACTATTAAATTTTTATTTTATTTAGAATAAGGGTATTTCTCCCAAAACTATTTTTTGATGTCTTTGGGTATTTTTGTATAACTAGTGAACATAAATGACTAATGAAATATTCTTTAAAAAAAAATTGCCTTAAAACATATTTTACGTAGATTTCAGTAAATTTACCATAAAGATCCGCAGTTGGACTCAAGATCTGAAAAGAGTCACTAAAACTGCCCGAACAAGTTTTAACGCTTAAAAAAATGATAATAAATCAAAATTTCATAAAAAAACTACACAATAATCTATCTGAAAACAAAAAATACAGCTATTTGTCAACAAATTCTGATTCATCTGGACTTAGAATTTTTAAACATCGATATCTTGAAAACTACCATAGCAAAACGAATCCTTCATTACAATATAGGTACAATGTCATATAAACTTGTGAAAATAGAAATCTGGATTTTTGTCGTCATGGTAGCTTATACATTATAGGAAAATACATAGGTATAGCGGCATCCAATTGGAAGATATTTTCAACTACAGACAGTTTCACGAATGCAGCTAATCAACAAACAGCAATCTATTTATACCATACATTGAGCAATAAATGAATTTGAATTTGAATTTGAACAACGATGCGAATCTCCCACGTGTTTGTAATACGTTCGGGAGCTGTATGAAGCGTATTGTACACGTGAACTGTCATCGATACCTTATTGCAATAACTGATTGGCTGATTTCGAGGAACGAGGAATTGACAAAATGTATGAGATAACAAGTTTACGTTTTCTATGATTTAGCATCTGTTGAATGCCTTTATATCTAAATATTATTTTATTATTCTTTAATGTTACTTACATTAGGATATTTTTTTTCTTAAATAAAAACTTCTCGGAACCCTAGTAACAGTTTGACTGCGCGAACAAAGTCTCTTATAATTGTAAATATTCAAAAATATATTCATATAATACCCTGTGTCTCAATTAGTATTTTTGTATGGAACGCATCCGTTTATTTATTGTTTATTTGAAAAAATAAACGTAATAAATATATAAATAAAATCCCCAGAAAATCTCGCGAACTACATGGCCTCAAAGTAAGAAAATCTTGTGTTATTAGATACCATATAGCGAACTAAGGGGGGGATATAAAATACATATGTATGCAGGGTGACTGGTGGGTCACTTTTGAAATTCAAGGACGTGATAGTTTGAGATCATGCATGAAGAGAAAAAATGAATATTATTATTTACTGAGTAAACTTAACCGAAAGTTAAAGAATTGATTACGCAACACATGGTACGCAGCGATCTGCGTGCCACGTCACATGCCGCGAATGACTCAGTTGTATGTAAAGTAACATAGTAGTGTTTATTTATAGGGAATTCTAGTGAAAAATTAAGTACCTACCTACTTTTATTACATAATTATGATCAGATTCGAGTACAGAGTGCTCTTCTTCATTATCTAAAGTTTGTCACCAATCACCCTGTATAGATAAAATCCCAGACCCGGATATTTTATTTCTTATTCCGTGCGTGAATCGAACCCGCAACCACTGACGTCTGAGGCAGATTTACACCATCGTCAAAGTGGTCGTTAAACATATTCTTCTAAGCTTAAAACAAAGACGCCACTATCAAAATTACTTACAATTAAAAGTACAAGAACACATGGAAGAAACTACGTATCGAATTCAAATTAAAAATACGAAAGACATATTCAATTCCAATGAAAAAATAAGTATAAGTATGTAACCCTCTAATGTTCACAAATATGTCCAAAAATAAAGCTAACTAGCAACAGGAGACTCTATTTCAGACATAACCCTGAATCACAATTTGTCAATTTAATGACTTTTTTGTCATGAGTAAAACCTACGACCACCGATGTTACGTAAAATAAAAACATTTCACAATTCCTACATGCTACGAACATGCATAAACTGTCAGTAAGTTTACTGACGGATATTGACTCGTCAAACAAAACATTTTCCATACAAAATAGTTACGATTTTTCTAGCAACCTTCCTATTAGTTGGTAGTCGTTTAAATGACAACACGTTGTATACTGACGTCTTGTAGCTATTTCTACTGTTCTTGTGCAAAAATTATTACATGAAAACGCGTCATTATACAATTCATTATCGATATCAGTTCTCAACAAAGCTTTTTTATATTTCAAACGTTTCCCTATCGTTCAAACTAATACTTTTAGTATCATGCTTCAACAAGATAAAAAATCACAACGTTTTAAAAGTCATTCTAAATAGAATTTTATAAAAAATTCCAACAATTATGTTTTTGGGGTTAACTCTGTAAATTCCTACTTAATATTCTTGTTTAAAATACTCTTAAATGTACAGAAACAATAACCTAAGGCATTTTAGTAACGATGGTTAGCAGGGGAATCCACATCGTTGTAATTAATGAATTCTGTTTCTCATTTCCTAATCTCAAATGAAGTTTAAAATGTAATAGGAATGGAAGATCATTTTTATTTTTTAATTTGGATAGTAATTAAAAAATTAATTAGTAATTAAGGTACATCACAAAAAGACGTTTGGATTCTTTTTCATCGACCTTAATAAATGATTACATTACGGAGTTCCTATGGCCACCTTCCAGCACCATCATCAGACCCTGCTTATCATCTAGGAAAGAAAAGCTTTTAAAATAATGTCAAAATTGTAAGATATTGATGGTAAATAATTTCACTTTTCCACCTTTTGTGTTTAAATTACAAAATATAATTTCGTCAAAAATAAGTTTCGTTATTTACAAAAAATAATTAATTCGTGCCATAACAATTAATAATGATAAATACAAAAGTTATTCGAAACAATGCACTCGCATTTCCAATAAAGTAGTTTTGAGACAAGTTCGATGAATTGGAAAGTTTTAATTGGATAACATGAACCTATTTTCGAGAAATCAAATTTTATAATGAAGTTTCAGAATTAAACACTGCAACATTAACAGTATCTCGACTGAGATAGCCGATTTCTTCACTAGAGATCTCAAGAACTACTTAATGTCCGGATGTACTATAAAATATAAAAGACACTTTATTCAGATCGATGTTTTGTAATATTCATCATTCCATTGGTTTATATCGCTTGCGCGTTCAGCAACTCTAAACAAATAATGATAAAAGAGACTTTTTTTGAACTTCCGTAATTTGAAAACAATCAATTAATGGTCAATATCAATATATAATAACCAGTATAGGGTATAGGTAACCCTGGCAAATAATTCAATGCAATAAACTGATAATTCGAAATGTCGAGTAGAAAAATAATGACACCAGTTAACTTCGTAGTGCAAGTACTGAATGAGAATGAAAATGAACGAGTCTTTGTCATTCGTTTTGAATAATATTTCAAAGCTATATTTCAATAATTGAATTTGAGGTGTGATTAGTTTATCTCCAAAATAAATTTAATGAAAATAATTAATTAATAGACATGGCTAAAGCTCACACAAAACGGTCACAGTAGAAGTAAAATCGACTTGATAACTTTTTTAAACTCCTTTAGTCGTTAAAATGAAATTTCAACAAAAAAAATTTCAACAGCTTCATACAAAAAAAAAATATTTTCTAACAAGTGTTTTCCATAAATTAGGAAAAAAAAAAAAATACGATCTTATTAAACCACATGACTATTTTTTTTGATCGATAAAGTGGGCCCACTGGAACTGTAATTCTACTGCATTGAATTATTTGCCAGGGTATACCTCCGTACCTTACGCGCGTAGTGTCATACGCGCGCGAGATAAGCCGCTTGGCGCGTTCCGAACGTCCGTATCGTACGCGCGTACCTATAATATGGACGAAGCAGGTTTGTATGAATACTTGCGTACAAACGTGGGACCCCGCTTTGGGCTTACAGCTAAGATTTTTTTTTAAATTTCAATGTCTTTAAAACGGGTAACAAGCTACGTTATAGGTATCTATTCATCGCACAAATCATTTACCTACCAATCAATAGCATAACCTTTCCCTTAGATGATGACTCTGTACTGAATAAACCGATAAAATATAATTACAAACTTACCAATGCGTAGCAAGAAATAACAATACAGTTATCTCGGACAAAACATGAAAATAATCTTTATTTTCTAATCAAATAAAGATCATATTCCAAATGCAGCAACATTACATACCATGATGTACGTAAGAAACAAAATGCAAGCAAACTTTCGTTACTCATCAGTCATGTTTTCCTAGTAGATAAAGTTCCTCGTCAGAGCAATTAATCATCATGAACGGTGGAACTTGCACTGCGATATGCACTTCCTCAAAACTCAACCCGTTTCTACGGTCCATCACTGAATGCCTGACATTATTACCTCGTAGACACCGTGATATAATAAACCTCGGATGTATTTTGTTAGAAAGCTTCAAACGCTAACTATACTTCAGCTCTCTAGTTAAGATATTTTAGACTTAGTGTCGTATTTAAAGGATCCCCGTGTAAGTGGCCCATTAGAGGTACCGAAGTACTCTCAGCAATTCATAATATTAGTTTTATTTTGATTCCACTAAATAAAACTGTATTAACTGTGAAAAAAATCTTTGTCGTGGCTTAGTACACACACCATATTGCTATGCTATGCAGTAAAAAGACTGATATTCCCGCCAAGAAAATGCCTCCAATAAAAAAAAATACTATAACGTAGTTTTTTGGTTTATGCCCTAGAATTTGGTGCCCATGTACCTCGCGGTACAAATATGGGCCAAAATGTATGATAAAATCTTGTCCTTTAATTCTTTTATCCTTATTTTAATTTGAAGTTTTGGATATTTAGAAAATAATGTAAGTACTTGCCGATTTTTTTTATTTGGGATTTAACGTATTACAGTTCAGTAATAGAAAAGAGTTTGTGCTTCCAATATTCTTATTGTTTTCAAGTCAATAAATCTTTAAGAATGTCACGTAGTAAGAAACTCTCTATTGAAGGTTAATCACGACGTGGAATCTTCAATATGACCAGCGCGCCCTGAAACAAATGAAAAAGGAGAGGTAAAAAGTGAATGGTATATTTTATTTTACAATCGATTTTAAAGTTAGACACTGAACTTAAGGGCCTTCGCTGCGTTAGGATGCAAACTGAAGCGACAGCGAGAGCGACAGCGGCGCGGGTAGCGACGCGGAGAATCTAAGCCGTTCACGACGCCAGCGGGCGCTCGAGCAATTTCTCGCGGTTTAAGAGACGCAGATTACGTGCAAAGGAAGCAAAGAGACGAGTTTCATCGTAATTATGAAGACCAAAGAGGATATTCAATCAAATTCCTTGATAACAATAGAATGTTTGTGAATACATTAGATTATGTCCAGAAGAATATTGAACCAGAATTAGGATCGGATTATAGTTACGAACGTATAATAACTCCCTTATTATTTTTTTTTTTTTATATTCCATATGCAGCAACATTACATACCATGTAAGTAAGAAACAAATTAAAGCAAACTTGCGTTTCTCATCAGTCATGTGCCCGCGTCCTACATACAGCTCCGCTCGCGTTCTCCGACGCGCGGACGAACGAGCCCGCCCACGCCGCGTAGGCTCGCCTAACACAGCGCTGCTCTAACGTATTTTCAAAACACACACGCGATGCAGGTACCCTCCGAGTGCGCCCGCTTAACGCAGCAAAGGCACACTAAGATTACACAGTAAGACAAAGCCAAAGCTCGGAGTGAGGCAGTGAAGTTAGCGGCATAATAGCTGTATTCCAGTTGCCAAAGCAAGGGAACGGTGGTTAGCAACTGAGTGTGAGCGTAGTTTGGTTATTCCTTCATAGGTCTTCCTATACCTGAGATTGAATTTCGTTTTTGGTGGATATTTGTATGATAAACACAGATATTAGCCATCAATATGTGTATTCACAAAAAATATCCGTTATCTAGTATTTATAGCGTTCATTAAGTAACTACATTTGGGCTAAATGTATTGTGATTGTTAGAAATGCTAAATTGATTTATTTTTGTGTGGTTTTTTGCAGCTCACATTCAACTGCAACCTTTTGCAAGCGTTCTCCGACATCAGTTTGACTTTTACGGATTGAATCATAAAGTCTAAATTTGTAGACTCACTCTTGCCAGCCAGTATATTCACTTAGCATGACAGGCCAGTTTTCGCACCATAGCAGCTACAGATTTAATTTTTACGGAAAAACAGTTTTAGATCGCAATAGTATCTTGTCCCGCGGAGAGATTTAAATTTAGATAAACACATACTCGTAGTGGTCAACAAACTTTACATAATGGTACATATAGATTGCTAGTAGTGTAACATTCTACGCAAGTTGCGTATTTGTACGTGTAGTGAAATATACGCACCATATATTCTATGGTTACAGTTGTATTTTTAAAAGCTTTTATTTATCTTGCAATGTATGTATGTAAGTATATTCGGGTAAAATCTAATTCAATATGGCGGAGTATTGCCATAAAACTACTCCGCCATATTGAATCATAAGTGACGTCACATTGAATTTAGAGTGACGACACATGTTTTCGTGTTATGCTCAGCAAGCCCTTTCATTTGATACCCATATTGTGGGAATGCATAAAACTACTCCGCCATATTGAATCAAGAGTGACGTCATATGTATTCGTGTTACTCTAAGCAAGCCTTTTTCTTTGATACCCATATTGTAGAAATGCACTAAAAATAATTGGTCCACCATCTTGGGGATGGCACTATGTTGGATTTAGAATGACGTCACAAAATTAACCATGCATTGTCTTCCAAACTGAACTTGTGAACAAAGTTTCAGCTCAATCGGTTGAAGATATCTGCTTCAAAATTGAGTTGCAAGATTTCACCCGAACATACATACATACATTGAAAATTAAATAAAAGGTCGTTTTGAATAGTCAAATGCGACGACAAATTAACAGATTGCAATATGGTCTGCGGTTGGATTCTGTATAAAATTTGTACAAAAAGAATCTTCATGTTGTAACTTCACAACTAAATCATGAAACAATAAGTCTCACACGAAAAACCACAACGTTTTTCTGCAGAGGCTTCATAACAGAATAGTTCAGCGAACTTTAGAAAAGAATAATATTTTGCTAGATCAGCAAATGTCGCAAATCAACATAAAAATTTCTTAATTATCCCGTATTATGAACGCTTTCTTGAGCGTTGATCGTGATCCAAGTCAAACCTAAGTCAAAATCAAGTCAAATCAAAACCTAAGCAGAGTTCAAGTCTAAATCAGCTTTCATGATGCGGAGCTTAGATTTGTCTCTGAAGGAATCAGTTTTAAGCAAGTATTGTTGAACACTTCTTCTTCTAATCGTGACAAAACCTTAAATAAATTTATCTTTTGCCCGCCCAGAAAGTTGCCACCTTTATTGCGTTATCAGTGACCAATGTGAGGTCTTTTATCGTGCAGATTTCCGGGCACATAGGGCAGGATAGAATGTGTAACATTGTTTGTGGAGTTGCGCCGCATAAGCAATGCTCATTTCCGTTAACGCTGAACCTCATTTGATTTTTTTTTTTTTTTTTATTAGTGACTAAACCCGCGTTTGACCTCAATCTCACCTGATGGTAAGTGACGATGAGGTCGAAGATGAAAGCACACGGGTTTAGGAAGGAACTGGCTCTTTATACAATATTGCCGGAACACATTACCGCCGGAGCGGTAACATTTGGCGGCAGACTTTATATAAAGGGTGGTCGCTAGCCAGGCGGACCCAGAAGGGATCCTACCACCAAGCAGAATTCGACTAAGTCGAAGCACTGAAAATGTATCTGTAAAATAAAATCTGGTTAGTTGATTCCTGTTGTTCATTGTATGTTATTCAAATAATGTTGTTTTGTATATACTGTTATATACCCTACAAAAACAACCTGTGATGGCGTATTCAAGGTGAACAGCAAATTATATTATACAGAAGGCAGCACATCAAGCGTTACAAATCTGTCAAAAATTATTACTGGAATATGAACTCCATGCCCTCGAAATAAAATTAAAATTGGTTGGGGAAATTTGACAGTTAATTTAACGCTTGATCAGAAAACGCTGTAACGCTTGCTGCCTTCTGTACCATAACTAGCTCATCAATTCTGTTGCTCATCTGATAAAAGACAACATTTCTTTTTTTTTGTAAATAAGCGAAGTCGTTGTCGCGCCGTGTTCACAGTGCGTATCAAACGATATCGCAGGTTAAGCAAGCTTGGCGCGGCCGGTTTTAGGATGGGTGACCGCCGCTGATCGTTTATTTCTCACAACGAATTCCGAGCTGCGGAGGGCACGTTAAGCAGTCGGTCCCGGGTGCTGTATACTTTTATACAGTAGTCGTTAGGGTTTGTCAGAAGCCATTTCGGCACTCTGAAAGTTCCGACATCCACTAACCATCACCAGAGGAGGTTTAGCTGGAGGAGGCCAAACCTCCTCGTCACCCAGAGAAAAGACTCAAAGTCCTGCAGTGGACTCATTACAAGGAGTTGCGATGATGATGATGAGAAAATAACCAAAATCTCACCTGATGGTAAGTAAAGGTGAGGTCGAAGATGTAAGCAGACGAGCTTAGCTCCATCCAATTATATCGATCCATACTTCGATTCACAGAAAAGTAAAAACATGATAAAAAATGACACGTAAATAAAAACGTTGTTGGAATAATCAAAACAAATTGAATGACTATAAAACGCAAAGTTGAGTAATGAAAACATGCCAATATTTGTGGTCAACGCTGTCGATGACAGTTGTTTTGTCCAATGATACATTATTTAACAAATATATTGTGTGTAATACGAGGCCGGACATTTTGGAGGATATTTATTAGAAAAAAAAAAAATCTCCAGACAATCACACCAACTACATGGCCCCAAAGTAAGCATAGCTTGTATTATGGGATATCATGTAGCGAACTAGGGGAGAACCTAGAATATAAATACATAAATAGATTAACACCCAGACATGGAACATTTTTTTTCTTGTCCGGTGCGGGAATCGAACCTGCAACCATTGGCGTCTGAGGCAACAGGTTTACCCCATCGCCAAAGTGGTCATCAAATTATTTAGGCGGATTTAGGCACCAAATTTAGGCAGCAAATTTTATATGAAGGGTGGTCGCTAGCCAGGCTGACCCTGAAGATATCCTAACACCAACCGGGTCTACCTAGATTAGTCGCCTTTTACGACTCACTTATCCAGGGGCGGTAGGGCTATTCGAAGCCTTTCAGAGTTTTTAGATTATAGATAGGGGAGGGTGGGGGAATCATGGAAGGCGGGTAATCACGGACGCAGGTTTTACTATTTTTGAAAAGAAAAAGAGATATTTTGAATGCCCCGATCTCAAGTCGACCTTGAGCCCGGAGCCAAACAATTAGTACGGAAGTGGGGACGCTTCTGCTTCAAAGTAAGTTAATTAAACGGTTTGTTAATAATTTTATCTTATTTTTGTGTAAAATTGAATGTGTGTTTCTTATATTACGAAAACCATAGGCACTCAACTTTTTTTCTGTGAAACAATATCAAACTGAACAACGTTTTAAAGTATCCATATCATGAAACGGGTTTCTCTAACCTCTAATAAAATATTTATATTGCGTTTCTGGGCGAGTAGGCCAATGGCGGACAATCTGAGTGGGGTAACCACGAATATTAAAGAAAATAGATCAGAAAAACTTACTGAGAAGATGAACTGTAAAAATAAAATAAAACAGTTGTAAATAATCTGAAAACATTTAATTATACATGCCAAAAAAGGAAAGTACCAAAAAAGGCCAAACCAAGGATCAAGACGATAATACTTGTTTAATTTGTAACGGAAAATATGAACTAGCAATCACCGAATATTGGATAATGTGTTTTGACTGTGGATTTATGGTCCATGAGTAGTGCTCCAGTGGAGAAAGCACTTATTAGGGCTTTTATGTGACTTTTGCGAAAGCTTAAGAATGTCCGAGATTACCCCACAGCATGTGGGGTAATGAAAGACACCAGATGTTTTGTTTTCTTATTATAACTAATTTATATTAAAAATATATTACTGTTGATTATTAAATGACAAGATTGATTAGTTAAACTAAAGAATGATCGATAAATAGCTACGATAACTTAATTTGGTTTCCTTTTATTTATGTTTTTATTTAAGGTGTTCGCAAATACCCCACTCTCCCCTACAATGTTTCTTTCATCATTAAACATTAATAATTATGGTTTTACTATCATAATCATCATCATCAGCCTGTAGACGTCCACTGCTGGACACAGGTCTCCCGCAAGGTTCTCCACGTGATTCGGTCCCGCGCTGCCCTCATCCAGCGTTTACCGGCGACTTAGACCAGGTCGTCGGTCCATCTTGCGGGGGCCTGCCTACACTGCGTCGCTCAGCGTTTTACAATTTGTAAAGTAAATAATAATATTTTCGTTATAAAGTTTCCAACTCGTCACTCATTTAATACTGTTTCGTTTAAGTTTTTCTATCATCAGAACGATTCTGAAGTATCTTTAGACACCTTAATATTCTCAATATATTACTTCAAATTATTGTACACTATCCAAACGTAGATAAAAGTTGTGATGATGTGTCCAGTTATAAAAGTTATAGTCGATCATTCCATGATATGTCCAAAACAACGATCCGCCGACGATATTCATACTATTATCCGCATTCGTAATTTCATGATAAAATAGATCATTTTTAATATATTTGGTGATGGCGATGCGGTAACACTGTCTGCCTCTGACGCCAGTAGTCACGGGTTCGATTCCCGCACGGAACAAGAAAAACATATTGTCCGGGTCCGGGCGTTTATTTATATATTCAAATTCAAATTCAAATTCAAATTTCATTTATTGCTTCAAGTTCGGTACATTATAAGATGTCACAATTTTGGTACAAGTTCAACAAACTTAACTGAATAACAGCATGCAATATTTTACATTATAAGTCTAATTTATATAAGTCAATAGATTAATTATTATTATTATTCAAAAATTCTTTAACATTGTAAAAGCATTTCTCTTTTAACCACTTTGCAAATTCGTGTTTAAATTTATTTTTTGGCAATAGCTTGAATTTTTCTGGCAATGCATTGAAAACTTTAATACACATTGCATAGCACTGTCTGTGGTATAATTCTAAACGTGGTAAGTTATTATATATTAATCTTTCGCCATGTCTCGTAGCTTTGGTTACATCTTTGGCACGAGTGAAGTAGTTATTATTGCATTTAACGAACATGGCAGCCTCAAAGATGTACATGCAAGGCAATGTCATAACATTTAACATTTTAAAAAGTGGTTTACAAGGTTCATCCGGCTCCTTACCTAACATTGCCCTAATGCACTTTTTTTGAGCTATGAAACTTTTATAGCTCTCTGGAGAATTACCCCAGATAAGTAGACCATATCTAAGACTTGATGCAACGTATCCATGGTACGCTGTTAGAACTGTTGATAAGCAACAAGTCTTTCTAAGCCGTCCTAATACGTAAACATGGCTACTGAGTTTATTGCATACATACTCTACGTGTTGTTTCCATTTTAAGTTTTTGTCTAATATTAGCCCAAGAAATTTTGTTTCATCTACTTCCTTTATAAGGTCGTTTTCAAATTTAATATCTAATTTTGATAGTTTTTTTGTTGTATTAAACCTAATATAATTCGTTTTCGTCAAGTTTACACTAAGATTGTTATTTGATAGCCATTTTATAATTAAATGTATTGTATTATTTATGTCAGTTTCATAGTCAATATTTTCCTGTTTTGATATAATTACCGCTATGTCATCCGCGAACAAGAAATATTTGTGTTTTGTCAGATCAGGTAGATCGTTGATGTACAATAAGAATAAAAGGGGCCCAAGAACACTTCCTTGAGGTACACCATTAGCAATCTCCGTTAGCTTAGATCTATGAGATACTATTTCTGCATTGTGGTTAACAAAATGTGTTTCAACGCACTGCTCCCTACCTGAGAGGTATGTTTTGAACCAATTTAGCACGGTACCTCGAATACCATAATTTTCTAGCTTTTGAAGTAACAGATTGTGAGAGACGAAATCAAAAGCACGCGTCATATCAAAGAATATACCCGTTATTTCTTTACCTGCATTCAAGCTATTTGTCACTTCATTAACCAAGTCAAATACAGCGCTAGTTGTAGTTTTATTTTTTTGAAACCCGGATTGTTCTTTGCATAATACCTTAAACTTCGATACAAAGTTCGAAAGCCTTTTTATCATTGCCTTTTCAAAGGTCTTGGAGAATATTGTTACTAAAGATATTAGGCGATAATTACATATCTTGCTCTTTTCACCTTTCTTGTAGATGGGCTTAACCACTGACTTTTTAAAAGCCTCCGGAAACTGGCCCTCGGAAAAAGACAAGTTAATCAGATACGTTAATGGCGGTGCTAGCTCAGTACTGCAAAGTTTTATAACTTTCGTACTTATATCATCGTAGCCTACAGAGTTAGTATTTTTTAATGATTTAATAATAAGGACAACTTCCTCTGGTGTTGTAGGTGCTAAAAACATAGATTGATCTACAATTCTAGAGTTAGTGTTAAATGTATTTTCTTCATGACCTTGGTTGCTAGTAGAATATTTATTAAATTCATCCGCTATTTCTTTAGGATCTCTGATAATTTTGTCGTTTAAATTTATTTGATCGACATGGTTTTCAAGCATATTTGTAGTTTTCATCTTTATAACATTCCAAGTAGCTTTAACTTTGTTTTTTGATTGTGTGATCAGCTTATTGTTATATAATTTTTGTGAGGTGTTGATGCATTTACGCAGTAGTTTCGAATAAGATTCATATTTTATCTTATTTGCTGTGGTTTTATTTAGATAATACTGGTATCTTAGGTGTCTTTTGTTTCTACAGCACTTTTTAAGACCTTTTGTTATCCACTTGGAATGTTTGTAGGTATTCGTTACCTTTATACGTTTGAGAGGAAAGCAGAGATTATAAAAATTATTAAAAATGTCAAGAAAAGATGTCATAGCCGAATTAATGTCTTTTTGCTTGTAAATGTCTGAAAATGATAGAGTTGATAAGCATTGTTTGAATTTGATTAAATTTTCATTTGAGTAATCCCTTATAAATTTATAGCATGTCACGGGTAAAATATTAGTTTTATTTACATGTGCATATAAAATTTGAGCTGTATTGTGATCCGAGAGATCAAGATGCAATAATTCTGCCGTGGCATCGTCAAGGTTACTAACGAAATGATCAATACATGCTTTCCGTCGAGTAGGTGCATTTATATGTATTGTTAAATTATAGTTTTTTGTCAGTTCTTTTAACCCTTTACTTCCTTTTGAAGGTTGCAGCGTGTCTATGTTAAAATCCCCTACCAAGATAATTTTTTGTTTTGTTTTACTTAACCTAGATAAAAGTTTGTCCAACTGTGTTAAAAAATAAGATACATCTGATTTTGGAATACGATAAATGCACACTATTGCTATATTAGTACCTAGAATATTAATTCCGCAGCACTCAAAAACGAAGTCTTCACAAAAACTACTTACAACCGCAAGAGGCTTAAAGGTTAGATGATTCCTCAACAGTATACTAACTCCACCACGTTTTTTGCCATTACTTCTGCAGTAAATTGCAGCAAGTTTATAGCCTGCGATATTGATGTTTTTTTGATTATCTTTATTTGTAAAGGTCTCGGAGAAACAAAGCACATCCGGTACCTTGTTTTTGTTTTTATGAAAGTCTGCTAAAGTAATTTCTAAATAGTTTATTTTAGAGAGTAGTCCTGCAATGTTTTGGTGAAATATTATGAGTTGGGTTCTAGGGCTTTTACAGTTGTCGAGTTTTTCCGCGAAAAAATTTTTTTGGCATTTCTTTTTCAGTTTTTATTTTCTAGGTTCTTATATATGTTTTTATTTTCTAGGTTCCCCCTAGTTCGCTACATGGTATCCCATAACACAAGCTCTGCTTGGCCCCAAACCAAGTAGTTGTAGTTGGTGTGATTGTCTGAAGATTTTATTTATTATTTTTTACTTTTTGCAACTTTAGTTGCTTTCGGGACTAGTAGGACTAAATTAGGACTTAAATATAATAAGGACTAAATTTTTAATAAATTAATTTATTTGTTTTATTTTTAATTTAGGTTTTTGAAGGATGGGATAGGTTTCTGAATGGCTATTACAAAATAGCTAACTGACGCGACAGCTATTGTCAATAAAATACCTAATTTTGAATAAGTAAAAAAAATGAAATGAAAATGTTTTTCTTTTAATAGTATTGTAAAAGTAATAATCTTATAGTATATAAAGCATTATTTTAAAAATAAACAAAGTTCGACGGATCAGCTAGTGATAATGATAAATAAATAATTAATTTAAAGTAACAATTATTATATCCTTAGCAGATAAAAGGCGAGAAAAGCTTCGTTCGGAAAACTGGAGCTTATTGGCAGATAGCTACTTAACATTTGTTAATTTATACTGTTGATTATTTTCTTCAATCTATATGATTCTGAGTTCAAAAAAAACGTAATTGAGATACATAAGTAGAAAATAATAATATATTTTGCAAGATGCATAACGTAATAAGATCAGTTAAAGGAAACCATTTTATTTTATTTAACGTCTATTGTTATTTATTTTAAATTTAACGAGACAAATTGATATCAAACTCAATTTTGCAATTTTATAAAAAATAATAATACCAGAGACTAGTTATTTTACTAGAAAATGAAAATGAAATATTTTTATTCGTAGTAGATAATTTTATACACTTTACGAACGTCAAATGCTGGATAAAGGCTGTACGGGTCCGGACGACATGACGAATCCTGGGGGAAGCCTCCGTTGAGAAGTGTGCATCTCTCGGCTTATGAAGATAATGATCGCCCATTACCCACCAATGTCTTGGTGTTGCTTACTACTACTTCTTCTTTGGCTTTAAGAAACGAAATGAAAGTAGAACCCTAGGTAGACCAAGAGGAAAAAAGACGGCGGAAAAAAAAACTCTCGGCACTCTTTTGTAAAAAGTGCTTATTATAGGTACAATTTGGCAGAAATACAGCTCTGCTATGACATGAAAAAACAAACAGAAGACAGCTATTCGTGCTTGCCAATATCATGTCGCAGCCAAGCTGCTTATATAGTGATTAATGTTTAATATTTGGAAATAACCTGTGGAGACATCAATCCCACGTTCTTTTGTCATCTAAATAATCTTTGAGTCTATAGTAGCCTTTTTTGCATGTTTCTTTGATAGTTCTTTTAAATTTATTAATTCAAATTTTAATTTTTAAAAATGTATTAGTCTCTGGTATGATCACGATATTACTCTTAACTCTTGTAGATTTATTTGTAGCAGGCCGTAGACATAGCCGTCTAAGTCGTAGCTTCTTGACTACGTTTTGGGATGGAACTACGAGCATTTTTGCAATTATTCGTAACTATTATCATTAAGTTTTTTTATTTAATGAAATACGCAACTATCCAGATTTTATTGTTCTTCTTTTTTGAAAGAATTCCGAGCGGTTTGTGACCGCGATGTCTGTCGAAACACCGAAGAGTCGAGTTAAAATGATAAAATCAAACGCGATGGATTCCTTTTAAAACGTCTTTTAAACGTTCATTACTTGTGCTTTTTGCATCAGTTTATAGTGAGTAAATTAATTAAAAGTGACCAATGTTTTGTAATATACTGTTTACTTACTGTTTTATATTCCATTATGTTTGTACACGTTAAGTCACGTTACATGTTTTTGGTTATTTTAGCTCATTTCTATTATAGCTTGTATTGTTTTAAGTATTATTGTTTGGTTTCTTTATATTTTTGTATCTGGAAATGTTATTAAAACCAAATGTTGTTTGTTTGCCTGTCAACTCTAAAATTTGTCATGTTGCAGTCGCTTTTCAGTACAGATAATTTATAAACTGTTATTAGGTTTCATATTCATTTCTCTTTCAATTATTTTTAAAATTATTACTATAATATATATGATTCTGAGACTTGCACATTTAGAAGCAACAGAAGTATCTGCTCCTCTTTTACAATACCTACCACAACCGCTGCTCCAGAGACTAAAACGATAGAATGGATGCCTCTCGAACATGAAAATTTACGTCTGTCGAACGGATTTGGAGATATAAAAGGAGTGGTAATCTGCTCTCATGGCTTTTTCGAGTTATAACACTTATCTGAGAGACAAGGAGAGCCTACTGGAGATAAATAATAAAAGTTTAATACTATAGTACACGTATACACGTATAAACCCTTGGAGCCTTGGATTCTGGAAACCTTTGGACACCTATAGCTCATTTTGGATGATCTCAGTGTATTTAAAAAAATCTATTAGTGAACTGTAAGTGAAATAGTGCCTTTTTATATAACATTGTAACCTCTTATTTGTAAATACACTAACTTTAACTTTATTCTCTTTATTTCTTTTATCTTTTCTTTTAAATAGTAGTTTACTTAGGCTCTTACTATAGGTAACACTACAGTTTACAGTAAAAACTTTTGCCCTTTTTTAAAAAATAAGCCTTTTGCCTCGTAGTAATCAGCTTATAGATTTTCTAGTCTACAGCGCAGTGAAAATAAAAATACTCAGTTTGTATTGAGGTTTTAAGCAATTCATTTAAAATTGAACAACCTCACCTTCCCCTTTTAAATGTTATTTACAGTCTGTCTGTCAGTGATTAAGTATGAACTGCATTGATCTAAAGAGTACATCGGTTTGTGTTGTAATGTATATCTATTTATTTCATCTATTTACATTGACCACCATTTTTATCCATTTGGAATTGATACACAATTATTATTTGAAAAATGTTTTCTGTATGACTGTCTAAGGATTTTATTATTTTATTATCAATGTACCGAGCCTGTATGGTACTTGTCATCAAATGAATTCATAAATTACCTTACATGCCAGAGGGTGCTAGGTTCGCAACCCGATAGGAAAAAATGTTGGTCGATGAACACAGATACTAGTCTTAAAGTAATTAATGTTTATGTTTACAATTTATTTATTTATAGTATACATATATAATTTCACACCTGTATTCCTATGGGGTAGGCAGAACATCAGAGGCTATAAAACCATTGTATGTACTATGTAACGTTTGACAAATTTGTAGGCACTAGGGCGTTACCATACCATACGATCGACTAACGTCCGACGGCGCCGATCGGTTTTTTGTATGACACTGACAGTAATTTCCACAACATAACCTTGTAGTGCCGTCACCGTTACATTAGAATCGTATTGAAGGCTTCTAAAAATGGCGTTTATTTATTTTACGTAGCTATATTCCAATAAAATAAAATGATAAATATTTTAAATACCCTACGAAGTAACTATTGCAGAACGTAAACGTAAAGTGTGATTGAGCAATTTTTTTGCAAATGTTATGAATTGTTATAATTCCAACGGAATATCATTTTATTGGAATATAGCTACGTATAATAAATAAATGCCGTTTTTAGAAGCCTCCAATACGATTCTAATGTGACGGTGACGGCACTACAAGGTTGTGTTGTGGAAATTACTGTCAGTTTCATAGGGACCAAGTTCACCACGCCGGGTTTAGTAAAAGCTATCGATCATAGATGAAAATAAGTACTAAAGTATAGATGAGTAGAGATGATGAATATAGTTGACCAAAACAACCCTAGAATGCAGCCCAGCCGTACCGCCACTTTCAAATTTTCAGAAATTCGTAGTACCAGTTATTACTATTGTGCAAACTACGCAATACTATTAAGTTGAAATAAACTGCACAAAGCATGATGCTATGCGAGTTGGGGGTTATAAAACAATATGCATCTCAGACAATTTTTTTTTTTTTTTTTAATTATTTGTGTTTGATATAATAATTATAGGCCATAGATTTGTTCGGGTCGTTTTCGTCAAACTCAATGCTTTTGCCACACAAATTGTTCACCTCCTTGCACCAGTCATTCAAAATCAATGCAATTTCTTTTCTTTACTCACTATCTCACTAGAAAGTCAGCATCCTATGATAAAATATCAGTTCACAAAAGTAAAATCTTTGATTTGAGATCGTAAAAACGCGAGGAGTGAACACTCTACTCAACGTACTTTGTAGAAAACACTAACAAAAGAATTCAGCGACAAAAAACACACAGAAAAATAAGCAAATGCAACGAGTGAAAAAATTTGATTGGTTGAATACTATACTATAAATACGCTGCCTGGTACTATAGATATATCGATATCGAACGCAGAAAAAAATACAAAAGTTCCAGTAGTGCCCGGCACGTAGCGCTAGTAGTAATAGAATTTTGGTATTTGTATGGAAGACAAACTAGCATGCTATCGATCGACCTCGACCAATCCATTCTACCATCGATCGACGGTCGATCGATCGGTGTGAATCTAACCCATATAATGGTGGAGAGAGACTAATGCTAGTATCCATAGCCTAAATTCTTGAAGAAACTTAATTTAGGTTAGATAACGTCGTGTGATTTTTAAAAATATTTTTATATTTATAACTCATTTGTCAGCTTTCTTATTAAAAAGAAAAACTTCCTAAAATTCTAAAGAAACTTATGTTTCATGACCTTTTCAGAAGGAAATTTCATTAGCTTTTTTACGTATTCCGCAAATTACTTTCAACGTTCCCTCTAAGTCGGTTTCGCAGACGGCGAGCGTTTACTATCACCCGGCATCCCTAAACTCCGCAGTTTATTACAAACTGGAAGGATATTTTGCAGTTTGGGTAAACTTAAATTTAGTTTTTACCGCCAAATACTTTAATAATATTAAAAGTCTAGACTGCAAAACTAGCTCCAGATTAGTTCTTCGGGTAGTTTATTTTTTAATAACACGAACACGTCGCCCGTTGCCGGGTTTGAACTGTAAGGTTAATATAATTACTAACAATGTAATCTCATTTTAGTGTCTCGGAAATATAACTACGGGTCTGGATGTACGGGTCTGGATGTATACTATGCTTGGTGGTAGGATCCCTTCTGGGTCCGCCTGGCTAGCGACCACCTTTCAAAATCAAATTCAAATTCAAACACTTTATTGCCATTTGCATAGAATGGGATACTTACAAAAAAAAATACAGTATAAACATTAAATGTACAATTTGGGCGGTCTTATCACTTCAAAGTGATCTCTTCCAGGCAACCTTATCTTGAAATAAATTAAAAAGAAACGTAAACATGGCATTATTATTTTATAAATGGTACTAAATAAAGTATATAAATAGGTGTAATAATATAATAAGAAATATATATAAATATAATTAATGTTTTTATTTTATATATATTTTATAATATACATAAAATAAAAACATTAATTTAAAAATAGATATATAAGTAGAAAGAACAAAGTATGCTTTGTATTAACATAGATTCTATATAAAATGAGATAAGTTTGAGAGATAGAAGTTTTTTAAATGATATTTAAAAGAAGCTATTGTTTTAGCATGGTGGAGAGAAGATGGTAATGAGTTCCAAAGAGATATTGCTTTCACCGTGAACGACTGCTGATAAAGGTGGGAACTGTGACGGGGAGTTGCCAGCAAGTAGTTGCTGGCAGACCGCAAGTTACGTTCATGGTGTTGATGGCGAAAACTAAAGCGTTCTTTAAGATAGATTGGCAGACAAGGGTTAAATAATATTTTTTATAAAAGATTTAGTGTATGAGTATTCCTTCGAAGACGAATTGGGAGCCACTTGAGCCTTACGCGGAATTCGGAATTCGGAAACCTTTATATAAAGTCTGCCGCCAAATGTTACCGCTCCGGCGGTAATGTGTTCCGGCAATATTGTATAAAGAGCCAGTTCCTTCCTAAACCCGTGTGCTTTCATCTTCGACCTCATCGTCACTTACCATCAGGTGAGATTGAGGTCAAACGCGGGTTTAGTCACTTATAAAAAAAAAACCTAGTACGCTCTAGTTCTGCTGTGAGGTCTCGTGTTTATTGAAGCTTTCTTTGGGTTAGTAATAAATTACCCAATTAGCACACCAACTAAATAGTTGTTAATTAATTTGGTAATTTATTATTGCATAATAGGGACACAGTGTAATTTTAACAAGGTTATAAAATACTTTAAATTCATTAATTAAATAAGTGTACATTATTTGTAGTCTAATGTCGGAAAACTCAGATGCGACCGTCATATAATCATAAGGATAAAGGCCTTTTTAAAGTATTTAGATTTAAAATTAGAAGCAATTGTTCGAACATTGTTCTTGAATTTCAACAAAATTTTAATTATAAAAAGGGGATCCTGCTTCACTTATGTTTAGCGTTCCTATCCTTATCACGTTGAATGGTACAACTCTAAACTGGCGTTCAACCAAGAAACAAGAAATAATCTCTACACAGATATCATATTAGTATAGTAAAGATTCTGATATATTTTATCGGTTAGGACGGAAATATTTAATCATAATTATATTTTTCTTTTTTTTTCTTTTTTTATGATTATCAGTTCTCTTGTGAATGATAATTAAGTAAACACTTTGATAGTTCCTTTTTAGTACGGATCGCCAAGGTGGGGAACGATCTGTCTGCGTCCGTTTTTCCTGGCCACTACAGCCCTAAGTACTTTTAAGTGTCGAGTGAATAGATTTCTCGTGGAGGGACGCGTACCACCATAATCTTCAGGCGCACTTTCCATTACATGACATAGAAGACAAACGTGAAATCCTTATAATATAAAAAAGGACGGGATCGTAAGGTATGTAATGCATTGTCCTATTATACATAAGTCTAAATAAATTCAAATGCATTTAAATTAGGAATAAACTTCTTAACCAAAAGAGGTTATATTCATAGTTCACAGCACGACATACCGGGGCCCACTGAGAGAATATACATATAGAATGTCAGGTAGCCCTGTCTCGTTATCTCTAGGGCACCAGGTGAAGCTGACGGGTTGCTGGTGGAATTATGCCAAACGTTGGTCAATCAGGTGTGTAGATTAGTCACCTTGTATATAGTTGTGGAGATCGGGTGTAAGAAACTGGTGTATAACATTTGAAGCATTATCCAAAGCCTGCGGTAAAGTAAATGCGGTAGTAGTGTGTGTAGAGACGGACTAAGCATATAATTCATTAATATAAAATATGGGAATTGCCTATTTATGCGCGCTCTGACAAGGTTTAAGATTTTATCCTTACTTCAATAATGAGGTTTAAGATGTTTATATTATCAATACATATAATAAAACAGTAAAAAAAACGTGTCTGTACATTTAATATTTTTACAAAAAAAATTATCTAGGGTTATGAAGAAATGAAAAAAGAGTAAGAATCTGAAAAAAAAATTTTGTCTGTTTGTTTGTAAGTTTGTCTGTTTGCACACGCTAATCTCTGGAACCGCTGGACGGATTTGAATGAACCTTTTTTTGATGTATAGCTGTGAAGCCGGGGCAACATATAGGGTATATTTTATTTCGGTTACTGGAACACCTGATGCAGAACCCTTAAGGGATCATCAAAACCGTAAGAAATATAGATATGATCCCTTAACAAAAGTTGTCCAAGATGATGAGCAGATTCTGCAGACATAAAAAAAATCTAGGATCTACAAAAATTGTAATAGATTTTTAAAAGTTATGCCTAAAACTTACTAGAATATGGTGGAGATGTTCGGCATACAGATCAGAAGTACTCATTTCTCAGTTGCGCGTAGACCGACCATGAGTCTAAGGTCGTGGGTTCGATCCTGCTCGCGTAATTTTTTTTTATTATATTTTTTTTTGATTACAATAAATATTTAATTGTGAACAAAATTGTCTTTGACACCACTTGATTTCAATCAAGATCCAAAGAGATATCGTAATAACTTTAAAATAACTCCGTAATAAAATAGGTAGGTATGTTCGATAAGACGCGGGCGGGCGAGCGAGTGATTCGCTGGCATGGGGTCTGGGTGCCTATGACCATATTCACCCAACTTTTATTATTTCACTTGGAAATAAGATTTATCTGAATGAAGCACCAAATTTTTGTAACGGTTGGGAGTCAGACTACCTACGACTTTAATTTTATAACTTTCTATTCCAAAATATTAAAAATAACTAAGTAAAAATACTAAGTTTTTTTCAAATCGGTGAATAAGCCCGAATTTGACCTCATTCTCACCTGATGGTAAGTATAAATGAGGTCGAATACCGAAGCCAAGCCAATTCTATCATAAACCCGTTTGCGGCTCTAGAACTGGCTCTTTATAGAATGTTTTCGGGACGCGTCACCGGCGTCACCGCTGGCAGTAGTGATATTTGACGGCAAATTTCCGTCAGCCAAGGCAGTCAGTTTACCACCAAGCGGGGCTCACTCGGATTAGTCAATTATTCAGAGGCGGTAGGGTTATTCTAGGGGTACCTAAATTATAACTAAATTGTCGTCAAAATCAATGAATGCTGGGTTTCAATATTTTACATGAGTAAAAGCTACTACAAACGAATGGTAGGTAGTTATAAGAATAGTAAGTAGTAATTTGACAAGACTCTCTATCCAATAAAACCTCTATCCCTAAAATGACTTTTAAGGTATGCCCGGGAAGAGAAGCAACTGGTACATTCTATGATTTTCTGTTGCTCCCAGTCCAGCGTGGAAGCAACGAACGAACAGTGTTTTTGATATTGTAACGTGGCATTAGTAGATTAGATGTAAAAGCGTTCGGATAGCCAGAAGAAAAAAGACGGAACTACACTAAAAATAAACACGGGGATAAGAATTCTAAGGAAATACTCCTGGTATAAGTACTAGGGGCTTAAAAATAATAAATCTGAAAAATAGTTGGTATGCAGTAGAAAATTTTGCTATGTTGATAGGGCTAAATCATTAATAAAGCTTCTTGCGCGATTTAATACAGGAAGGTACAGAAGGCAGCAGGTCAAGCATGACATTACCTGTCAAATTTCCCCAAACAATTTTAACTTAGGTAATGTCGAGGGCATAGATTTCGGATTCAAGTAAAAAAAAAATTACAGATTTGTAAGACTTGATGTGCTGCCTTCTGTACATACAGAGATAATATTGTAAGAAATTTAAACTTAAAATAATGGGACTCAAGGTTTTATTTATTTCGTGATCATTTCTAGCTCTTGGAAGTTAGAAACCGTAGATTTAGAAGTAGAATAAAAAGTACCGTAGGTATGTGTTAACTACTAAAAGAAATTACATTAATATTGGCTCAGCCATTTTACCGTGAAAAGTAGCCAATCATAACTATAGATAGATACACATTAAACACTGATAATGGCTGGATGGATGGATCTTTGCTACTCTTTCACGCAAAAACTGTCGAATGTATTCTTCTGAAACTTTACAGTAATATAGTTTTACCTAGAATAACAATAAGCTATAATTAATGAAGATAGGTATTGCATGAAATATGTAAAATTTAAGACACTTTGGCACCCGATTTGTTTATAACGCAATGTGCCTAATATAGTTACCTATGTTTGTAATGTACCTAATATAGTTACCTATGTTTGTGGTTAGGAGTTATACATATTATATGGGCGAAGATTCTTCCCATATAATATGTATTCGAAAGATAGTACTTAGGACCTTGGAGAAGAAAATAACCTACTCGAAATACTAATTCAATACAGACGAAGTCGCAGGCATCATCTATGTAATATACCTACCTACCTATACTTTTTCACAAAACACCTAGGTGAAACTGTGGATCACAGCTTTGTTGTAACAGTTTTTGAAGTAACTCTGTCTGTTTATCTATCAGTAACGCTTTCACAGCTTAACTACTGAATCGATTTTGACGAAATTTTGAATAAGGTAAGTTTAAACTTCAAGGAGGATATAATAATAGTATTTATCCAACTCCAACAACCGGTATCCACGCGGACGAAGTCGCGGGTCACAGCTAGTAACAGAATAAATATGAAATTCTGTCATTCATTTTAACACAAAACATCTCTTGAACACTTGCCTGTTGATTTTGGGTCACCAGACAAATTTAAATGTTAGTTTCTTTGATACGATATAAACGTACCTGCATATTTATTTTAGCGTCGCTCAGTACAAAAAAGTAGAAACATGAAAGCACAATCTTTTTTGAAAATAGTCGATGTGATGACGTTGACTACGTCGCCGCATTTCATTGATAATATTACGACATAGTACTGCAAGATGTTTTGTAGTAGCACGTAGTCATCTTTATTTTAAAGGAAATTTAGAGTGACCATGCCTTGGTTAATATGTTAGCAGATATATCAATTTTCTTGTAAAAAATAAACACTTTTTTTGCAAACATCGTTTCTATGTATGATACTTATTATGTAAAAAAATTTGGCCAGTGACTACAAATCAACCCAGAATAGGCGTGTAAAAATACTTAAGAATGAAAAAATATCTACTTTATTTTATGTATCTCGATGAAACCCCTTAATAGAGTAACAAAACACTAAACTTAATTTCACCTCGGTATAGTTCTATATGGCTGATTTCAATATTCAACGGGCTGTTATGCTAGGTAAAATAATAGTCAGTAGAACTTTGAATGACAAGACGTTGAATATTGAAACGCTTTATAGCTACGCCTGGTAGAGAATTCTATTATTCGTAGGCTAGACGAACAGTTTTCTTGATATTGAAACGCGTCATTAGTCAACTGAGACCGTTTATTAACGTATCCCGCGGGCAGAGTTGACCAAATGCATATTTTGAATTGGTCAACTCATCCCACTGATACATTTTATGACATACCAAAGTGTTTGACATTAGATATACGTAAATGATAACTTAATAAAATATCATTTTGTTACTCATGTCTTTTACAAAGATATCTACGAGTGCACACACTTAACAGAAATAAATGTCAGATTATATACGTTGACAATAGGAATTCCTTGATCTGTAAAACTTGTAAAATTAGGACCACTATGAGGAAATTTATGAGGAAAGCTGAACTACATAGCTTACAAAATGTAAATCCATAAATGGCTGTGAGTGTTATAACTTAAAATTGTATTGTATCTTAATTTAAGAGCTGTGGATTTTGTGAAAATAAATAAATAAAAAGCTCCTCTTTGCTATTTCTCTCTGTGCCACATTTATCCCACTCGGTTCCATTTTCCCTGATTCGTAAAGTCAAATAAAAAACACTTTTGAGTTAGTTCAATACTCACTATAAAAAAAAATAGTAAAGGTTAACAGTTTTATGCGGTTTATATCATACATAAAATATGTTTGTTTACCGCCAAAGGTCCCGTTGCGTCGCTCATATTAATAAACGTAATTGTAGTGATCGCATGCGTATGGACAGTGGACCAGCGTGTGCTTAACACTGCTATTTTTTTAAATAATTAATAACGTTGTCACTTGGAAAAAAGAGCCTAAATCGAAAGCCGAGCGGATGAAAGGTAAAATTTTTGTTTGATTTTCCATTAAATAAAGCATTCGTGGGCCTAAGTGAGTATTAGGGTAATCGGATTACTTTTTCTGACATATAGGGACATAAGTAGGGGACTAAAACAACCATTGTAAAAGGTGTCCAAAAAAGTATTTTGGAGAAAAATGTCCTAGATAGAGCTAGTCTTCCCCATTCGACTACAAAACAGCCTACTACAGAATACAGACAGCCCTATAAAACGTCGATTCACTCAAAAAATCTCCTATATTTATTCCGTACATAATAATTAAAAATATACCTTGCGAATGAGGTAGGTATTAAAATCTCAAATCAGGTGATAAACCATGTAGTCATGAACAATGGAAAAAACTAGGGACTAAAAACTAAACAAAATACTTCGGAAAACAAAGGACTCGGTCACAGGAGTCGCCTTGCTTGCTCAGACACAAAAAAAGGAAAAAAAAACATACACACGAATTGAAAACCTCCTCCTTTTAGAAGTCGGTTGAAAAATAATCATTGAAACTCTGACCATAAGAATGGTGTTTTGCTATTTAAAATTATTGTCAATAAAACTTTATTGTTTGCCTTTAGTTGTTTGGTGTATCAAGAAAATTATATTTGCAACTTATGTTTCACCCAGCTATTGTTTTACACTATAAACATTACAAAATAATACGAGAGTTAAACAATTTTCATCATAATTATCGGAGTATACGTTTGAAATTCCATTCATCCGAGCTTCATTACTGATAGCAATGCTCTGAATAAAACAGTGAGAGATAAAGAGATAAAGATCTTCTGCGTCATGGCTCAACTTTTCAACATGTCAACTATATGATAAAATCCTGTAATTAATAATAATAAATGCCCAATAATAATAAAATATATCTCTATAGCAATAATAATAATATCCACACTTCCACACTAATTTAATATTATAAATGCGAAAGTAACTCTGTCTTTCTGTCTGTCTGTTACCTTTTCACGCCTAAACCACCCAACCGATTTTACTGAAACCTTGGTATGTAGATAGTTTGCACTCATGAGAAGGACATAGGCATATTATTTTTTGGAAATTCAACCCCTAAAAGGGTTAAAAGGGGTGGCAAAGTTTGTATGAGAAAAATATTTTTATGCACATTTTTGCATGAAACTTTGAATTAATGTTTGAACAACAGACTTGCCGTTTCCAGTGCAGTTCCCTTTAAAACCCGCCTTTGCAATGACTATAAATAAATGTCAAGGGCAGACACTGAAGGTAGCAGGTGTGCACTTAGAGAAAAACTGCTTTTCCCATGGGCAATTGTATGTGGCGTGTTCCCGTGTATCAAGCCCCCAAAACCTGTACATATTTTCAAAAGACGGTAAAACAAAAAACGTAGTCTATAGAAACGTATTGTAATAAAATATCGCGTCTATAAACATATATTCCTACAATAGACACGTCCTTAGTAAAAAATGACGCTGATGAAGTCGCGGGTAACAGCTAGTTTCTTTATACATGCCAAGACAAGAGTACAGTGTTTATAACATTAATTTCATGCTAGAATAATTTAGGCTTATCTAGTTCTATTTATACATTTATGTTACTGTTGCCCTAAGCCCCAGCTAGATTATGATATAATCTGTACTTAGGGCCGCAGTGCCATTCCTAACTCGACTATAGGCGGGGTACAGTTTTTAATGGGAGAATTTATAGTTTTCTGATTAGCATCGTCGTGGCGCCGTGGTTACTGTGCATATCAAACGATATCGCAGGTTAAGCGCGGTCAGTGCGGCCATAATTAGGATAGGAGCCCGAAAACCATTAATTTCTCATGACGACTTCCGTGCTTCGGAGGGCACGTTAAACAGTTGGTCCCGGGTGCTGTATAATTGTATAAAGTAGTCGTTAGGGTTTGTCAGAAGCCATTTCGGCACCCTGAAATATCTGCCATCTACCAACCAGCACCGGGCCAGCTTGGTGGATTACGACCAAAACCTCCTCGTCACCCAGAGGTGAGACTCAAAGCCCTGCAGTGGGCTTATTACACGGAGTTGTGATGATGATGATAATTAGCATTGTATTTACAGTTCATTTAATACAATAGTTTTAAAATAAATATTTTTAACAAGATTTCTCTAAAAAGGTAATTAAATGAATAAAAACAAAATTTTTATTTGTTTCATGTTTAATGCAATTAGAATCCTTTTTTTAGTATTCTTTAACCTATGAAAAATAACATCAAAATTTATATCAAAATTTGAATTTAAATAAGTAAGAGTTTAAATTAAAATAAAACTACTTTTTGACCGGATTAATCGCGTACAATTTATATTTTACATTTTAACTCGAAACGTCGTCGTTAAAATGTAAAATATAAATTATACGCGTTTAATCCGGTTAAAAAGTAGTTTTATTTAAATTATGAATCGTGAAAACTTAATACAATTTAAATTAAAAGAAAAAAAAATATCACATTCAAAATTAAGTAAAACTCAATTGAGAAAACTATTAAATAAAATGATTAATAAATAATAAAAAAGCAACATTGTATGTAATATTAAGTAGTAGGTTTTCTGTATCTTTATAACACTTGCCCATAACCCATACAGCTTTTTTGCACAGAGTATATTTCCTTATGAGTAGGTGTCCTTAAGATGTTCTGAAAATGTTTTGTTTGTCTTAACTATTAACATGCGTTTGACAAAGTCAAAGACAAAAAAATATTTATTTCGTAGGTATTTAAATACACTTGAAATAGTCAAACTATTTGCAAATTGAACTGAATCTACCACCACTTCACAAAGTCGATCTATTGAGAAGAAGTAGCGAAAAACTCAACAGCAATCATCTTTTAGAAGTACACAATAACAATTTTCAGCCAGGAAATCCCATTTTCTTGAATCCGGATATCTTATAGTAGACCTTCTCACACAACACTTATCCTTAAATCTATCGAAGGGCGAATATTAAATATTTTTGGAATTTTATTGTAATCCATCTTCCATCCTACAAGATCATCATCATCCACAGCCATTAGACGTCCACTGCTGGACATAGGTAAGCGGGTATGATGATAACTGACAGCACACGGGATTGCAATGGAACTGGATCTTCGATAAATAATGCCGGCACACATCACCACCGAAGCGGTGATATTTAACAGCAGATTATATTACGGGTCCCTGGCCATTCAAACTCTGAAGGGATTCTACTTACTAGAAAGCAGGTTTTAATGGGATTCGGGAGACGCATATCCAGGGCCGGAATAGTATATTTCATTACTAGTACGGAATGGCTGTCATTGCAAAGAGTTCCGACAAATGTCTTGACAGTCGGAACGAGTTGCAATGACGGTTCCGTACGTGTACTGAACGACTATTTTTAATACAGTTGCGAAAAAATTAAATAAAATATACAAAATAGCGCCGTAAAAGAATATAAACAGTTTTTTTTTCTTCACACGTTCTGGGTAGGCAACGGGAACTATGCCCATACAGCCAAGTGTAGATTTTTTGTATTGACATGTGATGAAAATGAAATTTGATGAGATAACATGATATGAAACCTAACATTGAATCAAATCATTAAATCTGATATTGAAACAAATTAGTAGCTTCTTTTCAGAAATATTTGCATGAATCTTAAAAACTTCTATTATTTTTTTTTAGTAAAACCTTCGTGGTTGGTTTTTTTTCTTTTTAATATACATTATTTTGACACTTGGGAAAGAGAAAGCACGAGTGCGTAATAGTCCACTTTCCTAACGCTTTACGCCTGCAATACGCCACTTTTTGAGCAACTGTATTAAAAAGGCTATTTTAACACACGCCGCAGAAAACCCGTAGATGCATGAACAAAATATGTAATTAATAAAAAGTTAAATTTCTTCCGATATTTTGTGCTCCGTGACTTAGTTTTAAACTGTTATTTAAGGTAGCAAAACTTTGTCTACTTTTTTCCAGAGTTCACCGTCTTAGCCTCTTAAATTTCCCATCGTGTCGTGTGTTTAATAGTAATACAATCTATCTTTCATATTATCTTATAGCTAGACAACAACCGGTTCCATTCCGGGTTAGGGCCGTATATTCAGAAAATGTCAATCACACTCAGAAACCTGTAAAATGCGTTGTTAAAAAACGTATAGAGTATGCTATGCCAAACCCATCTCGATATGCAGTGCTTTGAAGTCAAGATAATCAATGATCTGCCTTCACATTGAAGCTATCACAACAGTGATCAAAACGTTAGTTCGTGATGTAACTGTATACATGGCCAAACAGAGAGAGGAAAAGGTAATTCCACAATCAATGTTTAGCTGCACTATAAATTAGGCGTAAATAAACCATCGACGAGTACGTATATAAGGGCAAATATATCTTTCAAGGTCAACGACAAAGGCTTTGTAGTAAAGTCTTCTCTACTCAACAATTTCTTAGAATTTCATCCACAATCCATTTCGCTATTATCAACATTAGTATAAATACGAATTTTGCACAATTTATGAGAATCACTTCACAGAACAACCGCAAACTCTAATCGTCAGAATAGATTCTAACATTGCTCAAAGCTGATATTTTCAAAAGTATTGAGATCAACAATATACTCCTTGGTAAGAAAAAAAATACTGGCTCATTTATTTGTAATATTAATAAAGAAATAAAAATCTATTCTCCTTTGCTTTTCTCTGAATGTAGTGTTGTTTGCTTCGTGTCAGAACGTGTTCTCGAAAATGAAAAAAAATTAAGTGCGAGCCTTTATTAAATACTTCTGTTTGACAAAAAGTTAACGATGCAAGAGATTCACTGCGATGTGGAGGCAACATTAGGAGATTCTGCACCGTCGTATTCAACTGTCGCAAGGCGGGCTTCCCAATTTTGAATAGGGAGAACGAGTACGGAAGACGAACGTCGCTACGGCCATCCATCGATGTCAGTCACCCAAGAAAATATTGTGAATGTCGAGAAAATTGTACAGAGCGATCGAAGAGTTACCGTCCTTTACTTAGTTCAAGAAACAGGCATTTCATATGGAAGTATTCAATCCATATTGAAACAATCTTTGAATATGAGAAAATTCTCCGTAAGATGGGTGCCGAGAATATTAACCGACGTTCAGAAACAAAATCGGCTTGACATTTTGAAGACATTTTTGGACAAGTTTCAAGAAGAAACTTTGGAAACTTTTTATCTCGTTTCGTGACAATGGACGAAACATGGGTCCATCATTTTGATCCCAAGATAAAACAGCAATCTATGCAATGGAAACGGCCATCATCACAAACCCCGAAGAAATTTCGTGCCGTGGCATGCTGGCAAGGTTATGGTCTCAATATTAGGGACTCTGAAGAGATATTGTTGATTGATTACCTGTTACTTGGAACCACGATTACAGGCCAATATTATGCAGCCTTGATTTCCAGGTTGAGGAATGCCATCAAAGAGAAAAGGAGAGGCAAACTTCGAAGAGGCGTGCTGTTTCGTCACGACAACGCACCCATGCACAGCTAGGCAGTTGCGATGGCTGCCATTCAGTAAGCTGCTTTTGAATTAGTTGACCACGCCCCTTATTCACTTTTAATCTGTTCCCGAAATTAAAAGAGTACTTAAGGGAAAACAGGTACAGGTACGAAGACGACAACGAGTAAAAGCCTTGGAAAATCTTTGGACTCGGTGTGTAGAGAGAAGTTATCAATAGTCATTTTATTTTAATCTCATAATTACTACTTTTTTATCCTCGTCGTATGTTTGTTTTTTTTTGTATTTGTTTGGTTTTACAGCGATTTGCTTACCTAGGGGCTTTAACTTTATCGGTGACCAGCCCGCCTTAGGATTCAAACTCAAACTCAAACTCAAAAATTCTTTATTTCGTAAGTATTTAAATACATTTGAAATAAGTCAAATAATTTACAAATTGAACTGAATCTACCACCACTTCGGAAAGTCGATCTGTTGAGAAGAAGTGGCAAGAAACTCAACAGCAATCATCTTTTAAAAATAAGAGAAATCATCTTCTTGCATCCGGATATCACTTTTCACATCAACACTTATCCATAAATCTAACAAAGGGTTAATCTTAAATATTTTAGGATTTTATTATAAAATGAAGCGTACACATTGACCCATGAACGAGTTGATCTTCTGGAGTCTACTATTATATTTATACAATAGGCAATCAAGTACTAGACAGAAACGTAGACATAGATATAGAGGTAAAGATAGAAGCAGAGATAGACGTAGCGATAGAGGTGAGAGAGAATACAGATAATGTGGATGGGGATGAGGATAGTCGTGGACAAAGACAGGACGTGGACATGGAAATGGGGAAGTCGGAGTCTAGTTGAAAAAAGTCATAAAGTCATCAGCAAAACGACCTGGCACTACTAGCAGCACCCGTTCACGAGTATAACGCAAGCACCGCAGCCATCACCCTCCTCAACCATATTTTAGGGAAGAGGGTGACCCGACACCCGACGCTACCGCTAGCCTTGCCGCCTGAGGGAGCATGACGTTCTTGCTGTTGCATGGACAAGAAGGAGATGGTGGTGGTGTTGGATAAGAAGGAGATGGAGTTGGAAATGGAGTTGGAAATGGAGTTGGAAATGGAGTTGGAAATGGAGTTGGAGATGGAGTTGGAGAAGGAGTTAGAGATTGAGCACTTTAGAAAAACAATTTACATCCAAGGACTTTTATCGTCCATATATTCGGATATTGTATAAAAGCCTTTATTACACAATTTTTGTTTAATAGTTTCTTTAAATTTATCAAGCGGTAAGTCTTGAATATTTGTGGGAACCTTATTATAAAAACGTATGCATTGACCCATAAATGAGTTAGTGACTTTATGAAGTCTACTATCATAGCCGGCTAGCTTATACTTATTTCTAGTATTAACATTATGTAAGTCACATTTTCTACGGAACATGTTTAAGTTCTTTTTTACAAACATAAGATTTTCAAAGATATATTGTGACGCAAACGTGAGAATATTTATTACCTTAAACTTATTTCTAAGTGTCGCTCTGGAATTAAGTTTGTAGATTGCGCGAATAGCCCGTTTCTGCAGCACAAAGATAGTTTTAATATCGGCGGCATTTCCCCAAAGGAGAATGCCGTATGTCATTAAGCTATGAAAATAACCAAAATAAACCAATCGCGCAGTAGCTTCATTAGAAATATTTCGCATCTTTTTGACGGCATATGCTGCAGAACTAAGTCTCTTCGCCAATCTTTCTATGTGTGGTCCCCATTGTAGTTGAGCGTCTAGGGTTATGCCAAGGAACACTTCTGAATTTACAGGGCTCAATTCTTGTCCTTTTACAATTAAATTAGTATTTACATGCCGGACATTAGGCAATGAGAATTTTAAAAATTTAGTTTTATTTTCATTGAGGAGCAGGTTATTGGCTGAAAACCAATTCTCCACGATTTCAATACAATTGTTTACTTCAAAGCAATGCTTTAATTGCCTACTCACTTTAAAAAGAAAAGAGGTATCATCAGCAAACAATATGACCTCACACTTGTCTTTTACCATAAATGGCAAATCATTTATATAAACTAAGAATAAGAAAGGCCCAAGAATTGATCCCTGGGGCACTCCCATATGTACTGCTGATCCTGATGATCTCTTTCCATTAATATCAACTCTTTGCATTCTATTGCATAAATAGGATTTTATAAAATCAAGTGCCCTATCATTGATTCCATAGCGGTGAAGCTTCATGAGGAGTGTATCGTAGTGAACACAGTCAAAAGCCTTGGACAGATCACAGAAGACACCAAAGGCATCCTGTGACTCCTCCCAAGCATCAAATATATGTTTGATAAGCTCAACACCGGCATTAGTTGTTGAGCGACCCCGTGTGAAACCAAATTGATTCGGATTCATTATATTATTGCTATAGAAATGTACAACTAGTTGATTAAAAATAAGTTTTTCAAAAATTTTGCTGAGTGTTGGTAATATAGAAATCGGTATAAAGTTACAGCGGTCAGTCATGCTTCCTGCTTTAAATACGGGAATATTTTACTTAGTTTCATTAAATCCGGAAACACACCATTATCAACACAATTATTAAATATACTGGCTAAATGAGGTGCAATACCGTCAATGATAGATTGGATGATTTTAACAGAAATACCATCCAGATCAGCAGTGTTCTTAATTGTTATACTTTTAAAGGCTTTCAATACCTCACTTTCAGTAATATGCCTGAAAGTAAAGTTAGTTTTACACTTATTTACATTGTTTTCAAGAAAAGACTGTGCAGCTTTGACTGATGAATTTAATGTCTTCGTAGTCGAAACTGGAATGTCTGCAAAGAATTTATTTAGAATTTATTTAGAATTTATGGTAAGATCAAATTGTGGTTTAAGATGACAGGACAGGAGACGGGTTAAGGAAGTAACTGGCTCTGCTGGAACATTTAGGCGCATATTTTATATGACAGGTTGTCGCTAGCTAGGTGAACCACAAACTCATTTACGTGAGTCACTTAGATTAGTCGCCTTTTACGACGTGCTTATCCAGATATGGATCATCATCATCATCACAACTCTTTGTTTGCAGGGCATGAGTCTCTCCCTGGGTGAAGAGGATGTATAGGCCATTATACCAAGCTGGCCCAGTGCTGGGTGGTGGATGCCAGAATTTTCAGGGCACCTAGATGGCTTCTAACAAACTCAGTATACAGCATCCGGGACCGACTGCTTAACGTGCCCTCCGAAGTACGGAAGTCGTCGGGAGATATGATGGTCGGCGGTTACCCATCCTTGTACCGATCGCGCCGATCGTTGCTTAACCTGTGATATCGTATGATACACACAGTAACCACGGCGCCACGACGACTTCTATGGATATCAGATATATCAAAAGGCAATAGGCAGCTATAAAACATAAAGTGTTAATGAGCATAGTTACGTTGGTACTAGTTGCAAATAGCTCCGGGGTATTGCTTACAGATTTTCTTTTTAAACTTTTTACTTTAGATAAAGTTTATACATAAAAGCAGGCACTATTTTTAGACACAAAATTCACTTAAAACGACAGTATCGAATTGCGCAAATTATAAAGTTTTGCTCATACAATACTCCACAAGTTAGTGTTTAAACAAGTTAGTGCAAAGTTTTGTCTTTTGCGGTAGGAATGTATCTAGTTTATTTCTCTATTTGAGAAACTTTCATTTAAAAGAATAAAAAAGCTGCATAAGTATATGTGAGGATCTAAAGTTTTTAATTTTATATATATTGTATTATATTTTAGTACTAAGATGTTACAGCTTAGTATCACCTGGTTCAATTTTGGGTTACCTACACATTCATTGCTACATACATACCAATAGTAATATTTCATAAAGCCTACTCATATGTAACTAATCCTTTTCTAATATAAATGTTGATGAGGCTAAATAATTACAGCGCAATAATATTTGTAATCACACCTTTAAAATCATTAAATTTTTCGTTTTGATAATATTGAAAACTATATAATTTGAAATTTTAGATTACATCTTTATTGTTCCACTTTTAAATATTTATCGCGGTATTATTACTAAAAACTTTATTTATTTTTCTAAACACAAATCTTAACCAGGTCACGACTTTCTTATTGATAACTTTTGTTGCATTTTGCGCTTCAAGGCACAACGGCCAGCACTATTCTAGTTGAAGGTAGTATTTTCAAGACTGAGTTTAAATTACATGGTGTTCGTTGCTCGAGTTTGAGTTAGCCAGGAAGTTTTTTTGCTGACCTTTTGGTATTCACCTCGCTAGCAATGAGCTAAGCTAGAATAATTCCTAAAACAATATAAATAAATAAATAAAATCCACAGACAATCAAACCAACTACACGGCCCCCAAAGTAAGCATAGCTTGTGTTATGGGATACCATGTAGCGAACTAGGGGGAACCTAGAATATAAATAAATAAACACCCAGACACGGAACATATTTTTTTATCTTCTTCCGTGCGGGAATCGAACCCGCAACCACTGGCGTATGAGGCAGACAGGTTTACCCCATCGCCAAAGTGGTCATAAATATGATGACCTAGTTTTTCTTGAACTTGTCAAAACATATCAAGGCGTATGAAAAGGTCGCGCTGACATAGAAATAGAATATGCCTTGTAAGTAAAGAATAATGATGCAACTTTTAAAAAAATGCACCTCAATGTTAAACTTTATTATCAAATGAAATATAAAATAAACTTCCCATATTAGTATTCTAAAAAGCAAACTTTCAGTTGACTCACTTCCTCTAATACATGGTGTGTTAAGCTTATACAGAGTAATTCTGTCTTCCTTCAATTTTCTATAAAAGTCTCGAAGTATTTCGCTAGCTACATCCCATGAATAAATAATTTTCCCTCTACTACGCCTTTTATTCCGCCTCTGACGTTCGTTCAAGCGACGACATGTAGAGAAATCATATCGTATGTGTACACCGATAATATGAAAATAAGAAATGAATGCTTTTGTACCGCATCTGTATGTGTGATTATTTGCTTCTCTTCAAAGTAGTTCTTTATTTGGTTTTTCATATTTTTGCATTGTATGATAAAAGAACATAACATAAAATTTTATCTCTGTCTAATAAACGGGAAATTATTTACTGCCCGAATAAACTATATAGGTTGACTGGGGAGTCAATTTCGAAATTCGACTACGTGATAGTTTTAAATCAAACATGAAGAGAAAAAATAAAATAAATTATTGTTATTTACTTAGTAATCTTAACATTACACAAAGCAAGGTTACATAAGGGTGTTGCAATAGATACTTAGCGTATTGTGGTGTGCGTGTGGCGGTAACACTACTGTGTGCGTATTGACTGGGGTGGCGTATCGGGAAAAGTGTAATAATGTGTCTTTATTTATTTATAGGGAATTCTGGTGAAAACTTAAGTACCTGTTTTTATTGCATAATTATAATCAGAATCGAATACAGAATGCTTTCCCTCAATATGTAAAATTTGTCACCAGTCACCCTGTATAATAGGGTAAATAATAGAAAAGTTAAAGCATTACTCTAAGCAAGAGTATATATATCATAGCGTGTTTATATAATGCATCACTTTTCAGGATATTATAAAAATATAGTGGTCCAAACTTTCTTGTAGTTAAAAATATCTAAATTATTATGCAATTTACTGATATTTTCCAATTTATTCTACGTTAAATCTTGATCTAACAATCATGATCTTTTAATATCAACAGTTTTTATAAAAATAATAGCAAATGAGAATATTGTTTCGCACGCTTCAGCGGAGAGTAATTATTTCATATCATCTGTAATAGTTTCAGACATTTTTCAAGTTCTTATCGCAGGACACACATTACCAGTAACTGAAATTTTGAAATGTAATCTTACCGAACAATGTGGCCGCCACTCGAAAACTTGTTCCTCGAAACTCTGCCCCAACGGTCATCTGTTCTGCGTACTGTGCCCTGCCCATTGCCACTTCAGTATTGCAACCCCTCTGGCTATGTCGGTGACTTTGGTTCGCCTTCGAATCTCCTCATTCCTGATTAGATCCCGCACAAAAACTCCGAGCATAGCCCTTTCCATTGCCCGCTGAGCGACTCTTAGCTTGTTTATAAGGCCCATAGTTAGCGACCACGTGTCAGTGCCGTATATTATCACTGGCAACACACACTGTTCACAAACCTTTGTCTCCAGACACTGCGGTATTTGTTCCTAAAATTTTCAAAGGCCCTGAAAATATCGGGAAAGCAAGTATTTTATTTTATGTTTTCTTCCAGATATTGTAGCCTTTCCCTTTTCTGAGAGGTTGCAATGAAACAAAGGGAATCAAATTAATGGTTTAATTTTGTGGTTAGTTAGTATGTAATGTTAATGTAACCTTTAAGGAAATGAACACTGTAATTCCTACCTAATTTACTGTCAGGCTATCACAGTATCTAACCCTGCACTCAGCTAGCTCGAGCAGTTAGGGATGGGTTGCTTGAGGCACTGCAGTGAGTTTATAAGAATATTTAGAAAGTTAAATGGGCGCCACTGGTAATGACGGATACCAGACCGTTATGATTTAATTTACTGGGTAAGTCAATCGGAAAACTACATCACCAACTCCAGTCCTGCATCAATAGTATGGGTTCTCAGCAGTCGGACCTTCCCTCGGTTTCAAAGCAGGGTAAGCAAGCAATGGGTAGCACACCTGCCGGGCTCGGGGGAAACTGTCAGCCGACCAAAAAACTCCTGGAAATAAAACCAGTTTAGTAAGCTACAATATTCTACAAACGCAGTACGAACCAGTTCAGGCAAATGAAAGGGTTTAGATCAAAATAACAGAAAATCTCACCTGTCGGAGCTATAATATCAAACAAACATCACCAATAAGGGGCTTCAAAATAAAATTCCTTTATTCGACCACGTGCAAACAACGCCATTCAAGGCGGCGTGGCGAAAAAAAATCAAGACACGCAATCCAGACAACAATCTGTAAAATAAATATTCACTATCATCGTAACGCCTAAGGAATCCGACAAATTCAACCCAAAGCTCACGGCGCTTACCAAAATCTTCAAAAATTAAATTATACAATTCGGCGCAGGCACCGCCGCGGAGGTTGGAAAAAGATCCCCTGACGCGACCGTGACACCGGCTGTCAAAAAGACATTACTGTGACGTTGACAGTCGACATTTCGGGTGCGTTCCAAAAATAAGCGGTTACAGTGCCCCCGTTCCTCCAAGAATTTTACTTGGACTACAAGGAAAATTCGAGCTGGCCCTCCAGCTCAACTAACCAACCACAAACAAAAACAAAAATCAACGGACCCACGTCCACAGTCCCGAGACCAAGATCCGCCATAAAACCAAGTCAAGCATAAATAATACATTAACGGAAGTTCTCCTCACCCTTACAACTATTGGGCCATTGAAATTAAATGAAAATACCAAATAAATTTCAGTTTTATAACTGCGAAAACAGGAAGTCAGAAAACCAACACCAACAATACGAAATAGTAAAAGCAAATGTGTAAAAAAAACTACGCTACTCCCCATCACTTTCTGTCTTTTCCCTCAGGGACCCACAATCCTACAATTTCCAACGGCCAGGCCAGATGTTTTCCTATTCTTCACTTACCTTGTGGGGCCGGGCAATATAAATTTACAAGACATCAACTCCCTTTTAAACTCCTGACATGCCAAGCTCCTAATGGCTTACTATCGGCAACACGAATTAAATCATACACCAGGGGACTGATCACACGTACGACCCTACACTTTTCAAATTTGGGAGCTAACTTGGCCATAAAGAACTTATTAGCATCACTTAAAGGAAAAGTTCTCTTCCACACAATCTCACCAACCTTAAAAGAAACCGCACGGCGCGACTTGTTGTAGTAAAGAGCATTCTTAGCATGCGCTTTAGCAATAGCGTTCTTCACTTTAACATAAACATCACCCAAACACCCCAGCTTAGACGCAAAATCTAAACGCGAAGCGCACTCAAAAGTGGGTACGGCAGCGTCAGCTTCACCAAACGTAGACCCACAAATCACAGCCTCCCTTCCATGAACCAAGAAAAACGGAGTAAACCGAGTGGTTTCGTTCACTGCGGAGTTTAGAGCAAACTGTATTCTTGACAAAGATAAATCCCAGGAACGATGGTCATCCTTAACTAAAACAGATATCGCCGTCACGATCGTCCGATTATAACGTTCGACAGTGTTAACTTGGGGACAGTATTTAGGAGTGAAATGTACTTGCGGAACCTTATACTTGTTAAAAAGGGCACGCATCTCGCTACCAGTAAATTGTGTACCGTTATCCATAATCACCGTTCGAGGGACACCATGAACCAGAAACACACCCTCCTCAACTCGCGCGGCTATTGTCTTGCCTACGGCACGACGTAAAGGAAAAATAAAACAATACTTGGAAAAACAACAAACCACAGTCAAAATATAAGTATAACCAGCACGCGACCGAGGAAAAGGGCCTACCAAATCCATGCTTAGCATCTCAAACGGACGAGAACATAGTTTTGGACTACCCATAAGACCAGGCTTGGCATCAGGAGGATGCTTATAAGCCGAACAAACATTACATTCCTTAACAAAACGAGCCACATCAAAATACATACCTGGCCAAAAATAACGCAAGGCTATCCTTTTATAGGTTTTAAATACTCCAAAATGAGGTGACGTGCCACTACCATGGTTGCACGTTAAAATAGCAGTTCTGCCAGAAACTGGAACTACTTCCTTCCAATCAAAAGCGCCATCCAGACTAAATTTATTTTTAGTATAACGAAACAACTTATGATTATGAATGGAAAAATTAGGACAAGAGGTCGGATATCGCCTACATTTATCAAGAAGTTTATCATACCAAGGATCATCCGAGGCGATGTCAAGTTCGACTACAGGAACAGTCCTAGACAACGCGTCAGGGATTACATTGTCTTTTCCTTTACGATGTTCTATAACAAAATCGAAGGGCGATAAACGACAACCCCAGCGGGCCAAGCGTCCGGTAGGATTACTTAAATTAAAGAACCACTTTAAACTAGAGTGATCTGTAACAACCTTGAATGGTTTTCCTCCCTCAATAAAAGGGCGAAAATGTTCTACGGCAAACACGACAGCAAGAGCTTCCCTCTCGGTGGCAGAGTAGTTACGTTCGGCATTGTTAAGAGAGCGACTGGCGAACGCCACTGGATGCTCCTCGCCGATTTCGTTCACCTGAGTGAGAGCACCAGCAATCCCAAATGCCGAAGCATCGCAATGCACACTAAAAGGCTCAGCAAAATTAGGACAAGCTAATACAGGAGCGGAAACTAAAGCCATCTTCAACTCAACGAAGGACTTCTCAGCTTCATCAGACCAAAGAAAAGGGGAAGAATTCTTCCGCGCACTGGTCAGAGCGTTCAGGGGGGCGGCGATAGTACTAAAGTTTCGAATAAAGCGTCGGTAATAGGAAGCAGTCCCCAGAAACATTTTTACCTCTTTGCGAGTAGTCGGTCTCGGGTAATCGACGATCGCCTGAACTTTCTCTGGGTCAGTGCGTAAACCTTTGACATCTACGACAAATCCTAAATATTTCAAACTATTTCTAAAAAAGTGTGATTTTTTCAAGTTTATTGATAATTTAGCAGACTTTAGTTTGTCAAAGACTTTATTTAATAAACAAATGTGTTCTTCAAAGGTAGTACTTACAACAATAATGTCATCCAAGTAACAAAAAACTTTATTTTCAAACTCTGGACCAAACAACTTATCCATAAGACGCTGTTGGGTGGCAGGAGCTCCTTTCAAACCAAAACACATCACTTTAAAGTGAAAAAGACCACGGCCAGGAACCGTGAAAGCAGTTTTTTCACACGAAGAAGTCGAATTTAAGGGAATCTGCCAAAAAGAAAATTTTAAATCGATGGAGGAAAGAAATTTCGCTTGACCCAATTGATTTAAAATCTGGGAAATGTAAGGAAGTGGGTAGGCATCTGCTTTACTCACTAAATTTAACTTACGACTATCGACGCAAAACCTCCACTCACCGTTAGACTTCGGGGCAAGCAATGTCGGGTTATTCCAGGCACTAGAGCTTGGCTCCACCACTCCTAACTCTAACATCTCATCCAACTGACGGTTAAGCTCCTTCAAACGGTCGGGCGACAAACAGTAGAAACGCTGCTTAATAGGCGGAGTGTCACCAGTGTCGATGGAATGAGTAAGAAGGTCAGTACGTCCAAGACCTATTTTTTCAAAAGATATACCCTCAAAATTATCAATAACTTCCCTAGCACGTAATCGCTGATCCAAAGAAAGATCACTAAATTCGTGCAGGTGTTTGACTTCACAAACTTCTACCGAAGAAATATTATCAACGAAATTTAACTTTCCAAAAAGATTTGGAGCCAAATTAAAATCCTTCCAAAAGTTAACTCCAAAAATCATGGGGGTAGACACATCCGGAATAACATAGAACTTAATAGTAATTAAACGATCGCCAAGTGTGACGGGCAACAATAAATATCCCTCCACACGAGCACGAGATCCATTAGCGGTAACAATATTATTAATATTATCCGGCCGATGCAAAAGAAAACCTAAACCTACAAAATGGTTCCCCATAGTACCACCAAGAACAGAAATACTTGAACCCGAATCTAAGAGGCCATAATAATCCTCATTAGAAATCCGAACCGTTAAATGAGGCCTTATATCTGCATCAGCAGGTTTAAAAATATGAACACTAGCAACACTAGTACGATAGGAACAAAAAAATAACGACAACTGTTTTAAATAAGCCTGCCAATCGTCACGATCATAATGGTTGCGATTGGCAGAGTCATTTAGTTTTTTGAAACGTTTAAATCAACCTTACCAACACAACGTGGGCAAGATATACTCTTGGAACCTTGCAAACCACACTTGAAACAGACTATCTGTTTGGAAGGGCAATCCTTAAGAATATGACCTGCAACACGACAACGAACACAAAAATCACTCGATATGGCGGAAGTCATAGCTGCAACACGAGGCTCAGTTTTTCTTCCCACATACGCAAGGTCAGGCGCTAACGTATGGGCGTTGGGCCTAGGTGGTTCGTGAAAACAGGTCGACCTAGCCTCACATACATCTAACAACTTACACTTGGCCTTAAGTTCACTAATACTGTTTATGTCAGACAGGGCAAGCGCGTTCACAAATCGAGGTCGTAAATTATAGCGGATAATATGCAGTTTTTCGTCTTCAGAAATAGGTATATATAATCTATTAAAGTAATTAAGCATATAGGAAATATAAATAGAGGTAGACTCCTCGGCACCTTGTGTTCGACGTTTAATCTCATCTAAGAGACGGCTATCAAAATCTACAGGTGTAAACTCGGCTAAGAGGGCCTGTTTTAATGATGACCAATCGGACAATGAAGAAACAGCACCACGGTACCAGGTCAAGGCTTGATCTGTAAATAACTCTGCTGCAGAATCAAACAATAGCTGGTCAGAGATTCTACGGGACCGGCACAGCTCATCTAAACGTTGTAAATAGGCACGAGCACAGCTCCTTCCATCATAAGAATGGTTCAGCTTTGCCACCTCTTTACTATGAGCACAAACAGCAATGGGTGCCGCTTGAACAAAGGCACCATCTGAAGAAGATTCATCAAAAGACTTTTTAAAAGAAGAAAAAAGTGAATCAATTTGTTTCAAATAATTATCTAGCCTAACTTGAATAGAATCCTTCAGTTCGGTTAGTTCACCTTCAGTATTAATCCTACTCATACGATGAAAAAGATGGTGAGAAATGGCCCTAATCCGATTAAACTGTTTAAATGGGGGGGAGCTTTTCGATAAGAATGATCCAACTTCAGCTAACTTAGACTCCACAATGGATAACTCCGACCTAGGATCATAGGGGCTATCAACAATTTCATCGGCAGGGACCGTTCGAGAAAGTTCCCTGACTTGAGCACGAAGCACCTCTACAGTAGTGGCTGGTTTACCGTCACGGATTTCATTTTCATAAGTTAACTCATCTTTTCGTAAAAGATTGTATGTTATTGGTCTCTCCATTCCTAATAATTCGAGCTAGCTTTAACAAATATTGAGACAATCAATAAATATTAAAATGAAAAGATTTTCATTCAATTAAACTAGTAAGTAAACACAGTTATACTATATGTCTCTGCAGGGAAAATTTCATTAAGATCTAAACTGTAAAAATCAGTATCTACAAAACAAGGTGTAAATACAACAAAATATCTTACAGCTCAGTAAAATAAATTGTTACTATTACTGTCCATCATATCAAAATAACCATTTGTCAACAACTAAAACTAGTATTATGTTGACAATATTAACAACAAACCAACATTAATTGATTAACCTAACTTAAACAAGTGTAAATAAAAACTTTAAATAGATAAGTTTAAGAAGTTAACACAACATAAAAAATCTCTTGTCAGCCAAGATTAACCCCATAAAATTTTATGTGTAGTTGTAAACCAGTAAAAGGTATAACTAAACAGTATTTTCTTATGTTAAATTGCAGTATAGTACAGTATATCTAAAATTGTAAACAAAGTAAGTTGTAAGACATTAAAGTATTGAGTTGGTATTTAGACAATAAAAATGTAGTATGTAAGTTCTTATAATAAAATCTTAACAGTTCAAATTTATATTAAATGCACAAATTACACTAAAAACAAACCTATTGTCATAGACAAAGTTAAATGAATTTAAAATAGTTAATAGTTTTTTCAAAGATTTATAATTAACTGCTTGTTGTAGCTTATGACACAACAATTACCTCAAGCAAAGCCCCACGTTGGGCGCCACTGTAGCCTTTCCCTTTTCTGAGAGGTTGCAATGAAACAAAGGGAATCAAATTAATGGTTTAATTTTGTGGTTAGTTAGTATGTAATGTTAATGTAACCTTTAAGGAAATGAACACTGTAATTCCTACTTAATTTACTGTCAGGCTATCACAGTATCTAACCCTGCACTCAGCTAGCTCGAGCAGTTAGGGATGGGTTGCTTGAGGCACTGCAGTGAGTTTATAAGAATATTTAGAAAGTTAAATGGGCGCCACTGGTAATGACGGATACCAGACCGTTATGATTTAATTTACTGGGTAAGTCAATCGGAAAACTACATCACCAACTCCAGTCCTGCATCAATAGTATGGGTTCTCAGCAGTCGGACCTTCCCTCGGTTTCAAAGCAGGGTAAGCAAGCAATGGGTAGCACACCTGCCGGGCTCGGGGGAAACTGTCAGCCGACCAAAAAACTCCTGGAAATAAAACCAGTTTAGTAAGCTACAATATTCTACAAACGCAGTACGAACCAGTTCAGGCAAATGAAAGGGTTTAGATCAAAATAACAGAAAATCTCACCTGTCGGAGCTATAATATCAAACAAACATCACCAATAAGGGGCTTCAAAATAAAATTCCTTTATTCGACCACGTGCAAACAACGCCATTCAAGGCGGCGGCGTGGCGAAAAAAAATCAAGACACGCAATCCAGACAACAATCTGTAAAATAAATATTCACTATCATCGTAACGCCTAAGGAATCCGACAAATTCAACCCAAAGCTCACGGCGCTTACCAAAATCTTCAAAAATTAAATTATACAATTCGGCGCAGGCACCGCCGCGGAGGTTGGAAAAAGATCCCCTGACGCGACCGTGACACCGGCTGTCAAAAAGACATTACTGTGACGTTGACAGTCGACATTTCGGGTGCGTTCCAAAAATAAGCGGTTACAATATCATCATCATCATCACAACTCTTTGTAATGAGCCCACTGCAGGGCATGAGTCTCTCCGCTGGGTGACGAGGAGGTATAGGCCATAATCCACCAAGCTGGCCCAGTGCTGGGTGGTGGATGCCAGAATTTGGCCGAAATGGCTTCTGACAAACCCTAACGACTACTGTATACAAGTATACAGCACCCGGGACCGACTGCTTAACGTGCCATCCGAAGCACGGACGTCGTAGTGAGAAATGAATGGTCGGCGGTCACCCATCCAAGTACCGACCGCGCCGAACGTTGCTTAACATGTGATATCGTATGATACATACATTAACCATGGCGCCAAGACGACGCGACGTTCCAGATATATCTGAAGCAAATTTTATCCATATCCGTTTTTGCGTGAAAGGGTAACAAACATACAAACTTACATACATACATAACGTCACGCCTGTATCACTTATGGGGTAGGCAGAACACCAGAGGTTATAAGACCATCTGTTGTCGCGTTCGACAAATTTGGAGGAATTATAAAGATAGGGAGAGGCTATTGTAGTGACAGGGAGTCAACCTATCGCCCACAAAAACGCCAAGTTAACTTCTGTCCCTTTACTGACTTTTACAGTATGCTCGGGAAGAGAAGCAGCTGGCACATTCTAAGTTTTTCTTTCGCTCCCAGTCCAGCATGGAAGCAATACAACTTTCGCCTTTATAATATTAGTACTTAGTAGATATACGTTTTCTCTTTAACTTTTCTGACCACTCCATAACTGCGGTACGGTCGTACTTACTATGATAGTAAGAATATCTTTGCGTAGAGCGAGCTGTATAGGGGAAGGTGGGCCTGAAAGGGCCATGTTTTGAAAGAGCCACCATACATATTTCCTACTTTTTTTAACGAAATTCAATCTCTCAAATTTTCTCTGCAGCAATACATATTGCTATTACGTATTCAAAAGACTGCTTCAATAATTTATATTTAATAATGGAAATGAATTTTGACCTCAAATATCCAGTAATCTAAAATTTCGTTCGGGATACATAGTATTATTTAGATTTAAAGGGTTATTCCATTGCTTAAGTTATATTTTTTAAGTAGCTTCTGAGTTCATCGTGGACATAAGACAAACAGACTGGGATACTGCCAGACAATATTGCGGGAGGCCTATGTCCAGCAGTGGACGTCTACAGGCTGCTGATAATGATATTTTGGAAATTTTAAGATATGATTACAGATTACTAAACGTATTGCTACTGAAAAAAAGATTTCAAGATATGGCTCTTTCGTGCCCAACTTCCCCTAGGACCGAGAATTGTCCTGCGTTTGCCGATAAGGATATTTTCTCCTTTATGTCTGTTTTATGACAGTCTGCGATTAGACTTCCTCTGTCGAACTGCTGTTCGAAGCTATTTTACTATAGCGATTTCTTCACCTTATATCCACGACACTTTTAAAACTTGTCTATTTATTTATTTATTCACACTTTATTGCCAACAAAAAAAATACATGAAAGACAAAAGAAAATAAAAAGATAAATTTTAGACATGGTGGACGGCTTATGGCTGCAAGCGCTTTTTCCAGGCTACCCGTTCACAAAAATCAGAACATTAATTAACTTAAACAATGAGGGCAGAGGTTATTATTTTTCTAAAAATTACCTTATATACTATAAATACGAAAATAAATACAAAGACACTACGCACATGTAATAAATTAAGTATTGAAATATACTACACAGATATGTTATTTGAAAAGTTTACAGCAGATTACAAGATAGAAGTTTATTTTACAACATTTGAATTTAACTTACAAAACATTTTTAAGTTATTTTTAACTGCACAATGCTTTTCGCAGTGTTAATAAGGAAGAAGTGGGTTTCATAAACTAACAGCATGAACAGTGAAGGAGTTGTGAAAGAAACCAGCAGAGCTAGCATGCAACCTTCCATAAATACTCGAATCGACAAGATGAATATTAGGTACATTCCTATCATGTTAGCTAATATGCGCACCTTAATAGATAGAATTACTTGATTCGATACCATAATACGGCCACAGAAGAAAGTTAACATATTTATTAAAAAAATACATACTCTGAGTGCCATATTCTATGAAAATTATTATTATAAAAATCCTTATCGTAACCTACCTACATACTATGTATATATGAATAAATAAATAAATAATAATTTACTTTCATATTGTATATCGCTCTTAGTATAACCATGTATTCTATAAGTTATCAATAGTATGGGTTTTAAGATAAATCACTACTTTCAACTCTATGTATCAAATTGTAACAATTTTGTGTATTATTTGTGTGTATATATGCGTGTGTATTGATATATATTATACGTGTGTATGTATATGTATAAATATATGTTTTTTTTTCATTCTTCATTTACTTTTTTGTTATTCAACAATAATAACTGCTGTCCATCCCATCAAAAAGGACAGGGGCGCAGTCTGAAAACCAGCGTCATAGCTTAGCTAGGACATTATACTGAGACGGTTGCCTTTTTTCACATGTAATCTTAGCTATAAAATTACAATGTATTAAACTAATTGTATTAACAAAATATAATAAATAATAAAAACAAAATTGTTAATAGATATAAGATTTTTAATGTGAAAATAAACTATTTCTTATTCTTATTCTTATAAAACATCAATATAAAAGCTCCATTAATAAGTGTCGATGGTCGCGTGCTAGCGCCGCTGTCGCAGCTGTCCATTTTGCAGACAGGATCAGTCGTGAGTTTTGTGTCTCAACTTAAAACATGCCCATATAGGTGAACATGGATTAAATAATATGTTATACATATCTATACTAATATATAAAGCTGAAGAGTTTGTTTGTTTGTTTGAACGCGCTTATCTCAGAAACTACAAGTGGGATTTGAAAAATTCTTTTTGTATTTGATAGTCCAACTTTTGAGGAAGGTTATAGGCTATATTTTATCCCGAAATTCCCACGGGATCAAAAGTTACGCGGGTAAAACCACGCGCGGTGGCTAGTAACTGTATAATCATAATAAATGAAATAATGTTATCAGAAGGAGCGTTCATGGTTTTAGGCGTATTTTTTTAGGTTCAGTGGGCAAACAAGGTAAACACCCTGGATTTCATATGAACGTGTATTCAGCTTACAATTGTAAAAGCTCTCTATAGGACAGACCTCCGAACACGTAATGCCCAACAGCCAGATTTATCAGGATTCTTCAATGCTCGTTATTTACTCTCGTATTCTTCATCGTCGTCCATTTCATAATCGTGGCTGTCATGTGACTTGCGCTTGGGGTTCTGTCAGAGTGCAACTACATTATCGCCTGCCAGGCACACTCTCAATTTATAAGGCCGCCACGTGCCGTCGTGTATACTCCTGCGAAGACGAATTGGGAGCCACTTTAGTTTATCGCGATACTCTGAATCATGTTCATATTTTCGCAATGAAAATATGAACCGTATGCACATATTTTGCAAAAAAAAACTATAAGCAGCAATAATCACTCAATAATAACAGATTCAAGTTTAAGCATGTTATTTATTAACATGCCAAACAAGTAAATTGTAAGTAAATCGTTTTCAATTAAATTCTGGAGTCATGGTGACCTTGAACTAACCTAAATGCACTTCACTTGCTCTCAAACCTCGAGCTACCGCAAGCCGATTCCTGGCTGGTAATGCTGGTATAGCCTTTATGTCCGGCCTTACATCTTGATGTATGTTCCTTTGTCCCCTAGATTGGGCAGAGGGCTTTCACAGAGCTTCGCCATCCCGCTCGGTCATGAGCTTCGCGCTTCAGTTCGCTCCAGGTCTTTCCAATGTTCTTCGCCTCTGCGATGATCGTCTGCCTCCAGGTCTCTCTAGGGCTTCTTAAGCTTTCTTTGGGGGTTCCAGTCTAAAGCTTGCCTCGGTATATGGACAGGGACCCTTCGGACAGTATGGCCGAACCAATTTCATTTGCGGTCGATCAAAGTTTCACAGCGATCCCACAGTACTTACTACGTTGGAGATTTTCACGGGCCAATAAACTCGGAGAATACTGTAAAGACAACGGTTAATGACGACCGGCAGCCGGCGAGTGATGTCTTTGCTAACCGTCCATGTCTTGCATCTATACAGCAACACGGTTTTTACGTTGGACCGCAACATCTTGAGTGTAACTCTCCTAGCTAGTTGCTGCGATTGCTATATGAGGCGGGCTGTGCGAAGGTTTCTCTTGCCTTGTCGATTCTCGAAGTGATGTCCTCATCGGTCTCTTCAGTTTCTGACACAACACTACCGAGGTATGGGAATTTGTGGACTCTCTCCACATCCTCTGTGCCAAAAAGCAGATCTTACATACTTGAAACTTATTAAGTTGCCAATTTTAATTACTGCAATTGAAGTTCCTTAAAGTATGTAGTTTTCAGTTTTCAAATTATTTAAGGAACCAGCGAATCAAAAGGCTAACAAAAAATTGACATAAATAGTCCTAAATTTTCACGTTTTATAATTTAAATAAAACACTTTTTATCTGGATTCCTTTTATAATGTGAGATTAAAATAATCAACGAATACAGAGCATTAAAAAACCGACTTCACGTCAAAACTTTGGCTGAGTTGAGAATGTCATCAACGTAAACATTCTCCGAAATCATACATATTTTTTCAAAAGTTTGATATTTTCAATGTTGTACCCAACCGATTTCGATGAAATTTGAATGGGACCAATTATGAAGTATCCTCTATCATATGAAACAACAATTTCCAAAATCAATTCATAATTGTCCGAAATATCGTGTAACAAAGACACAAAAAAAAAACATACAGTCGAATTGAAAACCACCTCGTTTTTGGGAAGTCTTTTAATAACAGTAATCGCATAAAATTGGAAGAGTAATGTTGGGAATTAAATTATTTGTCTAGACATGTAATAAACCGTTGTGAGGCTGTGTCTATATATTAAGTTGATTTTGATAACACTTGGCAGGTATTGTTACCAATATCTTGAGATTTTTAAAATATTGTCTGGCAGTATTTCAGTCTGTTTGTCCATGTTGATCTGAAAAAAAAATCTAAGTAATTAAACTTACGGAATAAAGCTTTGAATCTCTAAATAGTACTAACAAAATTTTAGATTACTGGATATTTTAAGGTAACATTTATAATAGAAAATACTCAATATTATTTTAACCGTTAAAAAGTATTGAACTATTTAGGCAGTTAGTTGAATCGACATTAAAATACGGTAGTATAGTTATATTTCAAACAATTATATATTGATTCGTTAGTTTTATCTATCCATCTTTATAATACCTCTAAATTTGTCAAACGTGACATCAGATGGTCTTGTAACCTCTGCTGTTCTGCCTACCCCATAAGGGATACGTTATGTATGTATCTATGTATTAAATATTGTTCTTTAATATTGCAATCAAAAAAAAAAAGATAAACTTTAAATATCAGTTATAACAACTAGTTTAGTAACAGGCAGAGCATTCACAATTAAAATTAAACCTACTGGAAAATTTATAATAGCAAAATTACATTACAAAAGCCTGTTTCCCGCTACATGTCACACAAGCCATTACAACCACACGTCTATGCTGTTGTCACAAACAGTAAATCACTTTGTCATATCTCATAAATCCGGACATTTGATAGAAACATCGAAATATGTTGCAGGCAAATAGGATATTGGGACGTAGCATAACGTAACCTGTCATTTGTCAGAATGCGTACACGGCGAGCGCGTCGCATGCGGCGAGTAGCTCACGCTTTACAACTGCGATAAAATTTTATGTAGCTCTGTAGCTAACGTTTTGAACCTATTCCCAAAACCGATAAGTGAAGTAAGATATTTTTAATACGTGTATGAAATGTTGATGGATAAAATCAGCATGACACTATCTTTCATCTAGTTGCGCGAAATGAAGGGCGTAAACGAATATTTGAGATTCAAATTAAAAAGAAAAACGTATTTTATTTGTATTATATTTATTTTTAATTTTTTTGATCTTAGGGTTCGTTGGTAATTTGTATTAATGTCATCCTGCACATATCATCCAAACGCGACCATATTGGGTCGCATAAATAGAATACGCATAATTTAATATTTTTTCTATCATAAGTACCTACTCTTCTTTTCGCAGAAATTTTATTTATTACTAGCTCGTGCCCGTGACTTCGTCGACGTGAATACTGGCTATCGGAGTTGGATATACATTCATTGGATAATTTTATAATATCCTCCTTGAAGTTCAAATTTACACTATTCTAAATTTCGTCAAGATCGATCCATTAGTTTAGCTGTGAAAACGCTACTGATAGATAAACAGACAATTACTTCAAAAACTGTTACGGCAAAACTGTGATCTGCAGTTTCACGTAGATTGTGTGAAAAATACGCATGGCACTTTGGGCCTATAGTAATGGGGTAGGTATAAGGGTAGGTTTATAGGTAGGCAGGTATATTACATAGATGGTGCCCACGACTTCGTCTGTATCGAAATACTATTTCGAGTAGATTATTTTCTTCTCCAAGGTCCTACCTATGTTTAATAACAAAAATCAAAATGAAGAATCTTCGCCCGTATAATGTTTTTGATTCCTAACCACAATACAAAGGCAAAATCTATCACATAACAAAGACACATTGCGTTATACTTAAATATGCTGTAGAACGGAAAATTAAATTACTCTGATAATACCTACTAATATTTAAAGATTCAACACGATAATCTTTCAAGTGATAAGCACTTTTTTACACCGCTTGCAATATCTTACAATATCTATGCAATTTACCTGCAGTGGCTTTTGAAATTGATTTAAGCCGTGTTAAATTACAACCTATTGGCTACGACAGGTCTGAAGGGATCATGGCATTCAGGACATGATGACATTATAACTACCCCTTTTAATTCGGAGTGCCCAATTATGTATCCCCCTGGTACGCCAAGGTCCTGTTACAGGCACTCAAATTCGAATCTCAATAAGGGTGAAACGTTGAAAAGGTTGAATTGTATCTCATCAATTGGCTTGTAAAAGGGAGAATGAAAAAAAACTAAGGGGCATTCATTGTAACTTTATAGCTTCCTTTAAATGTTATATAGTTTTGAAGTAGTCATCATGGTGGCCAAAATATAAGTTAAAATTTTATGTAGGTAAAAAAGGTATAAAACGATTTACAAAAATGTAAGTTTTTTAGACCCAAATAAGCTATTTTGAAAGGAAAGTTTATGGTCAAAGTGACATGTCAGGTGTATTAAACATTTTTTTTTAATTCAATATAAAAAGAATATTCATTGATTGACGTTCGATTGCGCCGCGGTAATAGCAGGCCTGGCTCACTCCGCGCGGTACATCCGTTATTTACCTACAGCGAAGCGCACCGCCGGCGCTACTCGCGCGCCCATCGGGACGTTGTAGATACCTACCTACCGAATAGCACTCACAGTAATTCTATGATCGAGGTCCCAAATAGTATTTAAAAATGGACATAAAAAGAAACAAATATTCAATTAGATTATGTTTGGATTTGATTATGTTCAATTTAGCAAACAAAACATATGTAGTATTACTAATTATTCGTCGTCACTTTTTTTTTCATTTTGTACTGTAGGTAAGTTTAAACAATATTTTTTACAAAGGTAGAATAACAGTAATACCTACATCGGTTTTTTTTTTTTTTTTGTTTTTCCGCCACAGAAAATTTTGGCACCCCCTAAAACAAGCTTTAACCAGTAAAGCAAGCTTTAGCGGGAGGAGGATGAATCCTATTACGGACGAATGGGCATTCTATGAGCTGTTAACCCCAGTGGCTAACGGAAAATAGAATGCCCAGACAGTGTGGAGACTCACTCAGTGAAGCCGAGCATACCCACTAAACATCCCCCTTTACGACCTACCTTAATCCAGGTTCTTGATCATTTATCGGAGCGACAGCCAATTGGAGAGAGAGGCTGCGCAGTGAGCGGCATCCAGACGGCTGCCACCAAAAGGAACTGAAAGTGAGAAAAACAAAGCTAAGATTAGCAGAAATGACAAAGCTGAAACTAAGAGATTATCTAGAGTGATCAGACTCACTCTGAGATAGGAATGCTGGAAAGAAGGACTACGTTTAGAAACGTTGAGCTTGCTGGAGTTTCCTAATAAGGGGAGCGAACTTGGTTAGGACCGGAAGAGCACCGTTGAAACCCTCTGGGCTGGCGTCGAGAGCGGCGCCGAAAGCCAGGATCTCGTCGATGGGAGCGAGCTGGATCCAGAACGCCATGCGGTCTTGAGAACCATTTGCGTTCTGGCACTGGGAAGCCGATTTGGCAGCCGGTTGCGATTGAGTCGCGACCCGGCTGCGCTGACCTGGAACGATAGAAGTCAAGGCCTTAGGGGCCTTTGAACTGACTGGAGGGGCGTCCGAGCTAGGCTGCGGTCGCTCTCTCCAGTTCTCGATGGGCTTCACGGTAGCCCTGGCAGCACGCGGTGCCTTGGGGCAGCCGCGAAAGTTTGCTGTGTGGCCTGACTGGCCGCACAAGACGCAGGACGGAGCGGTGGGCGATTCGGGAGTGCGAGAGCACTCCTTAGTCCCATGCGGATCTAGGCACTTGACGCACCTAGGGGAAGCATGACAATTTGCCGCCGCATGACCATACAATTGGCAGCGGTGGCACTGACCTGGAAAACCAGGCTTGTGTGGTACCTCGACGCGGATGTTGGAGAGACCGCACACGGTGAGCTTGCCTCTGAAAATGGACTGCCCTTGCGGGCTCCTCGCTAGGATTACTAGCGCTAGTGGGAACTGCTTGCCTCGGCGGCTGTGCATTTTGTGCACAGATTCGACGGGGAAGCCTTGAGATGACAAGTCCTCTTGGATTTGCTCGTTCGAGAGCTCAAACGGCACGTTCCTGAGGACAGCACGAATCTTACGCTCTTCAGGGAGAGCGTAGGTGTGATACTCGAGCTTTTGATCAGCAAGAAGCCGAGTAAGATTCCTGAAATGGGGAATGGAATTGACAACGACCTTAATAGAGTCACCCACGTTGGATGCCTTACTATACTGGATCTTGGGATTGTGTCTACCGCAGAGAGCTGAGACCTCGGTCCAGCGGCTCTTGTCCCGTAGAAAGACGGGGGGCGGAGACTTGACTTTCAGCGGAGCCGAATCTGATTGCGACGCAGGCTGTGACGCCGGGATCGCTGGAACAAAAGGCGCAGGAGCAGACGCCGGTGCGACATTTTGCGGAGCAGGAACAGCGGTTGGAGCAGCTGAAACAGATGGAGATAAAGTCGAAGAAGCTTCTTGCTTCTTCTTCTTTGACTTTGACTTTTTGCGAACCTCTGTGAACGGAGCAGGAGATTCTGAAACTAACGGAGCGGAGTCGGAATCGCTACCTGGCGGGGTAGTTTTCCGTTTGCATGCGGTGGAATCCACCGACATGCGATCTGAAAGGGGATCGACGTACTCAGATGGATCAGATGGATCTGGAGACGCCGGAGAATCGGTTTGGAAACCCTGAGAAAAGGAGGCGATCTGAGGACGAGCGGATAACTGCTCTTGCAAGGACTCGATCTGAGCGAGAAGGGCATCCTTCTCGGAGAGAAAGGCTTCCTTCTCGGCGGCAAGTTGAGCTTCCAGTGATTGTTTTTCGCTGGACAACTGATTGAAATCAGAAGACATCTGACTGAATTCTGAGGACGAGGGACGCGCAGATAACTCCTTCTTCAAGGAGTCGATCTTATCGGACTGATCATGAAACGTTCCAATCGTTTTCAACTCGGAACGATGAAGTTTTTGATTGTCCTGTTTAAGGCGTAGGATAGCCGCCTGGAGATCATGAATACGACGGCGATTGTTTTCGCATTGATGCTCGTTTTTAATATGAAACACACTATAGAAAAGGAAATAGTAAAAACATAAACAATGTCAATTCAAAACTAAAACTATAAAGTTAATGCTGAAGAGTGAATTAAACTCTGCTGGATTCAATTATATTACTTATATCAAGTAGAACTTTCAAAATAACTTTCAATTTCATTTATTTTTAAAGAATAGTGTCCGTTGTTCATACAATCAATCACCTGTCAGCCTGTTTTTTTTCTGGGCTAATGTATTATTATGTAAACAACATAAAACAAATAAGTTATATTCATAAAACTAACGTAAAAATATGACGTAATTTTACAATATAGGAAAAAAGTTATAAATTCATCATCATTCAGCCAGAAGACATCCACTGCTGGACATAGACGAAAAAAATATTAGTGCGAAATAATGCAAGACAATGGGTTTGGATTCTAATAGATGTTTTAATTTTTCTATGTAAAAGGATGTAACATGGAGCAATTGTAACTAACAAAACCTCTAAATATAATGTACACTCAGTGATTATGTTCAAATTAATGGATATAAATCCTTATTTAGTTAAAATATAGAAAAACTTACTAGGTGTATCAATAAAGCGGGCAACTCGTCAAGTTGCCGCCAGCTGCACGTGCTTTTTAATAACCCAATGCCCGTCGTTCCTTCTCCTATCCAATACCTCTAGAAAAACACGATCTGTCAAGCTAAGTGAGTCTTACATTGTTAAGGTAGTCTTTAGTGCGTTCACTTACCTCTCAGTTTAATACTCGGCTGGGTGCCTAATTTTTCATTTTAGCCAAACATTGCTGAAACTGAAGAGAAAATAAAATACCAGAATTCTTTAGTTAAGGAGTTAGTGGTCGTAGTGTGTGGTCCGGCTGGAAGGTATAATCTGCAGCAACTCAATTTCGCAATACTTAATATTATCTATCCGTAAATCCATTCAAAACGTAGTATCTTTTCTCTACTCTTTGTTAATATACTTTTTTTTCACAAGAAACTATTCATTTTTATTAATTAAGTATGTGGTGCGCCTAGGGAGGATTACCTACTTTCAGCAAATATAACTAAATATAGTTAATTTCCTTATGACAACCAAAAGTGCACAAAAAGACCTGGACTTCGTCTATAAGCTTTTATTTTTATCAACCTAAATAAATAATAGCTACCTAAAGTCACCTTTGTAAACTATAGTTTGTTTAAGTGTATTTGTTTCGTTTTGTTTTTTGAAGTGCAATAAAGAATATAACTAAAACTGCCGATAAATTTTTCAATTCTGAACTGACATTGGTGTACTGACTTTTACATTGTCCATCTGACAGTTGCAATAAGTTGAATTTAAGAATTGATCATCATCATCATCATCGATGGAATAACCAACATTGGTGTGATAAAAATCAACAATCCTATTAATGTATATGCAAATTAAAAATGTTATGATGTTTGAGCTTTATTTGAAACTTGTCATACGCCATTTATTTAATAGATAAGTAGATAAATAAATTAATTAATATTTCTGACACTCACACAACATTATCTAGCCCAAATTAAGTTTCTTAAAGAACTTGTGTTATGAATACTAGATAGATGCGTTCAAAGTGAACAAAATGTCAATTTATCATCATCATCATCACAACTCTTTGTAATGAGCCCACTGCAGGGCATGAGTCTCTCCCCTGGGTGACGTGGAGGTTTAGGCCATAATCCACCAAGCTGGCCCAGTTCTGGCTGGTGGATGCCGGAATTTTCAGGGCGCCGAAATGGCTTCTGACAAACCATAACGACCACTGTATATAAGTATACAGCACCCGGGACCGACTGCTTAAACTGCCCTGCGAAGCACGGAAGTCGTCGTGAGAAATGAATGGTTGGCGGTCACCCATCCAAGTACCGACCGCGCCGAACGTTGCTTAATCTGTGATATCGTATCATAAACACAGTAACCACGGCGCCACAGTCAATTTATAACTATACAAAATTAATCAGAATATTTTTTTTGTATATTGGTGGTCTTAAAAAGAAGTAAATTATAAGATTCAGTAAAAAAATGCTATTTTTGTTACTATATTTTTCAAAAAGTTGGCAAAATGTTGACAGGTGAGAGCATGTCACCATTCTTTATGTCAGATTTCAAAGTTTTGAAACAACCAGCTGTCAGATCTGCCATGACTGCCAAAGAAATCTTGACGTGTTACCTAATCGCAACCAGCGCTTTATAGGCCATGAAATCTATAAATATACTTATCAATCTTGTGCATTTATTTCCAAACTGAGAAAACTCAAACCATAGAGGGATAGATTATATGAATTGATCCGTACACTAAATTACAGGAACGATATGATTTCCCTTAAGCTTGGTTTAGCAACGCATCATTAAACCTAACATTTAATCTATAATTAATGGGTCCAGATGACACTTACCATGAGGTGGGTACAAAGGTTTTTTTGTCTGCTAGCTTCCATTGAATAAAATTAAATATAGATATTATAAACATGTCTCTTCTTACCAAATAGATTAAAAGGTTGACATTTTCTGGCTTATATAATTAATACCTGTATTATAAGTACAGCCGGTGACTTCTGGTGACCGGAAGCTTTTTCAAAGACTTTGCTATCAATTTTTATCAAAAATATAATTCAATTTACTTGGAAAAGGTCTCAATTATTCTATAACTTAAGACGATCGCCTTCTATAACTTTGCATTAGATGACTCCAGTATAAGGATCAATTTTCAGATCGGTGTTATCTTTGTAATTCACGTTATAGTCTTGTTGTTTTCGATCCGTAAACCACGTTGATACAAGCGAGAGGCATTAAATAAAACCACATATTACAAGTGCCTACTGTTCATCCGAAACTACGAGAAGTATACGAAAACTTTTCTTTCAAAGAACTTAAATAGGATAATAATTAAGTTAAAATATAAACATCCTTTGTAAAGATTTGGAATGACATTTTGACATTTCGCGGTGAATGACAACTATGCCTATAGCATGGAATTAATAGGTACTACGTTGTACGTAGTACTTATTAATTCCATGGCCTATAGTACTTACTGTCAGGTGATCGGGAAGATACAAGGTGTTTAAGTGAAACTAACAAAAAACTAAGAAACATTCCGGTGACTAAAATATTGCTTTCATTGATCTTATTTTTGTTGTGTAGCCAGATAATGATACACAAAATATGTGGATTAATTTCATTCCTCTCGCTCGTACCAACGTTGTATTATATGAGTTATATGAAAATTATTCAAAATTTTTTCATCAAAAATTAAAATTTAATTCTTCATCGCCATCATCATCATAACTCTGTGTAATGAACCCACTGTATTTATAATTTATTATAATACGTATTTAAATGTAAATATTAAACTTAAACTTGTTTTGAGCTACAATTTATTTATCTTTCGTTAATCTGTCCTAGAGGCGAAACTATTTCTTATTCTACGATGAAACGCAATAAAATGATTTGAATTTGATTTTAGGAAAAAACTTATTCTTTGCTAACTAGGAACAAAAGTAATATTCATATAATAATTAAAGCACTTCCGAGATAATTTAGCTAGAGAGCTTAGGGCGATGCAGCCTCGTTTTACGCTTGAATTAATTCACTATGCTCTTCTAGTAAACAACGCTTATCAAGAAAATTAGTTATTTAAAATTAAACAAATATAGAAATAAAATCAAGCAAACACACAAACTACACAAACAAGGCCATGTAGCCATAAACTATGCAATGCTTGTGATATTAGATCCCATACAGCTTAAAAGGGGGATCCTAGAATATAAATGCATGTGCATATAAATGTACGTACCCGTACCGTTCCGTGCATATGTGCATTTACATAGCGCCTTAGACCCCTGCACAACACATTCCAAAAACAAATTATCGAGTAGGTACCAAACAGGTCTTCATACAGTTATATTTATAAATATAAAACGTCCTCCTAAACAAAACTGAAATATATAATATACATAGATATAAGGTGTACCAATTTCAATGCCCGTCAATTGAGATCAAAGTCAGCACGCCGAACTCTTAAACATTCCATTATATGGGCCATTCACGTAAATCTTCTAAACGCGCAGGTGACTACAGACAGCTCCGCAATGCAGGGGCATCATAAGCCATGCATCACGAACCAACATTGTTCGACAGTTTATCGAGTTAATTCCCAACTCGACACTCTCAACTCTGAATAAATAAACTCACACGGATTTTACAGGACAACCTAGTCAGTCATTTCACTTCTAGTTTTATTGGGTTTCCAACTTATTTATGTTCATGCGGTTTTCTAACTTTCTTTTTTATCATGTCATAACCTTTGTTGCTCAAATAAAAAAGCTCAGAGTTCATTTGTTTTAATACACTCTGAAAACTACCTCAGATAAAAACTATATGTTTGTGTTGCGTTATCTTTACGTATAAAACCTCACGGTATGACCCATAAGCTGAGCAGTAACTGTAAAAGCGAACCAATCTGGGCACTAGAAAAGTACACACAGGAAAAATAATAACAGAGTCAGCACGTATTAAAAAATGACCGAGTATCAATGTAAATTACTGATGTCGCTTTGGAGATGATGAATTTGGTTTATATTGAACTTCATCAGGTACTGTGGTATTACATTGTATTCAAATTTATTTATGTAAACCTATGGATTAAAGGACTAGTACTTTAAACAATGCATAATTTATGATCATTGCAGTGACATATCAGAACAGTGATGTGTCGTAAGGTTCATAGGTACTCAATCAGGAAAACACAAATGTTATCATTCTTCGATATAGTTGTAGACCATAAACCAGAACCTAATTGAAAAAGACATTCAGCAGCATCATCGTCACCACAACCCATTTTAGTGAGCCCACTGTAGGATTGTGAGTCTCGCCCAGAGTGACAAGAAGGTTTAGGTTACAAACCACCAATCCACCAATACTCAGCTTGTTTGTAGATATATTTCTAACAGATCTACCAACCAGCTGAGATATATTTATTGGTTATCCTATATTGTTTCTAGACGACACGGCTATAATCGTTCAGACATACTTATGAACACATGTTAGAACCGCTATAAAAACGTTTCCTCTAAAGGACAAGGGACAATGGCCGGTTAAGACCCGACTATTACGGATCCGTTTCCCCCGTACCATTCGTAACAAATGTTTGTAAAACAAAATTTGGACGATTCAACGAAAATTAACGATTAAGTGGACTGCGAATTTAGACGTGTTATGTTCTATGTTTAATTGTTTCAAATGTTATATTGCCATCTTGATTATAGTGTGTTTCATGACAGCTGCTGGTCTAGGAAACTAAAACAAATATGGTACACTCTTTCTTAGCACACTATATCACCATCCTTTTTATTTCTACCGTCAAGCGGCGTTGATCTGGTAAGGATGGAATCACAGGATAGGCAGTGTAATTACTGACACTGGGAATTTCCCAATACCGGGAATCGCCCTAACATCCCAATTTCAGAAACAAACCAGTTCCCGTACAGTTGCAGGTGCCCTTACGATCGCTCAGCGGGCAATGGAAGGGCCATGCTCGGAGTTTCGCTGCGGGATCTAATTAGAAATGAGTATATTCGCAGCCGAACCAAAGTCGACGACATAGCTAAAAGGATTGCACATCAGAAGAGGTAATGGAAAGGGTAGCTAGCTCGCAGAACAGATGGCCGTTGGGGTCGGAAAGGGGTGGCCATGTGTGGGAGACACAGCATAAGTAAGCCTTCGCAAGGTGGACCAACGATCCGGTCAAGGTCGCGGTAAACACTGGATGTGGGGGGTGTGGGACCGAGCAATGTGGAGAACCTTGGGGAAGGCCTATGTCCAGCAGTGGGCGTAACCAGACTGATGATGGTGCTGATAATCATTGGTGATAACTAGCGATAACGTAATATATATAACCTATATAGATACCTGACTAATACAGAAGCAATAAGAACTTCGCCAATAAGCTATTCATGGTGATGCGCGATGCGATGGTGCGACGTCGATCCTACTATTCGTATCATTGGATTTTTAGACCAACATATGGACGAAAAATTTTGATTCATAAATAATTCTATTTTTGTTTGTATTGTATAGTTTTCGTAGTAGAGGTTCGTTTCAGAACTCACATTTCTGTTTAATAAAAAGTTATTTTAAAACTCAGTCATAGTATTTCCAGGTATTTCCATACCTATCTCATAGTACTATCTCACTTAGGTCTATATTTTTCAATTCAAACACTTTTATTGCCATTTGCATAGAATGGTGAAATATTTAAAAACATACAGCAATATAGTAACATGAAATGGTGCAATATGGACGGCCTTATCACTTCAAAGTGATCTCTTCCAGGCAACCTTAAGATTAATCTTAGAATTTAAAAAGAAACATAACATGGCGTTATAATGTTATGAATAGTATAGGTAAATAATATAATTTAAAATAATATACTTACAATATAATATGTGATAAGTGTGATTTTATTACTTGTCTTTTCTTTTCCTGTCTTATATAATAAAACTCTTGTGGCTATGTATTGTGATTTTATACTTAATGCTTGTAAGACAAGGACAATAAAAGAAAATTGCTACTTCACGCATAGGCTAGCTATTTATATTGTAAAACCGTGTTCAGCTGCTCATTAAAAACAATAATGATTTTCTGAGCGCAAAAACGTAACTATAACGCCTTTGTGCATGATCGACTTCGTGTCAAAATGCAAAGACCTTATTTCCATAAATTTCACGACACAATATGAACTTTACCTTTGAGCATACCCATTTTAATGAGAGAGTTCAATCACGTGAATGGATGTCCATTTAACGATTTGATGTCTTTTTACGTATTTATAAAAAATAACGTGCATCATAAGAATTGATGATAATTAAAAGATGATAATTAAATGATGGAAGTAGTCGTGGCGCCGCGGTTACTGTGTGTATCATACGATATCACAGGTTAAGCAACGTTCGGCGCGGTCGGTACTTGGATGGGTGACCGCCGACTATTCATTTCTCACCGTGCTTCGGAGGGCACGTTAAGCAGTCGGTCCCGGGTACTGTATACTTGTATACAGTAATCGTTAGGGTTTGTCAGAAGCTATCTAGGCGCCCTAAAAATTCTGGCATCCACCACCCAGCACTGGGCCAGCTTGGTGGATTATGGCCTATACCTCTTCTTCACCCAGGGGAGAGACTCATGCCCTGCAGTGGGCTCATTACAAAGAGTTGTGATGATGATGAAATAAATATTGAGTCAAATAAAAAATAAAAAACACGCGATACGATACTCTCTTACGCTGAATCAGCTTGAAAGATTCAAATCAAATTGCTAAATAATCGGTCTTGTTTAGTTTCTTTGTGTTGAAAACTTATCATCATTGTTTGAGGTTTCTATATTTATACAAAAATATATTAGATCTCTCCTAAAATATTCCGTACCATCAAACATGAACTTTATGTACAAACTATAAATTTCACAACAGTGTGATGGATTGACTTGAAACGTCGCTCACAGGTAGCCTGAAAGTGAAATACAAACACAAATATCACTGAAGGAGGAAATATGAGTAAAGCTGAGAGATCGACTGTACCCTGGAAAATAATTCAAGGCAGTAAACTGAAAAATAAAAGAAAAAACTTTGTAGTGTAAGTACTGAATGAGAATGATTGAAAATGAACGAGACTTTGTCATTCGTTTTGCATAAAATTTTAAAGCAATTTATAAATATTTGAATTGAAGTGTGTTCTTTATCTTCAAAGTAACTTTAATGGAAATAATTATTTCCAAACATACCATGTGCTTTCAAATCGACTTGATAACTTCTTTATTTTCAAACTCTTTTTGTCGTTAAAAATGATATTTCAAACCATAGTTAAAGAAATATAATAGTGATAATGTGAAGTCGTCGTGGCGCCGTGGTTACTGTGTGTAACAAATGATATCACAGGTCAAGCAACGTTCGGCGCGGCCGGTACTTGGAAGGGTGACCGCCGAACATTCATTTCTCACGGCGACTTCCTTGCTTCGGAGGGCACGTTAAGCAGTCGGTTCCGGGTGCTGTATACTTGTATACAGTAGCCGTTAGGGTTTGTCAGAAGCCATTTTCGGCGCCCTGAAAATTCTGACATCCACCACCCAGCACTGGGCCAGCTTGGTGGAGATGGCTTATACCTCCTCGTCACTCAGGGGAGAGACTCATAGCCCTGCAGTGGGCTCCTTACAAAGATGTTGACCCAAAATGATTTTTTCCATACATTACGATACTATTATTACAAAATAATTACATTCATTCACTTAAACCACATCACTATTTTTTTTCTCCCCTAAAGTGGGCACACTGGAACTGTATTTTTTTATTTTTTATTCATTAACAACAAAAAGAAATACTCTGAATTAGGGGTTTATGAGGAGCGATCCCAATGTACCTACTTCTTTGTTAGTGTTTATTATAGTATTTTTTCCAATAATTACAATATAACAATACTTGATACCACGTCTATAACCACATAGAACATTTCCTTAGAAAAAATGGGTCGTTGATGCATAAAGTCAATAATAAATAAATAAATAAAATCCCCAGACAATCACACTAACTACATAGCCCCAAACTAAGCAGAGCTTGTGGAATGGGATACCATGTAGCGACCTAGAATATAAATATATTATACAGGGTGACTGGTGAGTCATTTTCGAAATTCCAATACGAGATAGTTTGAGATCGTACATGAAGAGAAAAAATAAAATTAAAGTAAATATTAATTATTTAATGAGTAAACTTAACCGAAAGTTAAAGAATTCACTACGCAACGCATGGTTACATAAGCGTAATACAATAGATACTCAGCGGGTGGTGTAGTGCAGGTGGCGGGAACACTGCTGATGCGTGTTTACTGGGGCAGTGCGTCGGGAAAAGTGTAGTAAGGTCTCTTTATTTATTTATAGGGATTATCTGGTGATAAATACCTACTTTTATTACATAATAATGATCAGAATCGAGTTCAGGGTGCTCTCCTTCTGTATATAAAATTTGTCATCAGTCACCCTGTAGATTAACGCCCAGACCCGGAACATTTTTTTTCTTGTTCAGTGCGGGGTCTGAGGCAGACAGTGTTACCCCATCGCCAAAGTGATACTCTTCGCTACGTTGTTTGTGCCATATGGAATATTGGAACCATAATAAATGATGATACTCGATACAAAGACTGTTCTTATGATACCCTTATCCATGGATGAAAGTGCAACTATTGATTGATTGATTGATTGATTGTACCTCTAGGTCACTTCAAAGCAATGGGGAGTTTTCTGACAGCTCATAAAAATTAGTTCAAAAAACCTCTACAGATGGCACTTTTAAAAAGCCGAAGGCGTTATGTCTGTAAACTATAATGTAAGTAAGTGGTATCTACCATCTATGGTTATTTATACGTTCAATTTCTGATACAGACGTCAATTAATTTATTTTACTTTTAAAAACGCAGTGTGGAATAAATTCTTCGCCTTCGCCTTTTGTAATGCGCCATCTATCGAAGCCTTTTGTACCAATTTTGTACAGTTTTGTTTTTTTAATGAGCTGTCAGAAAACTTCCCATTCCATTTCATACTGTGAAATATGTGTAATTTGTATATTACTTATTTAGTTTTGTACTATGAAATCACTTTAATTCTATTCCATTTCATACTGTGCAATGATGTTATTCGTTAATGCAACTTTATATCCGTAAATTTTTTGATTTGCTTCGACACAAAAGATTTTTCCAGAAGAATTTGCTTTCCAGCCTTAAATAAACACGTCTGTTTTTTATCTCCATACAACGATATTTTTTTCTCATAATCCTCACACGAACTTCATTTACGTTTTCTTTTTAATCCTCATATAGCTCTTTGCCATTATTGAAGACAAGAGAACGTTCTCTTGAAGGAAAAGGAAACTGTTTAAAATGCAAATAGGAATTTGCTCGAGCAAATCAATAGGACGAAATAGTCGCGTTAATACTATTTGGTTTGGAATTTTCAATAAAGTAGAGCTAGAGACAAGGTTTACGTGAAAGAATGTACCTAAGCACCACTTCGCAATGGCAGCAGCAGACTAAAAGAAATTTAACGGTGACTGTTTAAAAACGAAGGCCTTTTCGTGCTGAGTCATCCAAACTCTTTTTACGAACCTGCATGGTTATAAAAATAAAGTAATTTGAATTTTGAATTTTGAATCTTGGATTTTGCATCATTCGATAAATTTTAATCTTAAAATGAATGGCTTGGTTTTTTTTAATGAGCTTGAGGCTTCAAAAAACGATTGAGAAAAAGATTTTATGAATATAAAGAAATTATCACAGGGTTTAGCAGCTGAAACCTCGCATAGCTGACAGTGTTATAAACGTGTTTGCTTTGTAGGTAGTTATTTTAATTTAATTTAAATTTATTAACCTTTCCTTGCACATATACCTACACAAAAGAGAAAAAGAGCAATTAAAACATCTTTATCGCTAGTGAGCAATCTCTACCAGGCAACCGAGTTTCTAAAATCACCGAAATAAAACATCTTATTTGTGTCTTTCTATTCTGTGCATTATACAGGGTGTTTGGTCCATTGTCGGCCAAATGAATGTGGCCTGTAGAATAGGTTATTTGCCCTAGTGGCCATTAAAAACTCAAAAGCCATATGGTTTTATTTTTATAACATTTTGAAACTTTTTTTATTTTTACATTTTTATGATGATTCTAATTATGATGGGCCATAAGTAAATTGAGAGTCTATTTTAGCTTTTTATCAATCTCTAATTGGTTAAAAAACACCTTGGTGTATTTCGATTTTCGGTACAACACGTAGACTGACTTTGACTGCAATTTTGAACCAAATTAGTTCGAGGACAAATCATATTTTCACATTACTATGTTTATAGATGCGAAAAAATCTATTTTCGAACGAAAATCTCTTCGACTTTCGAATCCGACATACGTCGTATGCGCAAGGTATGTACCTAAATACTCTTCATCATGTAAAAGTCTTTTTATTTTTACCCGAGTACGGCGAAGCAAAAAGATTTATTATTTATTTATTTATTATTATTATTAGATCAAAACACTTATATCTATCATTACAGGAGACCTAATTCGACAGTAAAGTGAAACAAATTAACTAAGAGTCTTACACATCTTAAACTTATTATAATAGAAAATTATAAAATCTTAAAGAACATCTCACAAACATAATTAAAAAAAAAAAATTAAAATAAATAAACTCTCTTAAAAACCATCTTCCATAAATAAAAACAAATTATAAACTATCTTGTACATACAATAAAAAAAAACACAAGCTCTAAACAATAGGAAGGCATTCATTTTAACTTACATATTACCAACATAGTAATTCTAGTGAACTCGCTCATTGAACACGTAAAAATATCAATGCTATCTGCAACAGTGTTGAGCGTGCGCAGGGCGTGAGTGAAAGGCGCGTCGCGCAGCAGGTTGGTGCGCGACGCATATGGAACGAAGGACGAAGATGGGTTATATTATATATTTTGATCTGTATGGAATTTATGTGGGCATGGATGTTCATCTGTTTCCTCATAACTTCCGAACTAGTTATCAAAATTGGAAGAATAAAGTTTCGTTGGAATCCTCTTGATTGTCCGCTGGTTATTGCTACATGACGTCACGTTAAATTGAATACAGCGCTAACTAACGGACTTAAAGTAAAAAACTATAAAAAACTTGATGGTTTCGTGTGGGGTACCAATGAAAGAGCCTTGTAGCAGTATGACGTATAAAAATGAATATTTTTTCAGTGTAGACAATTTTTTTGTTTCGTAATTTTTAGAGCGTGATTTGGAAGTGGGGTTTTAGTTTTTAAACTATTTTTTTAATTTTTTTAGTGATTCTTCTTTTTAATATTTATTTTGTTCCGTTTAATAATTTTTCCGAATAACTTTTGTTTATTTTACTCATAGTAGGAGGTGTCTGATTAGTTTTGAACTATGATTAACACATGAGTTCGAAACTAGTCGAACAATAGAGTGTGAGTAAAAGCCGTATTATAAAACCATTAGAGTGCGGCCGTTGCGAGAATGCGTTCCAGACAGCTTCTTATGTCCACTGAATAAAGTTTATTTCCGATTCGAAAGTTAAAAAAGCTATGATTTTGACAGCTGTCAGGAAAGCAAACTCCCACCGGCCGCACTATAGTTTGTTTATTAGTGAATAAACTCGCGTTTGACCTCAACTCACCTGAGATAAGTGATGGTAAATGAAGATGAGGTCTAACCTGTCACCACACGAGCTTAGGATCATCAATTATCATCATCACAACTCCATGTAATGAGCCCACTGCAGAGCTATGAGTCTCTCCTCTCGGTGACGTGGAAGTTTAGGCCACAATCCACGAAGCTAGCCCAGTGCTGGTTGGTGGATGTCATTATTTTCAGGGCGCCGAAATGGCTTGTGACAAACCCTAACGCCTACTATATAGGGTTAATTTTAATAAGCACATCACCTCTTGCAGGCAGCCTCTCCACATCAATCCCAACAACATTTGTTGTACGACATTTGTTGATGAAATTATTTGTTAAATTATTTGTTGACGAAATCATTACTTTTTAATATTTTAGTTTTTTCATACAATTTTTTTTATAGCCCCTGTTTAGAGGCGTACCTCTATTTACTCTGAGCGTAGGTATGCCAGGCACCTTGCGCAGTAAAATATCGCCTCATAATAATAATAGGTACTTCGTACAAAATGTAGAGTAGGGAGTAAAACTTTATATTTTTTATTTTTTGTGTTATTTATCAAGATTTGTAAAAAGTCGTAGAACAAATGTTGTTGGGATTGATGTGGAGAGGCTGCCCGTAAGAGGTGATGCGTTAATTAATATAAACCCTGTATACAAGTATACAGCACCGGGGACCGACTGTTTAACGTGCCCTCCGAAGCACGGAATTCGTCGTGAGAAATCAGTTACCACGGCGCCACGACGACTTAGCTTATGATGGGCTCATCTAATATTTGTAAATTTAACATGAGTCAGTTCATTACAAGTAATTGCATTGCATAAACTATGTGTGAACAGAACGAACAATTATACGTTACATGGCTAAAGAAGTCTGTGAAAAATCTTGATAAAAAAATAATACTAAATTGAGAGTATTTCACGTTTTAGAATGAGTAAAACGGCGGAATATTAGAAATTGGAAAAGCCAGTTAACACTTTTTACAGTTCTGTCTGTAGGTTAAAACAAATGCAACTTTGTTTGGCACGCCATTGTTAACATTGGTCACCTGTGATTATTTCGGTACTCGGAAAAAATGCTTTATATGCCAAAAACCCCTGGGTTCGAATCTTCGAAACATTTCAAATACTTATACATTCATTCAAGTTTGTGTTTAAATATACAACATGTAACATAATGAAGAGATAATACTTAAAGGGATTGTATGTTTGATGATGTAGTTAATAAGTAACGGTAACATAAATTTGTTATCCTTACGGTTCGGCCGAAAATCAAAATATCTAAGTGTCAACCCTAAAAACAGCTGTTAGCTTTTGATGAACTCTATTCGATAACAGATGGCGTAAAAATAAAGTAATGGGTAATTAAGACAGAAACTACAAAGTTCAGCCAGTGCGGGAATGGTCATAAGGTCAGTGACTGCGGCACAAGTCTTGTTTTGGCTTATTAGGTTGTATGAAAGTCTATACCAGCACTGATCATGTTATTTTTTTACTGTATATTCTACGTATGGTATAGAAGCTAACCCTTAAGTTTTATCTCTCAATTTTGTTACACGTTGTATATTGTGTTTATTTATTCTATATTAAGTATCCATGAGAGAAGTTTGTAATACATTCTTACTTATCTTAGGTTTAAAAGTTAGAAATATATTCACAATGTTTCAAAATTGAAAAGAATTCTTTTAATGTCGACATACATACTCGGGAAATTCTTCAAAGTCTATAAAAATATATTGTTCTTTTATCGAAAACAACGAACAAAATCTCTGCACAATTCACAATTGATTTACACAGCACTCGACACACAAACATTGACTTGTTATAGAATGGGTTATAACGAACTCAATTCGCTTTTGTTCGAGAATGTTAGAGGGCTACAAGGGGTAAATAATAAGGCTTTATTGTTAATCATGTGACAACGGATACATGACAACAAACCAACAAACACTTGAAACAAGTATTGTGGTATGCAGTATTTCAAGAGCCTTTTGTTTCAGTAATACGAATGTCGCTAGTTGTTATTCAATAAATAGATAGACATTAATAGGCAGATACGAAACATAATATTGATTTAAACAATAAAGGTGTAGCAAAAAAGTAGCTTAGCCTAAATAATAGCAGTTCTTTTTCTGAGAACTCAGAATTTGATAATATACTAATTCATTACTTAAAAGTTACGCGAACATTTCGGGCAACATCGCAGCGTAAAAATCCGATTATGACACTAATATACTTGTAAATATGAACTATCGCCCACTATGCTGAGGCGCAGCGGGTCGCAGTTCATTAGAATGTACGTATACGAGTGACACATCCATGACAGAGGTTGTATTGGCGTTCTTGTAGGCGATAGACTGAACCCCTGCCACTGCAACAGTCTCTCTCCATCATTAAAATACCTCTAAAATCAAACGTGACATCAGATAATTTTATGGCATCTGGTGTTCTGCCTTCCCCATATGGGATGCAGGTGTTAAGTTATGTATGTTTGAGTGACACAAGCGAATGTTTGCCCTGCGATGCGGCCCGACACAGTGTGCGTGTATCTTAGTTCTTACTACTCGCCAAATTTAAGATTATATTTCGTCGCTCCATTCTTCAGATATAATTAAACAGGTAGTCCCCCTATCTTGCTAGCATAGACACGCACATTCAAAGATTATTTGGCAACACCAAATAAGTTTTTTTTTAAAGGTAACACAGTACTCACTCCTGCTCAAATCACGGCTTCATTCCTTTATAGTGCGGAGGTTGACCGTGTGTCAGCACGAAGGCAAATATACCGTAGAGGTTAACCGTATTCGTATAAAATATATAACTTAACCAATCAATACGCCTGGAGGTGACCGTGGGTCTTCATGAAGGCAGATCAACCCCTAAAACGTGTGTGAATACATGGGAACTTCCTAATTCGTTTAAAATGTATAGCTTAACGAGCCTGGAGGTTGACCGTGTGTCAGCACGTTTGGAGATCTAGATGCAAATAATACTTATTCATATATTTGCAAGACCGCCTTGGTGCCACTAATACTTATTCATACATTTGCAAGACCGCCTTGGTGCCACTAATACTTATTCATACATTTGCAAGACCGGCTTGGTGCCACTAATACTTATTCATACATTTGCAAGACGGCCTTGGTGCCACTAAAATTAATGTGGCAATAATATAATACGATATAACAAAGATAGGTCTGATACAACAATTCAAATATAGTGTTGACCTCACCGCTGAAGTTCTTCACTCGTCCCCCCTAGAGGGAATTGTGGAGGCAGTTCGAGGCATTAGCCTCTTTCTGCAGTTTTCATTCGCCTCTCGTAAAAACGGGAGGGGCGATGGGAAGGGGCTGAGTCCTGGGCCCATGGGTCATGCCGCGGCGCGTTGGCGAGGTTCCAGCCCGTCGGGTGTTCCTAACGGGCGATCCTCCAGCCTACGACCGTAGCGACGTGTTGACCTCAAAATATTTACAGGCGCTTTTATTTGTGGAAAGACTCGAGTTCAAGGTGCATGGAATGAAACTGAGATATTATTTTGTATCAATTATCTAAATTTTTGGCCGTTTTAACTTGCTTGAAGAACAATTTCATGGGGAAACAACAGCATTTACACCAACAGTTAAAATAAGCTTCAGCAATATTCAACATTTTTATCAACATATTATTTGAATTGAATTTAAAAATGATTTGTGAGTTATGTATATTAAACTGATGTTTATAACGCGGCTTTTACTAACATTTATTGTCGGAGGTGTCCGACTAGTTTCGATCTCTGTTTTGCATGAGTTTCAGACAATTCTAATTTACAAAAGAAAAGTACTGCGTAAGACGCATGACGTTTCTTTGTGCTTTAAGTATGTTCTTAAAAAAAGGTCTATAAACATCTACCTGATTAATTATATCTGAAGAATAGAGCGACGAAATATAATATGTAATCAAACCAACTTACAAGTGAATACAAGTTTTTAAACCTGACATGGTCATTAACATTTAAATTAACTTTAGGAACGGGATATTTACCATGTTTTTCATTTATTTTGAGTTCTCGAGATTTTATGCACTGTTGCAAACGCCATGATCCTACTACAAGTGAAGTTCAATTATGATTATATTTCGTCGCTTCATTCTTCAGATATTATATAACAGGTAGTCCTTTTTAGGTACTAGGTAACTTCGCATAATTTAAAGTATCATAAAAAAACACTGTGGTGGGGCGCCGCGTGGCATGATCCACCCGGTTCGCGCCAAGCCCTCATTCTTTTTTCGTGCGTGGTAACAAGCATACGTCATTTACTTTAATCATTTACTTAAGTTTTTACAAAATGCCTAAACGTACAGCAGAAGAACAGCTTCAACATTATAATATAAAGATAAAAAAGTTGGAACAAAAAATAAATAAAAAACGGAAACAGCGAATTATTTCCTCCGATGAAGAAGAAATCTTACAAGGTAAGACCTACTTATTCGGTTTAAAAATGTTATTTAAAACATCAGAGCAGAAAATGCGTGTAATCTATAATAGATATATCACGTTATCCGCTCAATATCGTAATGATGTAAACTTTAATAAATTTTATCTGATCTTATCGATCACCTTTTGTTTTCAATACGATTACAGAAAATGCGGGTAATCTCAAGGAGATTTATCTCGTTGTCTGTAATACGTTATGGGCGTTATATTAATATGAATTAGACATAAACATGTCGCCTCCAAGGTTATTTAAAAAATCAGAGCAGAAAATGCGTGTAATCTATAATAGATATATCACGTTATCCGCTCAATATCGTAATGATGTAAAATTTAATAAATTTTATTTGATCTTATCGATCACCTTTTGTTTTCAATACGATTACAGAAAATGCGGGTAATCTCAAGGAGATTTATCTCGTTGTCTGTATAACGTTATGGGCGTTTTTTTAATATGAATTAGACATAAACATGTCGCCTCCAAGGTTATTTAAAAAATCAGAGCAGAAAATGCGTGTAATCTATAATAGATATATCACGTTATCCGCTCAATATCGTAATGATGTAAAATTTAATAAATTTTATTTGATCTTACCGATCACCTTTTGTTTTCAATACGATTATAGCTGAAATAAATGCTGAAATCTCAGCAGCCATAACTGACATAGCACGAGCACGGGACAAAAAAAAAAATCCAAAACTTTCAGCAACAGCTGGGGTACGGTATTACCACCATAAATCGAGAGATGGACGTCCTCCCTGAGAAGGAAGAAAACAAAATGAAGGCCTTCCGTCACGTAAGTGATGGATGCTGCCTATTATCAGACCTCCACTTTATGTTCACCAAAGATAGGGTAAAACTGATTTTACCTAATTTGGATACAAACTTTAAACATGTTATACAAGACTCCGAAAGAGACGAAACTTTATTCGGAAGTTCATTGCCGGAAAAAATAAAGGCAAGTAAAGCCATTGAAAAGTAGGGAGCCCTAATTAAAAAAGGCCCAGCCAAAACAGTCTCCTCTCAAATATCAACGGTCAACCGGTCGTCTCAGCAGGGAAACTGGACAGGACCTCCTCGTTACCCGTCGTTCAGGGGGGGCGGGGAGGTCAGAGGAAACCGATAGCAGCTCAAACACAGCGGCGCCCTCAATCGAACTCTGCGTTCAACGCCAAGTTCCAGCCGCAGACTTAGTCCAGGACGCGTGCTCCGACCCAACATTAATCAAGGTACATGCAGGTCGAAGTAATTTATTTTATGATTGTTGGACAAAAGTAACTAAAAACGAAGTTATATTGAAGTGGATAAATTATGGATTTAGAATACCATTTGATACTCAAATTTGTCAGTATTCTATTCCTAAAAATAATTTGTCATCATGTGAAAAAAGAGACATGAAAATAGCTATAAATAAATTATTAGACTTAGGGGCTATAAAGCCTTGTTCTCCTTCAAATTATCAATTTATTTCAAATATATTTTTAGCTCCGAAACCTAACGGAGAAAAAAGGTTTATACTAAATTTAAAATCTTTAAACAAGTTCGTAACAAAAGTACATTTTAAAATGGAATCTTATAAAACAGCCTCGAAATTAATTCCTCGTAATGGATACTTAGCCAACATAGATATGAAAGAATCATATCTACTTATGCCGTTTTTTGTTAGTGACAGAAAGTACCTACGATTCGAATTCCAAGAAAATGATTCGTCTGAGCCGATCACTTACGAGTTCACAGCAATGCCGTATGGATTATCGGTAGCTCCGTGGGTATTTACAAAAATTATGCGTGAAGTAATGAGTCATTTGAGAAAACAAGGTTTTAAGTCTACTACCTATTAAGACGATCTTCTTATTGGAGATACAAATGAAGAATGCATGATTAATGTAAGAGAAACTTTGAAGTTATTACATTGTCTAGGTTTTATTGTAAATTTCGATAAAAGTCACATTGTACCAAAAAAGTCAATCAAATTCTTAGGTTTTATGTTCAACACAGAACAGATGTCTATTACGTTACCTGGCGATAAGCGGCATAACATTGCACAGTTAATAAATAGGTACATTAATCTTAAAACTTGTTCATTACGAAATTTCGCTAAACTTATAGGTGTATTGATCGCAGCCTGTCCAACCACAAAATATAGATTCTTATATACAAAAATATTAGAGAGACAAAAGTTTTTAGCCTTAAATAAGTTCGGAGGAAACTATGAGGTGAAAATGAATCTTAATAAGATATTACTAAAAGATTTATGGTAGTGGAAAAATAATATTAATATTATTTCTTGTCCAATCATTACTCAAAATTATAAGTCAGAAATTTACACCAACGCATCTAGGACAGGCTGGGGAGCAGTATGCAAAAATAATAAATATAGTGGTTCATGGACGAACAGTGAAAAAGAAAATCACATGAACTTTTTAGAATTACTCGCGGTTTTGTTAGGTCTCAAAAGTATAGCTAGTGAAGGAAAAGATTGCGCAATATTATTACGTATTGACAATACTACCGCCATTAGCTACATTAATAGGATGGGAGGTAGTCAGTTCCCACATTTGAATATTTTAAGTAGAGAAATTTGGCAATGGTGTGAAAAACGCAATTTATGGATATTTGCTTCTTATGTTAACACCAAAGAAAATCGAGCAGATTTCGAGTCCAGAAATGGGCCCTCTCGGATAGCGCTTTCCAACTTATTGTAAATAGTTTCGGGCCCATTAAGATCGACTTGTTCTCAAGTCGAGCCAATGCCAAATGTTAATTATTTGTCACCTGGAAGCCTGAACCTGATGCAGTCGCAGTTGATGCATTTACAATAAGCTGGGCTGACTTGGATTTTTATGCATTTCCTCCCTTTTCTCTTGTATTAAAATGTATACGAAAAATCATTGATGATAAAGCCGAAGGGGTACTTGTATTCCCCTTCTGGCCTTCCCAGCCATGGAGTCAGCACCCACTGCACTCCAGCCTTACCCTGGGTGCCGCGAGGCTCTCCGGGCGTCGTTCAGCCGGCGCAGCTGCCCACCAGAGGCTCTCACGTTGATGCTCGCCTCGCCCGCAGACACTACTGTTCGCCAGTACAACGTCTCATTGAAGTTATGGTTTCAAGAAGTGTGGTTATGAATTAATAGTTTCGAAAAATCCATTCCATTATTTCTTTGATTCTTAAACGAGCAATTTAATAAGGGATGTTCTTAAGGTTCATTAAATACACATCGATCTGCATTATCTCTTTTATTAGGAGAAGAGATAAGTGATAACAGTTGTGTTAAACGCCTCTTAATAGGAGCCTATAAAACTAAACATATTAAGCCTAAATATTCATTTACTTGGGATCCAAATTTAGTACTAAATCAACTGTCTTCTTGGTATCCAAATATTAATTTATCATTAGAAAATATTACAAAAAAACTCGTTACATTAAGCTTTATGTACCGGTCAAAGAGTACAGACATTGTCTTTACTTAAATTAGAAAATATTGTTTTTCAATCTGATAAAGTAAATATTATTATAACAGATATAATCAAGACTTCCGCTCCAAATCGTGAACAGCCCTTATTATCTCTCCCAAACTTTCAAAGCAATATCAACATATGCCCAGTATCAACTTTAAAAGAATATATTTTTATTACAAAAAATATCTGAGGTTCAAACTCCGGGAATCTCTTCGTAACATTCAAAGCTCCCCACAGAACTGCATCAAGTCAGACGCTAAGTCGATGGATTAAGCAAACGCTCGCCACGAGCGGCATTGACATGAGCGTTTTAGTGCGCACAGCACACGACACGCGTCGACCTCAGCCGCGCGCGCGGCCGGTATCAGTGTCGATGTCATTCGAAAAACGGCCGGGTGGACACAAAACTCACAGGTGTTCGCAAAGTTTTACCATCGGCCTTTAGATGATCAACAAAATAACTTTGCTTTGTCGATACTTAATCGAGACATGAACAATACTTAACCTAATATTAAAAATAGTTATTGAATATTACGTATTTTGATATTAAGTAAATTACTACATTAATACAATAATTATGTGTCTATAAATAGACTATCACTAAGTTTCATTAATTTAAGCTGATTATAATTTCTAGCGACTCAAATAAAGTAAGATTATTTGAAGCTCATTATGTAATAATACTAATTATTAAGTACTATAATAATAAAATATGTAATTACATATTTATATCTTTACTTATTTCAATTCCAAGTATATACCTAAACAAAACTTTCTATCTCTGAAAATCTACCTGTTATATAATATCTGAAGAATGAAGCGACGAAATATAATAGATGATTAAACGAACTTCTAAGTGAAGTTCTATCGCTATTATATGAGTCGCTTCATTCGAAGATATGACGTACCCACCCACCCCAGAACCCATTTAAAAGTTTCGTTTAGGGTCTCTAAAGAATGAGGGCTTGGCGCGAACCGGGTGGATCATGCCACGCGGCGCCCCACCACAGTGTTTTTTTATGATACTTTAAATTATGCGAAGTTACCTAGTACCTAAAAAGGACTACCTGTTATATAATATCTTCGAATGAAGCGACTCATATAATAGCGATAGAACTTCACTTAGAAGTTCGTTTAATCATCTATTATATGAGTCGCTCCATTCGAAGATATAGCAACCCAACCCACCCATCCCTATAGGATTTTTTAAGAACCCTATTGTACGTCTCTAGAGTAATAAAGCCTTGATTCGAGCAGTAGTGAGTACTGTGTTACCTTTTAGAAAGAACTTATTTGGTGTTGCCAAATAATCTCTGAATGATGCTAGTAAGATAGGGGACTACCTGGTTAATTATATCTTCGAATGGAGCGACTCATATAATCATAATCGAACTTCAGTTGCAACCGAGCGTATCTTTTGATTGCGTTAACTTAGAAGTTTGTTGTTTCCCTGCTCCAAGGCGGTACAGACCAGTGGGCCTAGTGTAGTGGAACTTTATTCGAATGACTATACCATTATTGCGTTAACCGAGAAAACCACTTGAAACAACCAATCACGTTCTTACAAGTTCGGTTTTCCATTCTCGTCACTACTTGGCGCTGCTTTGATCCCATGCAAAACGAAGTTAACGATAACGGGATGGTAAGGTAAAAAAAACTCGCAATAGGCACTCTGAGCATTTAATATTAATTTCATATTTCATATTTGAACGTTCCTAAGAAAAAGGGCTTAATAGACCTAAAGACACACAGCAAAGTGATCCTATAAGTGTAAATATAATGTACGGATCCCTTAAAACGACGTATAAACAAAAATGAAGAAAGAAAATTATTTCTTCCTGTGTAATTATTATACAATAGTATATTATGTAACAAGTTAGCAACGCTCACGAGTTACATACGACGTTTTTCAACACACTTGTGAGTAAAAGACAGACATACGTGGTCATAAAATAACAAACACATTTGATAACAAAGCTGAGAATTGTGATTGAAAAATGGCGCCGAACCTCGCGCATGCGCGTAGGTTTTTTTTTTCCGCCAAATGTGTCAATGTCTGTATAGCATATACAGCCTATTTTAAGTGAAAATGTTTAATTTGGAGTGGTAAATGCAAATATTTTAATATTTTATAACAAATTATTGTAAATTGTGAATAATTTGTTTGATATACAAATTTGTTTTACTAATATAAGGCGCAAACATTTAAAAATGTATATGGATTTGAAGTGGTATAAAACCTCTTTGTTGTTTCTGAAAATATTTAATGTATAACCCGGACCAATAAAATATGCTCTGTTTACTCGCATGTAATTTGCACAAAGGTACAATTCAACTTTGTTGGATTCATTATATTATGCACTAGGGTATAATATATTATGCACGCGTGACTTATAGCCCAGTTTATAGTTCTAAATTCAATAGAATAACGCTCACTTTACGAGCAAGTGTGTTGAAAAGAAATTAAACGACTTTGATACATGAGTAGAAACCAATTAAAAACATGAGAATTAGGTATTCATAGTGTTGAGTGAGTCAGCCAAAAGGTTGCGACTCGGTTTATATTTCAAATTGTGTCATAGCGATGCTATTCAGACTTCACGTAGAATAGGATTGCAGAAGCATTCTGGTAGTAAAGTACTTTTACACAAGAAAGCACGGTTTGCATATTTTAACATACTTTAAGAGAATCATTATTGTAATACAGTTTAATCACATTTCATTAATGTTAGAATACGTGTAATGAAACTGTGTATTTTTAGTGTCAGGCATTAATGTTAAATCATGACAAAAGTATTGATACGATATATATTACTTATGATACTATGATATTACGATAAAATGACTTAATGTGACAGTACCACTTAGATTTTATTTGTAGCCTAGAACATTCTGGTTGGGTTTTATTTAATTTATCACAGTTATTAATAATTTAATATATCGTGAATTTGGTACAGCTAAAGTACTAAGTAATAATGTTTGAATCGCGACAACTGTCAGGAGTGAAACGATGCGTTATTGAGACTGTCACCTGCACTCTGCTACAGGGCAAATATAATAATTCGATTAATAACTAAATATCAATAATCGACTTAATTTCGTCTCAATATGACTTAATTTTGTATTCATGAGAAGTTTTGTTCACGTTTTATTATTCAAGTACCCAAATAGTTTATGTAGAATACTTTCAATTAGATGAAGATAATTTTTACAGACTCCAAAAAATATCCTTAGTTCCAACAAAACCCTTCGCATACAAAAGCTTCTTGACAATCCAATATCAATATTGCAGTTGTATATTATGTTGTGTGTAGTAAGTCTTTAGCTAGTTTCTGAAGTTGTCAAATTAAGCGACAAATTAGTCGTTTAAACTCTTGGGAGAGGGCTTGATTTTAGAGGTGAAATTTTGAGGGGTGGGACTCACGTTCAAAAACTTCCAGACCTCCTAATTCTAAGTCTGTTTAACCGCACACTTAGGTCAATGTAGCGCTCTTAATATAACATAAAGTACGCGGTTTTAATTTATTTAGTTTATAGTTTTTAAACTTATAGCGGATAAACGATTTGTTCCTGTTTTTGTCGAGTTTTTTCTCCAATTCTTTACAAGTCCTGTTTCGGATCAGTTTATTCCTTATTTCTGTTTCGGCTCAAATGTAAAAATGTTAATTTTGTACAGACAGAAAAGAAGTAAACTCATATTAACAAACGTCCTTGGGAATCAAACCATAAACGTACTTAATGGTAAAATTAATTTGAATCTATATTCTCGCATCAAGATTATGGTATGAGGTATCGGTAAAAAAAGTTAGGATTTGATCCATAAATAAAATACTATTATGATCAAATTTAGAGTTTTTATTAATAAAACACAATGTTCATCACAGTCAAATACTAGGCAAGGCCATTAAATAGATATATTTTTATTATTATTATATTAAAGACTAATAAAGTTGATTATGCATGCTGTTCCACAGCAAAATATGAGCATATGAGTGCCCAAACAAAAACACTAATAAATGAGTTTTGAAATATTAAATTTCTATACAAATAGTAAATAAAATATAAAAATTCATACAATTTCTACTTAGTCATAATTTAAAATCACAGATCAGTTTCATGTTTCATATACAGGGTGTTCGGCACAACGTTAAACATATGGAAATGGGGGCTAGGCGGGATAGTCTGTTAACTAACCAGCACAAAAGATTTTGTTAAGGACTCAAGGCTTTTTTTATTATTATAATTTTTTTTTCATATTTTTGGATTGTTTTGCTTATGAATTTTTTAAACCCAGCTAAATTTTTTTTGTTCAATGGCAGGTCATTTTTTTTCTTTATTACGAAAACTTTTAAGTAATACTTCTGAAATAATTTTGAAACGTAACGATGAAACCTTTAGGATATTAAATCATGTTTTATTCATTTCATAATGACTTAACATAGCGTTTTGTTTCCCTTTTTCAACCGACTTCCTAAAAAGCAGGAGGTTCTTAATTCGTCTGTACGTTTTTTTTTGTGTCTTTGTTACACGATATTTCGGACAATTATGAATCGATTTTGAAAATTCTTGTTTCATATGATAGATAATACTTTACATATTATTGGTCCCATATAAGTTACATCGAAATCGGTTGAGTACTTCATAGAAAATTCCAAATTTTTTTAAAAATGTGTATGATTTCGGAGTATGTTGATGACATTAAAACTCAGCCAAAGTTTTGACCTGAAGTCGGTTTTTTTAATGCTCTGCATTCGTTGAATATTTCTATTCTGTTTTAAATGTAACAAACAAAAAATTTGCATTAATACTTCTAACCAAGCTTATAACTATTAACTGTTATTTATCTAAGAAACTAGCGGGTATTACCCACTGTTTCAGTATTCAACAAATTCTGCTGCCGCGAGCAGTAATCTGCCAGGAATTCCCGAGACATTCCGTCCACGTTCGCGTGCAAAACTGAGTCCCTGTTTTTGTGCTTCGATTTCTTTACTTCTCTTAAGCTACGCAAAGAATGTTGATTTGGGTTTTAGCACGGGAATTATTCTTTTTTTGAATGTACACCATTGCGATACCTAAAGTTTGAGTTTCTTAGATTTCAATTGTAAAGGGATAACAGACGCGCATATAATTAACTGAATGTAGTATTTTGTATATGATAGGTTTCGTATAGTCTATTTATAAGGTAATTTAACCTACCAGTAGTTACAGTAAACATCTCAATAATAGGGTAAAAAATAATACAATGCAAATGTGAGCAACACAGCTTAGGTTATAAATTCTATTTATTATTATTTATATTTTTATTTCTTTGCACTATAACTAATAATTTTGTAAAATGTATTTTGTAAAATTTAATTGTTTTTAATCTATATTATGATTGAAGGATGTAAGATTAGAGTTCGAGCCTCAAATGTATGCACAAATATTAAAAAACTAACTGTCAAAGTAGTCGAGTAGATCGTGCCCGGCAATCTAGCCGACCTACGCGCCTTTTTTTTATCTTCCTCTTTTGTTAACTTAAGTATACTTATTGAAAATTCATTAAATTCGTATAAGTTCTATCCGTGGTTTACTTTTCTATCGATCCTGACCATCGTTTACAGCAATATTATGATGTCCAAAATTCGATTTTATTATTATTATAACAATATAGTTTTTTACTTAATGCACTCGCGCTAAACCACCAACGTTAGAGTAAAGAGGACCTAAATACCATAAAAAATAATCTACTCATAATAATTTTCGTAAAATAGTAAAACCTTTTGAAATCTCGCTTAGGTCCAAGCTTAACAACCGTGCAGCTATTTCAAACCTTTTTAGTTAATATATGCCTACAATTTTTGTGGATAACACAATCCCAATTATTTCTCGATGACAAAAATAAATATCTCTCTATCTAGTTACAGCGAATTTTTATACTAATTCTTAATATCAAGTTTCAGTGAACTAGGAACAGTAAATCTTTGAATTAGAGTTGTCTCAGTGAGACACTTGAAGAGATTACCTCACTATCCTCGAGTAAATAAACTTTGAATGATCCGGGATTTATGAATTGCCAGATTTGTGCCAGTGGTAGGGTTGCTAACTTTATTTTCTAGAAATAAAGTATATCAAACAGTATTTTAGAAAATTAAACAGTATTCAATTTATTAAATGTTGTAACACATATTTTTAGAACTTCTTCAACTTCTTGCACATAAATAGTCTAAATAGACTAGTCTTTTTATGCTGAAAACAGTATTTTTATACTTTATTTTTGTTCAACAGTAAACAGTATAATGTAGTTAAAAACAGTATAAAACTGTTAGAAACAGTATGGTTGGCCACCCTAGCCAGAGGTGACAGTAAACGTTTATATTATAAACGAATTATGAGAATGTGAATAAGTATGAAACTGAAAATTTATCACGCGTTCCCATAATGTTCCTACTGTATATTGGGATACCCTACAATCTCTTAACAGAAGTCTTAGACGTCGGCTGTTTTTACGAAAGTTTACTTAAATATTGGCAGCTTGACAGACAAATCTACGCCTAATTCATGACAGCATATGATAGCTTTCTTGTTATTTATTTCACCATCCACAATATCAAATATAAGGCTGCGTCATTAACAAGTCTTCTGTTAAGTTAGATGATCAGATGATCTCATAATACTGGCATGAGACTTTGACAACAAACGAAGTGTTATTATTATCATATACAGTCTATTGTTCAGTAACCATCAGGCCTATTACGGTTCTTTCATGACATGACATAATTAACAAGATTTCTATGATACAATGATCAACAATTGTGACATAAAGAATAAACGAAGTCCCTTTACATTTGCATGCAAGAGGCGTTGCATTACCTTTTAAAATTCAATCATCAATCAAGTTTCAATCATCGTCTATGACTTAAAAACGTCAATTGAAAAAGGTGAGATCGCACCCTCCTCTATGATATGTTGGTTTCTTGATTTCATTTGTGTTCTTCCATTTCGTTTGCTTTCATAAATAAATACTTAATTATTATATATGGGGGTTATTGTATTCAATTTACATGGTATACCAAATAATGATCGTATGATAAGTTTCAAGGCCGCTCCACATTCTCGCGTGAATCTCGCGAGTCGTTAATATAATTATCTTCATACATAGAATATAAAGCCTTGAGATCAATATGTTTTTATCACAATTTATCTTTATTTGTTAGTAAATAAAACATATTAAATATTAATTTTTATCTTCCTGGACCATTTTCAATTCTAACAATATAAAAAAATTAACAAAAACTCTTAAAATCTATTACGAGTTACTTCAAAGCTCTTCGAGTTATGCGGGTGAAACAGCGGATACAAGCTGCCTGTCAATGCATTCAGTCATTCAACTAACCATTCGAATGCTTTCTTTCAAGGTCAGTCGGCCATATTGAGGTTAACCATCGTTAGTAATTACGAATATTAGAAGTATCATTCGACTCAGGAGGTTTGTATATTACTATCGTTCAAGTCGAATATTCAAGTCAGTATTAGTAGTTTATTCGACTGATATGATAATTTGCAGACGCGCATCGCTGAGATATACTCTGCGATGTAACCGTTTAAATCGGCGGCTCGCTTGTTACTGAGAAACATGCGATCGTGACTCCTACACAAAACTCCAAACTCCCCACAAACCCCAAAACCCACAAAAAGTAGAGAAAAATGAGAGAAATTGAGTAGAATACGAGTATGGCTTTCTCGGGAGATTCTCGCGAGAATGTTGAGCGGCCTTAACGTCAAAACTATTTCATATCATCGCATGGTTTTGAGATCCATAATAGGCCTGCATGTCGATAATCGAATTTGGGCTGTTCGAAGAACTCTGCCGATTAGTAGAATATCACAAGGTCAAAATTTGGTTGGCTTCTACATCAATGGCACATAATCTGTATTGTTTAATAAATTTTAGTGACCTCATGTCAGCTGCGAAAATTTAGTATCTTCGTGATTCAAACAATCAAAACAATATCCAACGGGTTTTCCACTTTACAACAATGAAACAAAAAAATTACTATTTTTAAAATTTTAATAGGATAGCAATAAGATCAAAACGTAATCCTTTAAGTTAAGAAATTTCTGAGTAAAATAAACAGCGTGTTAACTGATTAGAGTCTGTGATAATATTAATTCTAGATTGAAGATACAAAATAAAAGCTAAACGAATTAATTTTATTATATTTATTCTTCAGCTAGCTAACATTAATGAGAAATAAGAGTTCTATAACCCCAGATGTTTTCAAGAATATTTTGCTTTCTATAATGGCGTCACACAAAAACTATCGATCATAATGTCATGAGGGATTTAGTTAGGTAAGTATATAGGATTTACTTGTCATTCAAAAATGCTTTGCATTACGTTGTATGTATAAATGTGTGAGTCCAAAAGAGCTGAAGGTACATACCTAATTCTATTTAATATAATAAAAATCGAGTTACGACATTGCTTCTAACATATTTCCAGAATAATGTGTCACCATGACGGTACAGATAGCTAAATATTATAAAAATAAAAATTTAATAGACCAACTTGGCAATGACCTTTTTCCTGAAAATCTTTTTTTTAAGGTATAGTATGGGCTTGGGTTTTTTGTGCATCTTGTATTCCAATTTAATTGAGAGTTTAATACTGTGTTGTAAGCGTTAGGTTAGTCTTTTTGTCTGTGGCTCTCATGATCGGCGTTTCGTTGTAAGATTGACTGATAGCCGGAGGTTATAAATAAAAAGGAGAATTGAGTCTCATCCTAATGGATATAACTAAATGGAGGCTAAGTATCTACCTTAGTTTCTTTTGAATTTTATTTGTTTGACCATCTGTTTCCGTATTAATTTCAAAATATCTATCAGTTGCAACGTGAACTTTATCCTCCAACGTCGGGGTAGTATCAGGCTTTCACCTGTTACTGTATTGGTGAATCCAGTTAGCGAGTCAGAGGGTCTGTCTCCGATGATTGGCACATTAAATAATAATAATATAATAAATAATAATAATAATAGCTTCGGTTGATCGTACTAATGCCATGTATTCTCGTTGGATGAATGGGGTTGATTACCGGTTGAAAGGTTTAGCGAGAATTGACGAACCGTCTTCCGAATTGTTTGTGAAGTCAGGCTAGTAAGCGGGTCGTGTAATTCCGTATAGTGAACTTTAATTCATGAAAACTTTAAGTCGAGCTGCTTTCTTTTTCATCTTTGTTAGTACTCCGTTTGCTTTGCGTTACTGTTGGTGTTAATTATAATTAAATAGTTTTCCTTTTGGATTATATTTCAGATTTCTTTGAGTTTAAAAATTATGAAGTAACATTTATTGTAGGGCCCTCTGTTTTTATTTTGGTGTTGAAAGTTAGCACTATTTGATTTTTACCTAGTAATGGTTTTGATTTCACACATTTTAGTTTATACATATAAAACTTTTGTAAGTGAGGTTTTTTGGAGGTGTTCACACCGAGTAACCTTTTTGGTCTATTAGGCACTTTAATTAATCTTAGGAATTAATATGTACATATCTCCACTACGTACTACGTACTGCAACATCCAAACCGTAGTCATATGTCTTGAGAAGTATGTTTTCTTGAGACGTGAAATTCTGGGTACACAGCTTGTCTTTTTTTAGCCCCTATTTTGGCTATTGATAGACAGCTGAGTTGAAACTCGTTAATCCTCAGCATCTTTACTATAATCCTTGGTATGCTTGTGGTCAACGTTCCTCGGTTTCCAGTTCCTTAATGAGCGTGGCTAAGTTTCTAAAATCCTTGTTCTCCTGGCGGGCCATGTTCCCCAGCAAGGTTCCTGTTCCCCTATGAACATAGTTTGTCTTTGTCCTGTGTTCTCATCCACAGGGCATGCTTCCCAAAATCCTGATATGCTTGTAGGCCATGTTCCCCAGCAAGGTTCCCTGTTCCCAGCAAGGTTCCTAACAACCTGTTCCTTTATGATCATGGCTTACATAAAACAACCCTGTTTAACAATGTGTTTTTTTTTATCCAGATTTGTAAATATTTTCATGTAGATAGGTACCTATTGTTTATGCTATGAGTTTGAAAGGTTATAAACTAAGTACCTACCAATTGTGTTTGTTTTGAGCTGGTCAACTTTAGAATGTGTGTTTAGCTTTAGTTTTGGTTATAGTAAACTGTGTATATATAGAGTAGGATATAAAATTAGGATTAGGTGACTTAAATGACTTTGACTTCAAAATAAAATCGTATACGTATCTTTCGGCATGTCTAATGAGTCAAGTTACTAGGTTTAAGATAGTAAACAGTTTCTATTAGGAAAAGGTTAGGTTAAATAGTTATAGTTGTTTAGAAACTCCTTACTTAGGAGAGTATCGCCGCGCCGCCGTGTAGGTCCGGCATACTCGCTGAATAGCCCTTCCGCCCCTGGATTAAGCGTGTCGTAAAAAGTGACTAATTTGAGTGTACCGCCGTGTAGGTCGGGCATAGGGGAGAGCGGGGCAAGTACTAACAAATTGTATATCTTCAACATTAATAAACATTTTTGTTTTATTTTTCTTTAAAATCATTCTTGGACTATTCCTCCATTATAGTAGTATCTAACAAAACCATCAGTTTCGTAAGTGGTTTTTAAAGCAGAGCCCTCAAAACCGAAAAAGTCAGTTGTTAATACACACCCCGTTAGTGGGGCAATTATTAACATAACCGGGGCAAGTGTTAACGTATAGGGCAACAAGTAACAAAGCTTTAAACGTACTTAAATTTTTAAGTAAAATCTCTTTCATAAGAATCAAAATGTGTTTATAATGTTGCTTTGAGTAAATGCCAGAGTAAATGCATCTTTCACAATTACAGAGAGATCAAATGTTCCAGAGATCCATACACACAATCATCAACAGGCTGGAGGGAAAGCCAAAAGTATAATGGCGTTGTCTGCCTTGCGTTGGTGATGATTATCTTAGAGCAGTAACACTTTCTGATGGCTTTACATGTTTCGTGAAGGGGTCATAATCATTGATAAATCTTTTTGTCGTAAAAATCGACTAATCCGAGTGCTTCCCTGCTTGGTGATATCTTCTTACCTACCTTCTGGATCCACTTGGCTAGCCACCACCCTTCATATACAGTCCACCGCCAAATGTTACCGTTCCTTGGGTAATGTGTTCTGGTATTTATTTTATGAAGAGCCAGTTCGTACCTAAACCATCTTCAAACTCATCATCAATTTTCCTCGGGTGAGAGCTGGGTCAAATGTGTGATTAGTTGTTTTTTGTTGTAGTTTTTACTGTTATGAGTAGATAACCTGATAAAGTTGTTCTGTCTCTTTGCATTTTTGCTTTTTGAACAGTCAGTTTTGTTCTACTACTTATATTTATTTGTATAGCTTTTAAGGTTTTTTACTGTTTTGAGTAGATAACCTGATAAAATTGTACTCCCTCTGTGCCTTTTGTGCGTTTGAAACAGTTAGGTTTATGTTATTTATTATACATGGTGTTTGGTACACCATGTGGGCCTATTCTGAATATACTTGCTTCGAGTACTACTAGCCTATTTCTTGGAGTTTGATAAACATGATAGTTTTTCATAATTTTTCTTTGCACACTTATTGGTCATTTTTAAATAACATCAGCGAAAAACAGCAACTGTAAATTTTTCAAAAAAAAATATTATATACCAAGTACCTACCATACTGGGCTGGGAATAAAGGAAAAATTTAGAATGTGCCAGCTGCTTCTCTTCCCGGGTCAGTTAAAGGGATGGAGGTTTTATTGGAGGTTTTTTGTGGGCGACAGGTATCCTCTATCACTGCAGTAGTCTCTCCACCATTATAATGCCTCCAAATTTGTCAAACGTGACAGCAGATTTTATAGGTAACCTCTGGTGTTCTGCCGACCCCATGAGGGATACAGGCGTGAAGTTATGTTTATAATTTATTCAATTTCTCCAATTAAGTTTTGCGTAGAAAACAGTATTTACCTTATTATTAGTTACATCAAAAAAAAAATTTAATATTTGAGCACACTAGCCCCCACACTAGGATTAACTGTGTTGTGGGTGGCTAGTTTTTTTTCAAGATTGCATGATTAAAATAACAACATTAAATTGACACAAATCAAACAATTCAAAGAGATAGTAAACATAGCACACATTAATAAAATTGTTAAGTCCCCTAAGTAGGCAACACAAAAAACAATGTACAATAAAGCCAATCCAAAATCTTAATATGTTATAGTATAATGTAATATAAGTATAGTATAAAGTATATAAGCTAATCAATTCTCATCATTCGATCGATCAACATTTTCAGTTTGTATGTATGTACCTTTAGTAATAGATTCCAAGAAGCGGAAATGGAAAGGCAGGATCTTAAAGAGTTTTAATGAGAAAATTTAAGATCTCTCCGAATTCCGTGCTTTGTTTTGTTAAACATCGCTATAGAACGCTTGGTGGTAGGATCCCTTCTGGGTCCGACTGGCTAGCGACCACCCTTTATACAAAGTCTGCCGCCAAATGTTACCGCTCCGGCGGTAATGTGTTCCGGCAATATTGTATAGAGAGCCTGTTCCTTCCTAAACCCGTGTGCTTTCATCTTCGACCTCATCGTCACTTACCATCAGGTGAGATTGAGGTCAAACGCGGGTTTAGTCACTTATAAACAAAAAAAAAATAGAACGATTTAGAACAACTGATATTGTACGTACTTATGTTGTGTTTGTTATTTGGATAACAGATATAAACAAAACCACTTATCCTAAAACTAAATCTAATAAATAGCAGTAAAACCTACATATATTAGCCGACTTTATGAACTTTAAATTAGTTCTATGTGTATTTAACACCTACCTATTTTAATGGCAACCAATCATGACCAGACCTTCGTAAACTTAATTTGCATGAAAATGGGCTTCCTAGCTCAACTCCTATACTTACTTACTTCGAAGTAAGGATGTTCTAATACCAATTTGAACTTCGAACAAAAGGGAACACGTTAATTCAATCAAAGCCTTTAAAAGCCTAGTTTACAATTTTCTCATAGTTTCATCATTTCGAGGAATCGCTTTTGTGTCACTGTAGTTTTATTGAATAGCATTTCGTGCTCTATCTGCTGAAAATCTCCATTCATAGCTTTAGGCCTTTGCCCTGATCCATTCACCTAGATTTGAGAGCTGTTCTTGTTTCCTGAGAGATCTTAATAAGAGGATCGCTTTATCTCAAAGGAAATCTGTATAGGGTAAAATTGACAACTATAGTCAGATCAGAAAAACAATTTGAGGCAGCCCTAACGAACAGAACTTATTCATGCAATACACACCCACATAAAAATGAAGTTTTCAAATTCATTGGAATCCTATTATGCCATTACATTTATGTTTGTAAAACTACAACTAAGACCATAAATAATGGTTTGGAAAAACTCGCTCTACAGCAATAGATACGAGAAATAAATTATTTGTAGAGAAAGCCCGTAACGACGCAACCCCGCGTTATGGGTTTGTTTTTCGATTCGCCGCCATTTTATTCCCCAAAGAACACGAACTTTTTTGCGCTATAGTCTATATTTTTGTAAGTAATAGCAGTATTGCAAAGTTAATAAAATACTGAATACGAAACATGTAGTAAAATAAGCAGAGATTCTACCGAGAAACTTGGCCGGCTAGATCACACTCCAGACATTTTGAACCAGAGGACAACAGTCGACGAGTCTTCTAAAATATTTTCGTTAAAAAGTCCTTAATTTTATGCGAAGCTCCATAGTTCTCACAAACTGAACAAAATGAACAAAAAACTCACAACGTGAACATGTTATAAAACAATATTAAACCTAAACAAATTATGTTTTTAATTTAAATGTATAACTTAATGTATTTTTTTTAATCTCCCCAATTGTCCTCACAATGAGAAGTATCGTGGAGATAACTGCATTAAATTTCATGCAATCAAACGAAATCGATAGACCGGACATTCGGTCAAAATAAACGCGCCTGAATCGGTTTATCCTATTAGGAGCTACGATATCTACAATTTCTATAGATAGATATATACGAAATTAGTTTCATAGCTTATTCTTTCAGACATAAAGGATACAATGGAATGTTCATAGTTCGGGGGATTGCCAATCTTAGGGGCCACTGGGCGTGTATTGCTCGGAAATCCAAGGGCTGTTGGATGGAGCAGTGAGGTAATCGGGTTATGACCACGTGTATGTGGCCTTAGCAGGGTCACAAGCTTGACTGACTATTTCAAGCTCTGTTGGTTCTTATTAAGCTGTTCAGGTATTACTGTTCTTTGTTGATATGGTGAGACATTATATGGGGCAGATAATAAAAAGAATTAATTTATAAATTTTTTATAGGACAATTTTATCCAGATATTCTGGGTCATTCACAGAGAAGAGCACCGGGTCCTGGGAGGACCTGGAGTTTTGGTGGCCTGGTGGAACTTTCCGAGCTTAGAGATCCCTGCTATTTCTCCTTTCCAGGCTTTTGGAAAGTGACTAAGGACAAGTATTGTAGAAATTTGCCAATTTTACCTTAATTAAGTACCTTCTTGTATTACATAATTATGGTGAGAATTGAGTACAGAGTGCTCTCCTTCAATATTGCAAATTTGTCACCAGTCGCCCTGTATAAATAAATAAATTGGTGTTAGTTTAATTTCCATCAATTCAATTCAATCGTTTGTTGCATTCCACAATGGTAAATTAGATCTAAATTATTTGATAGTAGGTACATACATTAATCATTATACAAGGCGTTCCTGTTGATTTCCCATAATATTGTCCTTACTAAAAAACAATACTTTTTGCCAAAGAATATGTGGTTCAAAAGTGCATACTTTCCAAGATATCATCAATCTTAATATAATGAGTTCATAAATTATCACCCTTGTAAAATCTGATCTCTTTAACATGAATAGACACGTGTCACTGAAGCCATGCAATAAACAACAAAAACATTTTAAACGTTGAGGACCATTGCATACAATGTACAACGCATAGCGTTCCGAGCTGTACCTGAGCATATCGATAAAAAAGGTCTTTTACATAAGATTATCATCATCACAACTCCGTCTAATGAGCCCACTGCAGGGCTATGAGTCTCTCATCTGGGTGACGAGGAGGTTTAGGCCGTAACCCACCAAGCTGGCCCGGTGCTGGTTGGTGGATACATAAGATGCTTTGACTTAATTGAATTATTTTGAATGAAAACAATTCACTTTTTTACTTGATTCTATTACATGGTTCCAGAGTTTTGGGAAATCAACAGGAACTCCTTGTATAAATAAGCTTTTTTTTTTAATGAAAGCTTAGATAAGTAGCGCGATACAAACAATCTTGATAGCTACATCTGCTCAAGGAAATAACTTAAGTTACATTTGGTACGGATAATGCTATCACCACAAAGCAAGGAATAATTTATGAGAAACTAACAACAAAGCCGTGTTTGCAAATGATCTTCGCCAGATCGTACCTCACACATTTACTGAATGTTACGTTCGACTCTGAATTTACTGAATATTTCAAGATGCTGATGTCACTACAAACGTGGTTGGTAATATATTGAGGAATGATACACTTATAAGTACGTATAATGTTGAAGTTCAAACGTTGTCGCACTTGCAAAAATAATAAAAATAATCGCTCGCCGGTTTCTTTCCCTTCTGCCCTAACGAACGACTGATAACAACAAATTGTTGTGTCCTTTCCGCCAAAAAATGCGTGCATTTTGGAACGCCAAAAAATAAGAAAACACTTTATTGTACAGGAACATATTTTTTTATAAAAATAACGACACTAAAATATATTCCTACATAAAATATTCTGAAAAAATAAAACCGACTTCAAAATTGAACTAAAAAGTAAGAAATAAAAACGATAAATTCTGTCTTAAATAAACTCACTTTATTATCCAACTAAGTTTTTTTTGATGTCGGTGCCATTTAACGATTGATTTATATGATTTAATTATATTATTCTGTCATTCGGGCAGGACAAAAACATTATAGACATATATACATACACTTTTAAAATTAGGTACATTTGTTCAGACGCTGATATAGACTAACATATGCGAAAACCAAACGGTTCTGGAAATATTACATAAATACGGGTTGAACTATTTAAAAAGTTGAATTAGTTAAAAAGGTTGGTTGGTCGCCTGGTTTAAATGCTTTTTCAAATACAATATCTTAAAATTATGGTGTATTATGGTGTTATAAAGCAGACCATTAATCATACTTTAAACATTTACCTAATTTATGGAACCTCGCTCAAGCGCTCATCCGTCTAGCAAGATTATCCAAACGAGTATTATCAATAATCTTTGAACAACTTAATTTTAATTATTCCTTAATCGCAACCTTTCCAGGGATTGAGTAATATTTTTCAAGGCCTTTTTGTTATATATACCTAAGCCTTAGAATAGAATCGCTTGCCTGAATAAACTTAGAAGAAATTTAATTAGAATTGTTTTTAGAAATACTGAAAGTACAGATTTTCTTTTGCGATTCATGCGAACCTACCCTTACGTAATTATTGATCTTTTCGTCATATTTCTTTTGCAAATATGTGAACAGGTGCAGCTTGCCAAAGAAGTGTGAAGAATATACTGAAAAGAAAATTGGATAGTCAACACATGAACAAATTGAGTCGGAGGGAAAGCACAATAAGTATCTGCTGAGGTGGAAAATAATGTTAGAAAATAAAGCCATCATGTTGTGATATTTTTTATGTATTAACATGTATCAACATCGCCTAACAGTGAAATCGAATCCTTAATGCACTACTTCAAACAAAACTTTTTTACACGCCCACCGCAGGTACAGGTAAGTAAGAAAGTAGGTGCTTTTGATTTTGGAAAAGAATTTCCTTATGTTTGCCAAATAATTATTTATTTAAGATGGGGATTTTGTTTAGAACACGTCGAATTTTTAGACAATATGGCACTAACGTGCCGTGGTAAATAAAAGCGATTTTGGTTTTCATTCTTTTCGAACATTAAATAACTAGTAATTAAAAGACGTTCATTATAAATATTCAATAGCATTTTATATTTCAATAATAATAGTTACACACAAGTCGTGTGATTGTTGGATAACCACTGACACGCCATGCAGCCCTAAGGTGTCCTTGCCTTATGGGTACTAGAAAACGGATATTGATTTATAGATTTTACACAGAGACCAATGCAAAATAAACATGTCCATGCACACAAATATTTGCGTGGTGCGGGAATCGAAGTCGCGACTGAAGCTGACAATGTTATCCGATCGCCACCACGATCATGAAATATTAAAGTAATAAACAAATTAAAATTTGTTTTTGCCACGATAAGCTGCAGTTAATGATTACTCTTATGAGTTTTATTAAAATTATGAAGTTAAAATATTTATTTTATACAGGGTGACTGGTGACAAATTTGCAATACTGAAGGAGAGCACTCTGTACTCGATTCTGATCATAAATATGTAATTAAATTAGGTACTTATTTTTTTACCAGAAATCCGTATGAATAAATTAAGAGACCTTACTACACTTTTCCCGACGCACTGCCTCAGTCAATACGCACACAGCAGTGTTCCCGCCACACGCACACCACCACCCATCAAGTATTTATTGTGTTACGCTAATGTAACCATGCGTTGAGTAATGAATTCTTTAACTTTCGGAAAAGTTTACTCAGTAAATAATTAATATTTATTTTTTAATTTATTTTTTCTCTTCATGTATGATCTTTAACTAACACGTCCTAGAATTTTGAAAATGACCCAACAGTCACCCTGTATACACAAGTACACCTACATATCTTACGATATTTCTTCTAAAACACCTAAAACAGCAAACATCCCTGATTCCTATAATCAAAAAGTAAAGAAGGTTACCCATAATCGAAAATCTGAAATTCCATAAAATCCTAGGAACTTCTGTGTACGGATGAAAAACAAAAAACATACAAAGAAAAGTAAGCTCTATCTGTTAACTTTGAGGTTAAAAGTAGCTGTAGCAAGGTTAATCTGAATTTAAAATTACTTTGGGGCTCGACCAATAACAGCTTAGCGTTCCGTTTTCCTTTTCGCACTTTAGACACACCTGGGAGCGTCTTAAAAAGTTTTTATGTTGATATTTGGCCCGATTTAACAGCTTGGACATTTATAGTAGGAACTTTTATGTTAGATCATGCTGAATCTTAAGGTTATAAAAAAAGCGCATTGTCTTTCTTGGCATATCTATGTAATGTAATATAAATAATATGATATAAATAATATGAATTGTTCCCACGAAGGCGCTTCCCGCGAAGGCGCTCCATCGGATGAACGTCAAAATCTAGGTAGTACACACGTAGACAAAATGAATTTGAATATAAAATCAAGCAAATAGAATTATTTTATAAACTTATCTAATAAAGTATGAAATGTGTGTGTACATCGTTTTAAACCTTCCCCTTGGACCACGAAAGAGCATAGTCGTGTTTTAGCTTCGTTTTTTTAATTCATAAAAGTTTAAATAAATTTAGTGAAAATCACTGAACTACCAGGAGCGCAGCGCGGTCGAGGAGATATCATAACATCTGCGTGAGTGCATCTCTTTCTTTCTTCAAAGAGAGCAAATAAAGCAAAAAAAACCTATTACATGTACCTTCTAGAATTAATTTAAAGTCAATTAATCCGCGATGTCGACTTAGGGTCAGCTTACGTAGTAACAGTTTCATTAACGTATCGTTTCACTCCTGAAAGTTGCCGCAAATCATGCACAATTTCAGTTGTATTGCATTCAGAAAATATTAGCTAAATAATTAATAACTGTGGTAAATTAAATCAAATCCAACCAGAATGTTTTATTTTTCAAATAAAATCTAATCGAATACTAAAATCTAAGTGATACTGACAGATTTAGTATCATTACAGCAACTGTCACCCGCACCATGTTACAACGAGAAAAAATTAAAAAAAAAGAAAGTTGAAATTTATGTTTTAAATTTTTGTGTGTAAGAACCCTGATCTGATGTAAAAGTAGAATAATCAGGGTTCCCCTGGCTACCGACTACTCTAAATATAAAGTCTTCCGCTATCGCCAGCAGGACGCTGATTAGTTCCGGCTGGAGTTGTAAGAAACTCGAGTCTTTTAGTCTTCATTTCGATACTTGAGTCGTTTTTCAACACTAGGACTCGTAATATTGTCTTATAATATTTACACATAATACACTAATACATAATACAATACACATAAATTAGTCACATAATATTGTCTTAAGTTTTCATTAAGATTCATACTATTAAATAAAACACTTTTTAACCGGATTTCGACCACGTGACCACATCGAGTCGGTTAAAAAGTGTTTTATTGACTCGTTAGTCACATTGAGTTCGAATCCTTTGAGTCTTCTGAGTCTTCCGAGTCCTTTTGAGTCCTTTAAGGTCTTTGAGCTAGACCAGGCCTGGCTCACTCCGCACGGTACATTCGTTATTTACCTACAGCGAAGCGCTCCGCCGGCGGATTTCGAATTGATCGTGTGTCACGCGCGCGCCCGTCGTCGGGACGTTGTAGATACCTACCTACCTAATAGCACTCACAGTAATTCTATGATCGAGGTCGCAAATAGTATTTAAAAATGGACATAAAAAGAAACAAATTCAATTAGATTAGGTATGTTTAGATTTGATTATGTTAAATTTAGTAAACAAAACATAGGTAGTATCACTAATTATTCGTCGTAACTTTTTTTTCAATTTGTACATTAGGTAAGTTGAAATAATATTTTTTACAAAGGTAGAATAACAGTAATACCTACATCGGTAGATACTTAATTACAAATAAGGAGATTAATTATTCTTCACTAGGCAGCAACCCTAACAGCGTAAGAAAAGATAAGAGGCATGCGATAGAAAGAGCCAAAACTTCTAGGTATATAAATTTTCAGGTATGTAATGCTGTGCGAGCTGAATTCCACCGTATCGCGTCGTAGCAAGACTCGAATTTATTTAGATCTTCTTGCGGAATAATTCTTCTGTACCGGTACTATTACTTATTCTGTGGCTATACTCAATACTCAATACTCAATTCTTTATTGCTGCCTTAAAACATTTTTATACATGGTAACAATAATTAACCATAAAATGACAATTAAGGGCCTTGTTAGGCGCTGCAATTTTGGGAGAGAGGAGGAATTTGCATGACTATAAATAATGTACTTTGTTTAATTTAATATACAGTAAATTTAAAAATAAAATATTTCTCCGATCTATTTTAGTAGTTTATCGGTTAGAAATTCATCTAGAGTGTAGTAGCTTTTCATGATTAATATTTTCTTCAATGTTTCTAAAAAATGTTTAGTGTTTGTGATATTCTGTATGTGTTTAGGTAATTTATTGTAAATTTTTGCAGACATTGCTAGGGGACTGGCCGAATGTAACTGAAGTTTTGAGTGTGGAAACTGTATTTTATTCTTATGTCTAAGTGTGTATTTTGATTTGATATCTTCTCTTTTTTCATAGAGTTCTGGATATAAACGAACATACTTGCATATTTCCAGTATATATACACATGGTAGAGTTAATATTTTTAATTTTTGAAAATATGGTTTACAGCTTTGTCTATTTTTAACGTTTACTATAATTCTTATAAGTTTTTTTTGAGCTATAAATAGTGTTTTAAAATCAGTGCTATTTCCCCACAGTAAAATACCATAGCTAAACCATGAGTAAGCATATGCATAGTACATAGTGACAGCTGTTTCGAGGTCAGTAGTTTTTTTTATTTCTCGAAGAGCGTATGTGAAACTTGAGATTTTGTTTCTTATTTTATTTACATGAATTTTCCAATTTAAATTTGAATCAATGTCTATGCCAAGCAATGTAAATTTAGTTACGAGTTCAATGTTTTTGTTGTTAAATTGTATGTTTATATTTAATGGTTTTCGTTGGTATGGGTAAAATGATATTAATTTAGTTTTTTCTAAGTTTATCTCAAGGCTGTGTTCTTTTATCCAAGTGTTTATTGTATTTAAAGTAAAAAGTATCTTTTCATTTAGAGTTTTTCTGTCGTTGGATGAAACGAGGACAGAGACATCATCCGCAAATAAGACACAATATTCTTTTAAAATGTTGGGAAGTTCATTCATTATATATTATTCATTATATATATTCATTTATATATAGGCTAGACTAAGTCATGAACTTTAGTTGGTGTATCATATTATCCAATGTTGTGCGGCATTTGCACCAGTTTTAGAAAACGCTGGTTAATAACCCGCAAAAACTATTTACGGTATTCACTTCAGTGCGGTTATAGCAAATGAAATTAATTCGACCTTGAAGTAAAAGTTGTGTTGGAACATTGTGTCATTCTAATTTGGTCTTTTAGTTTTACTAAGCTGCTTTATTGCTAAACAATATGGAGGATAGGCATGAGGTCTTTTAAAAAGACTCAGTCTTTGAACTCTTTTTAGCAGAGCTCAAGTCTTTTTAAAAAGATCCTTCAAATTCTGAAGTACTTAAGTTCGAAGTTTTAAGACTCGAGTCTTCAAAAAAAGACTCAAGTCTTATGACATAGGACGAGTCTTTTACAACTCTAGTTCCGGAAAAGTTTTATGGAGAGCTAGTCCATTGCACTATCATCTCCGATCTCATTTGCATTTATCATCAGGTGGTATTAAGGACAAACGCGGGGTTAATGACCGATAACAAATATTTATTCAGTGCCATCGGAACCAGGAGTAAACACCCAAATTTAGGCCAATCCCTTAAACAGATTTCGATAAAAAGGGTGCTCTTCAAATAACACAACAAACGCAACACAAGGCAATAAAATAGTAGTGAACTAACAATGTAAAGCCCTGTTTATCAGCAGTATATTCTGATATTATCGTGAACGCAAAACTATAACGGGATCGCATATCAATTGATGCACGAAATAGCTTAGTTGAGCAACTAATGTTTTTAGATATTGCTATGGATCGATACTGGATGTTTTCATACAGCGCCATCTAGTTCCAAACTTAGCTGGGTTTGTGACATGGGCACTCGATAACAGATACCGCTTTTGTTAATATGGTAATCGTTCTAACCAAAGTTTTGAATACCAGACCAAAAGCCGACCATTTAGCCTAGGATACCTTTAATAACATAGGAAATTCAAATAGAATAGCTCGATCGTGCCCCGGGCTCGTATTTACAAAGGCTATACTGTTTGAGTCACGAGTCAAACTCCAATAGAGGAGCTTTTGTTTATGCATATTACTCGACAATACCTAATCTATCTCAGTAAAAAAATTGTCTTAAATGGATTAGCTTTAGGTCTTGAAATTTTCAAAGAAATGCAAAGACAAAACCTAGTACTGTATAATACATATTCACTCAAATAGATAAGCTTTTGTCGAGATAAATAAAATAATAACTAAAATCCCCAGACAATCACAACAACTGCATGGCCACCAAGTAAGCATAGCTTGTGTTATGGGATACCATGTAGCGAAGAGGAATATAAATACATAAATAGATATTTTCACTCTGTACTTACGAACAAAACCTAATCAAGTAGAGGCTCACCGCCATCTTTGGTTATCGCGAACACGATAGGTAAAAAGTGGTTTTGGCGTATTTATGGGGATGCAACATAGATAACGCAAATGCATGTACCTACTTTGCGTGTACGAACCCCGACCAAGCATCAAGGTCGGTCACTGCTAGCTTCAGTCCACGCGTATGTATGTCTGTTAGAAAATCGATATCACATTATCGATATCGTTTTTAGTAATCGATTTTATCGGCGGCATCGCTGTCTTTGAATCGGTTTGTATTCCCAAGCAATAAATATCAGCTGTGACGTCAGAGTAGGTGTAAAAAAGTCGTCACGCTAGGTTTTAATACAAATCGTGACATTTGCGTTGTCTGTGTAGATGTTTGTCTGTGGCTGCAACAGTATAATGGGGAGTTTTCTGACAGCTCATAAAAATTAGTTCAAAAAACCTCTATAGATGGCATTTTTAAAAAGCCGAAGGCGTTAAGTCTCTAAACTATAATGTAGGTAAGTGGTATCTACCATATATGGTTATTTATACGTTCAATTTCTGATACAGACATCAATTAATTTATTTTATTTTTAAAAACGCAGTGTGGAATAAATTCTTCGCCTTCGCCTTTTGTAAAGCGCCATCTATCGAAGCCTTTTGTACCAATTTTGTACAGTTTTGTTTTTTTAATGAGCTGTCAGAAAACTCCCCATTAAATATCATCGATGTTTTCAAAAGTCGAAATCGTATTTTTTAGTAGCGAAATTTTAAAAATAAAATGTATTACCTATAATTTATACTTTTGAAAGTATGGAAATATGTAAACATTGCAAAGACAACTTGCTTGTTTACTCTTATAAATTGATTTATTGGAACGTTAAATTATTGTTTGTGAAAAGAACTTCTAGGTAGGTACATATTTAGCATTATCATAAGTAAGCCCACATTTTGTAAATTTTAGGCATGTTTCATAACTTAATATTGAATTTGAAAGTACAACAATGAATGATGGTGGTTAGTTCCGATCTTTGCCACGCGCTAAAAGATCCTTGTCGGACCAAGTGTCGGACTATTACAGTGTATTCAATATCGAATCATGAAAACTTAAGACATTAATTGACACTTTTTGACAAGAACTAATAGTTATCAGAAAAAAAGACCTTTTAGATATCTCTATCAATATGACGTAAATACATTTACCACCATTCATTTATGTCAATTTATTGAACTATTATTTACCGAGTTCCAATTATCAACCCACTTCAAAAAACGGAGGTGGTTTTCAATTCGTCTGTATGTTTTTTTAATGTTTGTTACCTCATACAATTGTTCCTCAATCACGGCAGGACCTCGACTGATTTGGAAGAATGAAATTGGCTTAGTGATAATGTACTTTTTATCCCTATATTCCCGGAGAGTTAAAAATTAGGCCGGTACATAAATATAATAGTTAAAACGTTCTGAAAAGGCAGTTTTACTCAGCACAAGAGCCATACAGTGTGGACAGCCCAAGAAGCTGATCTCCACTTAGACAAGGTGTACAAAAAGAACACTTAGGATAATTATGTTTATATCTGAAGAACTTAATTTAAAAAAAAAACCTTTTAAAGATAATCAGATATATTGAAACGAAATTTACAAGCACAGCACTTTTACCAACTTTCAAAACATTACTTACTACACCGTCAATATAATATTCAAAACCAGACTTACAGTAAATATCCTACTCGTATAAAAATACTTCCTTTGTTATTCAATATCAATGTCCTAGCTAAACCTAACTAGAATAACAAACCTAGGTATAACTGGAATGACAAACTTCTTAAATTACAAGACAAGTTATAGATTCATTACATATCTATCGCATATAAATAAGTTTGCTGTACTATTCCTATAAAAACTAAATATTACAGTTGCGAGTCTTCGCCTAAAGGTAACTCTTTTAGTTTGTTAAAACTCAAAATGCAAATAACTTTTTAAATATTTTTTTATTCTGTGTCTTACTTAGTAAAAGGCATCTGAAAAGATTTTAAAGATTCATGAAAAAGGGATCTTTGTAACATAAGTGACCCTTCTCACTTATTTAAATATAGCTGCCACTATCTTTCCTTTAACTATCTACGTATTGTCCATTCTTTTGTTGTACTATTTTCATTTTAAAAGTAGAAAACTTATTTTTCGAGAAACTGTATTTGCTTGGCTTTGCCGTGGCCATGTATTTTATAAAACTTTAGCGGATATTCGATAACGTTTTATATAGTTAGGCTATTTCTAATGAACATGTTGACGTTATTGGTTATTCAATACAAATATTTTTTATTCATCTGTTAGGTATTTATAGACGCCCTGTATAAACTCATTTTTAATTCCTTATGCAGTTTATACGCGACCTGCTTGAAAATGTCTCGAGCTAAGTGCGGTAACTGCATGCATTGAAACTCTAACGAAAGACCATTTTTAATTACATTTCTACTGAAACCGGGATTGTTCTCGTATTTACTGACTAAAAGAACAATAGCATTAGTACCGTTTTATTCGTGTTGCAATTTTTACAGTGTTCCAGTTTGTTAGTCAAAAGACAAACCGTTTAATTTATTAAAGTTTTGCTCACGGTTATGTTGACAGTTTAACATGGTTTTAATTTGAATTTCGTTGGTTTTTGGATATCTCTATTGTATAAAGAAATTTCAATATTAAAATGAATATTATGATGAGAATTTCGGATTTGTTTTCTCTACTTACAACATATAAAGGGTGGGTCACTTTTGAAATTCAAGGACGTGATAGTTTGAGAAGAGAAAAAGTATAATAAGATATAAATAATAATTATTTACTGAATAAACTTAACCGAAAGTTAAAGAACTTATTACGCAACGCATGGTTACGCTAGCGTTGACAGCGTGTCGTGTGCCAGGTCACATGACGCGATTGTCTCAGGTTTTTGTAAAGTAAACGGTATCATAGTAGTATTTGTTTAAAGGGAATTGTAGTGAAAAAATAAGTACCTACTTTTATTACATAATTATGATCAGAATCGAGTACAAAGTGCTCTCCTTCAGTATCTTAAATTTGTCACCAGTCACCCTGTACTTATCCCGCTATTATTAACTCAACGCGGTTGAAAGGAAACCGTGAGTGTTGAGGAAAACATGCTTTGAATGTTTAATTATCCTCATTTTATTATTTAGCAGGATAAAACCGGAATAGATGTCTAGTTTTTGAATAGTCCTCCCAATTTTAAACTACTCATTTATCATTAACAATTCTTATAAATATAGCTTATTTAATTATTAAAGGATTTGACTTGGGTTACTTATTTTTGTTAACTATCAATAACATTTTTTGTACAATTTAATTTTAAGCGGATTCTTTGTTAGGTAGTTCTAAATGGAGGGGTTTTACTTACTATTGTTTTACAATCTCCATCAAAAATCAATGCTATGATGGATAGATATATAGATAACAGAAATCATGGTTGTAAAATATTCTGTATGAAGTCCTTAGACGACATTATTTTTGATTAATGGGTACAGAAGGCAGCAGATCAAGTGTGACAAGCTATTTTTAAATTAATGTCGATTGCATAGAGTTCGGATTCATTATTTTTCGACAGCCTCGACCTGCAGCCTTCTGTACTTACATTAGTGGCATTGATTTATTAATTTCCCACGACGTCTTTCGTGCTTCGGTGGGCATGTTCAGAAGTCGGTCTGGGTGATCTATTTCAGAGCCCTGGGAGTCTCAACATCCACCAACCAGCGCTGGGCCAGCTAGGTGGTTCATCAATATATATTAAACTGTTCCGTTACTGACTGAGTGACTGAGTGACAGACAACGTACAGCAGTAACTACTGGGCGTGGAGAGCTGAAATTTGGAACATACATTCTTTAGGAGATGTAAGGGTGCATTAAGGAAGGGATTCCCGAAATTTCCACGGGAACGGGAATTATCGGACTGTTTAGTTTGTATGAAAAATCTTAGTCCTTCAGTTCACTGATTTGATACTTAGCCTAAAGGTTCTTCAATGAGTGACTGGTTGTGTTATGAAAGGAATTCCCGAAATTCCTATGGGAACGGGAAATATATGATGTTTTAGTTTGTATGAAAAAATCTTATTCCTGGAGTGCACGGTTATGATACTTGGTATAAAGGTTCTTCAATATTACGGAAAAAAATACCAAAATTTCCACGGGGTAGGGAAAAATAAGAGTTTTATGTTCGTGCGCGTACGAAGTTTCGGGAAAAAGCTTGTACTCTATAAACCTCATCTTTACCCAGGGGAGAGAACCATGACCCTGCAGAGGGCTATTTAAAAAAACTTGTGATGGTGACTTAGTTTTTCTTGATATATGTTAATTTTAGTATTAGGTATTCTATTCTATTTGCCTTTACATTTTATATTCTGAACTCGTTTATTGCACCTATTGCAATGGTCAAATATATATTATCCTTTTGAAATGGTCCTATTTAAAATGTATTAATATTATGAAGCTTATACTGGACTGGGAGCGAAAGAAAAACGTAGAATGTGCCAGCTGCTTCTCTTCCCGGGCATACTATAAAAGTTTGTTAAGGGACAGAGGTTTTAAAGGCGTTTTTGTGGGTGATAGGCTGACTCCATGTCACTGCAATGGGCTCTCTCCATCTTTATAATGCCTCCAAATGTGTCAAACGTGACATCAGATGGTCTTGTAACTTCTTGTGTTCTGCCTACTCCATAAGGGATACAGGCATGACGATATAAGGGATACAGGCATGACGTTATTTATGTATGTACAATAAACGGAGATTTATGAGGTTACTGTTGTGAATAATTTATTTAATAAAAAACGACGCTTCTTAAACGTATTCTATTTTTGATAAAAAATCGAAGGTTTTACGGGGAGGTCACCCCAGAATTGCTAGTATGAATAGGCCATATTTACATTTATTAATTTTAAAAACTGTGTATAAAGAATATTTTCAAGACTTGGGACTTATAATTTTTCACGGGTTCTTTGAGTCTTTTAAGTCCGTTGATTTGTACATGCTTCTTTTCATCAAATAGCTCGTTGAGATCAATTGAAACTTGAGTGTAATACTTCTAATCTGATTTTTATATAGGGGGAAAAAACACACAATTAATAAAGTCAGTTTTCAGAACAAACTTCAATGTTGAGTGTTTTGTTTTCTTTTCTTTTCTTCGATGATGTAGCTGGCTGGTGTAGCGGTAACATACATTGCCTTCTATGCCAGAGGTCCTGGGTTCGAATCCCGGCGGCGGTAGATATTTGTGAGATGAACACAGATATTAGTCGTCAAGTCATGGATGTTTATATGTTTATTTAAGTTTATTCTAATAAAAATACGTATTTCTTCAATATGTATGTTTATATATTTCTTAAGTATATCAGTTATCTAGTATCCATAACACAAGTTCTTTAAGAAACTTAATTTGGGCTAGACAATGTTTTATTTTATTTATTTTATTTTTTATTATGTTGTGTGAGTGTCAGAAATATTTAAATTTCAAAATTTAAATTCCTTCCTTAAATTACTTTGAAAGCTGAGGTTTGTTCTGAAAACTCTGTCTTTTATTAATTGTGTGTTTTTACCCCGCATTTGACCTCGGTCTCACTGATGGTAAGTACAAATAAGTCGAAGGACATATTGGGTTAAATAAGGAACTGTAGGCCTATTACGGTTCTTTCATGACATGGCATGATAAACAAGATTTTTGTGATACAATGATCAACAATGATGGCATAATGAATGAACGAATTCCACATTTGCATGCAAGAGGCATTGCATTACCTTTTGCAATGACAGTTTCAATTATATCATCTATGGCTTATAAACGTCAATTGAAAAAGGTGAACCCACCTCTATGATATGGTTGTTTCTTGATTTTATTTGTTTTTTTTTCCGTTTCGTGTGCTTTCATAAATATATTTTATTATTAATATATACTGGGATTATTGTGTCCAGTGTACATGGCAACAGCTTATCTAAGAGATTTCGCCGAGGAGAAGAGGCTGAAGGCGGACCTCAAAATTAAAAGGAGGATGATACGTGATGCCAGTGATTATATTTTCTTTTTCTTTTTTTTTTCTAACTTTCGGTTCAGTTTACTCCGTAAATAATTAATAATTTTTTTTTTTCATGTATGATCTCAAACTATCACATCCTCAAAATTTCGATAGTGACCCACCAGTCACCCTGTATATGTGGAATCTCCCATTTTTTATCTAACCTACTCATACTAATATTACAAATTTGAAAGTTTGGATGTTTGTTCATCAATCATGGCTGAATGGCTAGACGGATCTTGATAAAATTCTGCATAGTAATAGTTTATAGTCTGTAAAAGCACATAGGCTATTTTAAATCCATATATTCTCGCAGGATTAGAAATTGCGCGAGTAGAACCATTTTTTTAAATAGTTTCGAATTAACAGTTAGCTCATATACTAAGTATACCTACGTGGTTTCATTTGATGCCCCTCGCTTGTATGTAATAAGATGTTGTTTTATTTCACTGTAAAAAATCCTTTATAGGGAAAATGTTTATCCCCGACCTTGACCAGATTGTCGATCCCTTGAGAGCCTGCCCACGCTTCGCAACGTCCGTAAGGTGTCGCCACTCGACTTGAGTGCTGATTTAATTTTATTATTATTTTTAAGACTTTTTTAAACGTAATACATATGCATATAAATCAAAATTATAGATAATTGAGTTTGAAATTACTAAGAATAAAAAGGAAACAAATGTTCAGAGATATTTACTACCGTGGAATCGTAGACAAATAAAAGTTGGTTTGGAAAATAAATTTAATCAAAATAAGTAAGACATGGCAGACAAAATGAGTTTTTTTTTAATTATGTACTTTCATTGTGAAAGTATTTACTAGTTATTTATTTATCATTTATTAACACTCTAACACCATAGTATTTATTACAAACTTTAACTCTAATTACCTATCCGCAAACAAAATAAAAATAATTATGTGCATTTAATCACATTAACGTCGCTGGTTTAATGCTTCGTTTGATTTGGAGTTCATGGTTTGACTGACCAGAAAAATTTGTGGACGATCCGCACGGATTTTACTGGCAATAATCGGGCGGATCGTCCACTATAAAAAGAATATTTTCTATAGGCAATTCACAGGAATGCAATTTGTTTACGTGCGAATCTTCCCCTCAAAAATTTTGTAGTAATCATCGCACGAATTTAATACACGCTTTGTGTTTTATGCAATACAGTAAAGATTAAGTACGCTAAAGCAGAACATTGTTAAGGGTTCATTAGAGGTTTAGTATTTATTATAAATATAACTTCCGTTATTGAAATAAAATGGGACACAAAATAATCAACAACTACTACAAAATATCAAAATACATATAGTTTGTTAATGAATATACACTTAAAGTTAACCTCCACAATAAACTTAAATATATTTCTTATATAACGCAATAAAAAGAAATAGTTTGCAAATGGGTTAAATAAAATGTATTACTACTTGTGATGCGGCGGCGATTTATGTAAAGGGCATTCTAGTGAAAAATTAAGTACCTACCTACTTTTATTACATAATTATTATCAAAATCGAGTACAGACAGCTCTCCTGTCACCAGTCAGCCTGTATATTTCGACGTATATTTCGAGTCAGTCGACGACCACTTTGGCATTGGGCTATCTGCCTTAGATGCCTGTGGTTGCGGGTTCGATCCCCGCACGGAACCAGAAAAAAAAATGTTCCGTGAACGCGCAAATCTTTTGAGAGCCGAACTCTCGACTGAGAACAACTACTTGCCGGATAAAAAGTTACTCAGGTAGCGCGAAGATCCAAGTATATATGTCGCAGTAATCTGGTGGAATTAGGCACTCAATTGGACGCCTAGGCCGATAGTTGATTGAACACGAAAAACTCAACGTTTAACAACTTGGCGTGTTGAAAGTTAGCCCTTTGAAGATGGCTGACCAAAATTCAGCCAAGTGATTTAAATTTGGTACAGTTTTGGATAAAGTAATAAAACAAGTAGGTCATGGTACAATTATCTGTCATGAGCATGACGGACAAACCAGTCAAGCAAAATTTTTTTTTATTAGATTTTTTTTTTATTTATTTCAATTACAAGGAAATAAAATCTATTGTGGCGCTCGCTCGGCTCGCGCGTAAATATAAATATCATAAATATAATAAGATAAGTTCCGTTTTAATGTTTTAATATTTAAACCAAACATCATAAATTTAACAATATCCAATTTAACTAAATGGCTAAACAACGTTTAGCCAACTGGTTAAACGTTGCGATCAACGACTTGACTAATAGTCCTTAAGCCAGTTGAAACGGCCTAGCCGTCCAATTGGGTGGCTAATTTAACCTGCAACATATACACATTCAAGCTGAAGATTTTGTTTGAACGGCTAATCTTTGAACGTAGGGGTCAGAGAAGAGAAACATTTTTGCATACCTTGCGGTAATATCCTATTATACAGGGTTGTTTATTAGTCACCAGCCAATTTTTTTTACACAATAAGTATAATTTATAGAACTGGTTTTTGCAACAAAACGGTATGTATTTTTTTTACAAGGAAATTAATATATTCAATTAACATAGCCCCCAATTCGCGAAATGTATAGCAAGTAATAACAGCTACCGGAAAAATAATAAACAATTTTTTGGGCCCAATGGTTATGAAGTGGTTAGTATTTTAAAAAATATTGAAAATTCCCTGTGATGTTCTTTTCAGCCTTTTTCCTACAAATATAAACTTTTAATCGGTTTAATTTTTGAAATATAGCCTTGAGTTATGCTTCTATCAATTAAATTTTAAGTCGTCTGCTTTAGTTTAGAAGAAAAAGCCTCGTTTATCTGAACCAAAATTTTCTCAATCAGAACAAGATTTCCTTCAACTTTAACCTGTTGTACTGAAAAAAAAATGCATGATGCCTTTCTGGCAAGCTGTTTCAAAGGTTTGCTCATTTAATTAAAATTTCAAAATGGTATCATACTTGTAAGATTACTTCTAAAATAAGGCAAAAAATAACAATTTACTAGAAACCATGCAAAATTGTTCCAATTACTTAATTATTTAAATGTTAGGGTATTGTAAGAGTGTTTTACATTTTAGATATTGTAAGAGTATAACACCGTGTTTTACATTTTCAGGGTACAAATTTGTAATGAAAATAGCTCGCAAACACTATTTTTTTCAAATACCTAGAAGATTGACATAAGAGATGAAAGATCTCAACTATTTATCAAATTTTTATGAATTTTGAACAAATAAGTTATCAAAGTTTGAAATAAACGTCACGATATATTAACGCCGCTAAAATAGATCGCATACAACTGTATCTAGTAACGCAAACGAGGGAGAAAAAGTACCGCGTACAAAAAGTTAAATTCAGGCGAAGTTTTTATTCGTGGAGCGTACTTTTTACTCCGCCGCGGAGAAAAGTCCGCCGTCTGCGCAGGCCATTTAGCAAAGCATGGTCACTCTAATGGCCTGCGCAGACGGCGGACTTTTCTCCGCGGCGGAGTAAAAAGTACGCTCCGCGAATAAAAACTTCGTACTTTTACTACAGTACTTTTAATCCCTCGTTTGCGTTACTTGATACAGTTGTATGCGATCTATTTTAGCGGACAAAAAAGTCCGCGGACAAAAATCCCTCGTCTGCGCAAGCTTTAAATTGTGAATGAATGCCATTAAAATAAAGTCGACTACGCCCTAGTACAAAACATCTTTTAGTACTACGTCGTAGTATTAACAATGAAATGCCGCATTGTAGTACCTGTATTCATCAACAGCGGCTGTAAAAGAGAAGCCATATCTTAATTTTTTTGCTACTGAGCAATACTAAAATATATGTGTTAAAATGTATATGTTAATAGCGTTTAAATCGTATCAAAGAAAATAACATTGATCAATCCTCAAGCACACGAAGTTGTTAGCATCTCATATATTAATTAACGAAGTTTATTCAGATCTATTGTAAGTAGGTGAAGTTTCCATTTGGAGACAAACATTGTGGCTTAAGTCGAGTTAATTAAACTCCAAGAACTGCCACTGCTGAATTTATTGAGACCCTGGCAAAAGGTCTTCTGCCATTCATCACGGAAAACAATCAGTTTGTCTAATTAGTTTATCAAATGGATATAACAATGGCGCTGAATTTAAGCAGAAATACCTAGGCTTATTATACTTATTATTATACCTAGTTCCCTAATCTTTTGTTTGTTGTACGAAAAAAGCTCTAACAGTTTCTTAAAAATACTTAATAGAACAATTAATCTCATGAATTACTTTAAACTTAAAAATGTTGTAAGAGATGTTTTTTAAAATATAAATTGGATTATACCTAAAAAGATATGAAAAAAATTTGGACTAAGTAAAAAAGTCTTAAATAAGTACATATACACACAAAACATAACACTTTCCTTACCATTAAACCATAAAGTCTTCTTTTTTTATTTTATTTTATTTCAATAATGTCTTGTTTTTTATTGATGTTTTTATTTATTGTACATAAAACTTAACTTTAAACTTAATATATTTCTTTTTTGGTTTCTTGTTTGTTGCACTATAGATTTTTTTTTCTTTTTTCCGATTGTATCAAAAATAATTCTATAATATTTTTTTTTTTCTTATAGAGTTGTTGCTTTTTACCTTACTTTTTTAAAATCTTTTTTATTATTGTATTTGTGTATTTCTATAATTGGCTCCATGTATCATTAAATTTTAAGTAAACAATATGTTAAATTTGTGCTGTTGAAATACCAATAAATAAATAAATAAAGTCTTAAATAAAATAACTTCAAATAATAGCACCCTAAAATCCTTGGAAAAACGAGGTATAATGCTTTTTTAAAATGGATATTATTTTTACCCGACTACGGCGAAGCAAAAAGGAGGGTTATGATTTTGACCTGTATGTATGTATGTCGGTATGTTCCCTCATAACTTCTAAACTAGTTATTGTAATGGAACAAATGAGGTGTCGTTAAAGGCGTCTTGCTATGGCTAAGATTGTCCGCTGGTTATGGCGACGTATGACGTATAAAATACATTTCAAACATTTACATTTTTACATTCCATTTTTAAAATATATTTCAGCGGAGACAGTTTTCTTGTTTCCTTCATTTTAGAGCGTGTTCTTAGTATGGTTTTAGATTTTATACTTTTTTTCACATTTTACTTTCTAGCTTTTAAATAAAATGTAAAGAATTAAGAATACTTAATTCATACAACGGTGTTACATATCCCAGCTTTGTATTTTTAGTTAAATGTCGATATTGTAATTTTCCTTTCCGAGCCATAGACACATTTTAATTTTAGTTTTTAACAGCCTTATAAATACTGTCGAAAATTACCTAAACAATATCGAATTGGGTCAGTAAAATAATGTATACCTAATACTATGTAAACTGAATAATAAAAAATAACACACTAACAAAACAGTGTGAAAAATCTGGTTACAAAGTATTTTATAAACGTCTTTCAAGAAGTATTCCAATGGGAGCCATTCTGAGGGACGTGTAACTGTCGCAAAAATATTTCTGTGTAAAAACTAAACGAATACGTGCTTGGAATGCTATTGTGTTACCTTGATACAAACAAACATATTCGCAAATAAATGTTCTCCGTAGCTTTACTTGCGTGAAAGAAAAATGTGAGAAAAAAGTGATTTAGTACCCACCTATCATAATTTGTATGGTAAAATGATAGGTATGTTGAGAAATCACTAACGCCGCGTTTCAATATTAAGAAAACTGTTCGTTTTGCCTACTAATAGTAGAATTAGCTAAAATGAGTTTCAATAATCCACGTCTTGTCATTTAAAGTACTTCTAAATATTCTTGTATCTATTATTCGTTGGTCGTATCGATTACTCATGAGTCAAGACAGTCCGTTGAATATTGAAACCTACCATAAAATAAACATTGGATTGTGAATTTTTTGAAAGTAAGTAGAATAGAATACTTCTAATACGCCAGAATTTCTTGATTTTCCTTACCTATTTAATACATTATTATACCTACTTACAAAACGCTGCAGAATATTTTTTTTCGAGAAATTTAGTTTTCGAGATTTTTTCCCTTGTTTGTGGTATTTCAAGGGCAATATCGTTTTACTAAGAATTTATTTCCGGAAAATAACAACGTAACTTAAACACAGGCACGTGTAAGTTACGATTTAAAAATAATTGGTAAAAGATTAAGGATTAAATAAAAGTTGTGCCAATATAAAGGCAAACTTTTGAAAAAAATCAAAAATGTACAAAATTATGCATATCTCCAAAACTATAAGACTAACCCATAGAAAGTACTTGCAAATGATCCCATCTACACGCTCTGTTCCTATAGCGAGTCATGTAACAGTCACCCTGTATATGGTAGACAGCTTTGTCATCATTTATACAATTTAACACTAGTCTAGCACTAGAGGACGCCACTATCATTAGTTTAGCTAATTACACAAGAGTGCCCTAGTAGCAGAAGCATCAATGACTTATCAAGCTGAAACTAAAGAGTTCCATTAACAGACCTCTGAACTTTAAAATTTTATCGATATCCAGTAAGCTAGTTGACTTGGGTATTCATTCCTTCTTACGTTGCATCTAATCCGTTAGGTCTCGTCAGAAGTACTGGTGCCCCTGGAAGAGCCTCCGTATACTGAAGTGTGCTTTGCTTTCGTGAACGCCTTCTGTATCACTTACTCCACACTCCAGAGTTAATTGTATACTTACGATCAATAAATCATAATTTGAACTTCACTTTGCTTTTTTACGAATATTAAAACTAAAGTAATGAAGCGCGCTCGGAAACGGACGTGTCTCGCACTGCCGTATTGAATTAAATTTAATTCGCGATCCGCGCGGCTCTTGCTGCTGCACGTCACTATGGCTATGGGTTCCGAAAAATTCATAGCCAATGAGTTGTTGGCGTTCATTCAACACGCCATCGACACGATGGATGAAGTCAGCATCTTGCAAATCTGCAAGTCTGGCTTCACCCAGGAAGAGATAAGTAGCGGAAAGGCGTTACTGTACCAGACGCTCGGGAAGACCGCGCAGATGCCTTCCCGTAGGAGGGATGGTGGTGAAAGAAGTCTCCAGGACATCGTCACCCTACTGAAGGAGACCGACCCGGACGATGTTCCCGCATTTGTGGCAAAGGAACTTCACAAGTTGCCAAGCATCGGGTTCGACCACGTCGACGTAAGCAGGTTGCTGAAGGACATCACGTTCCTGAAATCAAGCCTCGCTGATGTCCAGAGGAAGCTAGATGCATCGAACACTACAATAAGTGAACTTCGTACAGAAGTATTACTTATAAAAAGTAATAACTTAGTATGTGGGTCACCAGAGTTCAATGCGTCTAAAGCGAACACGAGCCTTCGTGGAGCGCAAGTTGCATCTGTCAGCAGTCCGGAATCGGCGTTGTCGATGACGCAGGTCGCTGCGAGCGACACGCCGCGTCCCGCCGCCGCCGGTTCCCCCGCTTGCAGCGCCCCGCGCCCCGCCGCTCCCTTCCTCGCTGTGACGGAGCCGATGACTCAACGCGCACCGACTTCGCGCGCGTATGCCACCACCGCCGCTGCCGCTACATCGCAGCGGGCGACAACGGAGAAGAGGAAAAGTTGTAGCGGGCCCGCTCGCAAGACTGAACCTCCACGTCCTCGGCAGGACAAGAAGTGTGATGAGGAAGGCTTCGTCAAAGTGGAGAGAAAGAAAAAGAATCCTACCGTCCGCAACAATCGCGGCACTGCACCGCTCGTAGTAGGTCAGCTGATGCGCGGTGAAGTGCCGTCAACGCAGCTGTACGTATCCAGAGTACACTGGTCTACAAAGGTCGAGGAAGTCATAGAGTACATTCGAAAGAAAACCACCTTTACTCTGAGGGTTGAGCGGTTGGAACCTCGCCATAAAGTTAGTTTCAGCTCATTTGTGGTGAGAGTACCGACCCAACATCTGCCGACCTTCATGAAGGAGGAGTTCTGGCCGCAGGGAGTCGTCTTCCGGAAATTTCGAGGGCGACTGTCTCATGACTCGCGTCACACGTCGCCGACTTTACGTGTAAAATAGTGTCAAATTTAGTGTAGTTTTAAGTATATTTTATATATGTTAGTTTAAGGTATATATCTATGGGCCCTTTGTTTATATTTACCATCTTGTACACTTTGTGTTGCCTGAAATAAATGATTTATTATTATTATTATTATTATTAATAATGTTTGAAATTGAGCGGTGATTTCGGGTGATCAATTCAAAATGCTGTAATTGACGCTCGTAAATCTCTTTGCATTACATTTTTTGCAGTGAACTCTTGCAGTTATTTCTTTAAAATTTCAGTTTTTAATTTCATGTGCCATTGCCATCTGTTTCACTCGCAAACACACAGCTAATAGCGCCATCTACGTCGCTAAACGGAACCACAGTACGATTTGCGCAGCGAAATCATGCATGATACGACCATCGAAAAAAATTGTGCAACCTCACATATAGGGTCTTACACGGGGCTTCACGCGTTTCGTTACATCACCTACTTTCCTCTAAACCAGCGGATAGTTCCATAAATGAAAAATGTGATAAATAAAAATTACCCGACCAGGATTCGGATTTTATTTATCACATTTTTCATTTATTTAAGAATAATTGAGCATTTTAAATGCAAAAACTTAAAAACATTATTAAAACATTGCAATGCTTCACTTTAACTGGGATTTACAATTTCTGTAAAGAAATTGGTCTCGGGTGGTCTTAGCTGTAAATCTATACCATAAAATGGAGCTACGTTAGCAATATAACGTAAAAACAAAAAAAAATGTGGTAAGTAATTTCGAGGCATACCGCCAGGCCCCGGTAGCTCAGTGGAAGAGCACTCGTCCGGCAAACGAGAGGTCCCAGGTTCGAATCCTGGTCGGGTAATATTTAAATTTAATTTAAATTAATAATAGATAATAAATTAAATAATTTGGCATTGGGGTAAACCTATCTCCCTCAGACGCCAGTGGTTGCGAGTTCGATTCCCGCACGGAACCAGAAAAAAAAAATGTTCCGTATCTGGGTGTTTATCTATTTATGTATTTATATTCTAGGTTCCCCCCTAGTTCGCTATATGGGGTCCCATAACACAAGCTGTGCTTACTTTGGGGCCATGTAGTTGGTGTGATTGTCTGGGGATTTTATAGTTTTTATTCATTTATCACATTTTTCATTTATTTAAGAATAATTGAGCATTTTAAATGCAAAAACTTAAAAACATTATTAGTTCCGTAAAGCCGGCGATGTAGTAAAAACGCACGACGCCCCGCGCGACGCTCCGCTTGTCCTTGAACGTGCCCTGAGTCATATAAGTTTACAGTGGGCCTGTTGTCCTTGAACGTGCCCTGAGTCAAGTTTATAGTGGGCCTGTTGTCCTTGAACGTGCCCTGAGTCAAGTTTATAGTGGGCCTGTTGTCCTTGAACGTGCCCTGAGTCAAGTTTATAGTGGTCCTGTTGTCCTTGAACGTGCCCTGAGTCAAGTTTATAGTGGGCCTGTTTGTCCTTGAACGTGCCCTGAGTCAAGTTTATAGTGGGCCTGTTTGTCCTTGAACGTGCCCTGAGTCAAGTTTATAGTGGGCCTGTTTGTCCTTGAACGTGCCCTGAGTCAAGATTATAGTGGGCCTGTTTGTCCTTGAACGTGCCCTGAGTCAAGTTTGTAGTGGGCCTGTTTTTTCCTTCTTTCTAGCAATATAATCTATGTAGACAAATAATAACACTTGGCTTCAATGGATTTATAAATATCTATGTATGCTATGTAATATTTTCATTAATTTGAAACAATTTTTATTGTAAGAAAGTTTGTTCAATAGCGGCGATTTACTTAGTCCGCGAAGTTAAAGTTTTGGTAGGTAAGTGCATTTTTCTGTTCAAATCGGTCCTTCCAAGAACTCATTTGTTTTGGGTTTTATTATTTTTTCTCGAACAATTTTTGAAACTCCTAAATTTACAAATTGAAAATAAATACATACGTTTGTCTTTCTGTGAAATATCTTTCATAAATAATAATGAAGAAACTAAAGACCAAGCAGCATAATTTGAGACTTTTCCCTAGTTGGGAAAATCAAACAAAAAATTATAAGACATCATTTGACACCATTACTTTTTTAATTCACATTCTAAAGTCATTCTTAGTTAGGCATATTATTTAAAATGGTGATTTCATTTTCAAGAATGTGTGCTCATTGATGTGACATAGAGAAATATGGACACAGAAATGACAAATGCCAAAAATATTTCTAACATTTTCATAGTTAATTTTCAGCTCACATTGGTGGGTCAAAACATAAAAAAAGATAGACCACGTCCATTACAATCTCGTGTATCCTCAATCATCTGATACACCTATATTTATGTATTTTGGTATCCGTGATTATAGCTTCCTGAAAATTTGAAACACATTTAGCTTTGTAGTTTATTCATTTAAACTGCTTAATAGCAGCAATACAAGTATGAGATGATTCGAAGGAAAAATTTGAAAAAACAAGTGACGAAATATATAAAATACTAGCTGACCCGGCAAACGTTGTTTTGCCATATAAATAAAAAAAAATAGATGTTGGCCGATTTTCATAGATTCCGAATAAGCACAAAAAAATTCATCAAAATCGGTCAAGCCGTTTCGAAGGAGTATGGCAACGAAAACTGTGACACGAGAATTTTATATATTAAGATTTCATTTGATAAAATCTACTTAAAGTGAGACTGTTTTTACCTAATTTAGATTTTGGAGATAAAATATTTCCTCAGTATCTCTGTGACCTCAATAATATAATAAGATAATTTTTGGGAAGAGCTTTCATTGACGATTTGATCCTCGTCAATCATCAAAACACGAGAATTTGGAAAAGCATTGACGAAATAAGAAATGATCTAAAGTCGATCTGTATAAATCTGCCCCTAACATCATCTATTTTATTAATAATATAATATACTTGAAAGTATATTTTTAGGCACTCAAAACTTCCACTTATTTTATGTTTATCATTTGACTGGAATCTGAGAATCTGGGATATACCAATGGAATATATCTGGTAAATGAATGGTAAAATGAACCCTCACCCTTTTACCATCGGACTACTAGACGCAGACAGAACTTCCATCCGTATGTGGTAGATATTCCGAATAGTCGAACTAAGCGCTTTGACAGTTCCTTTTTGATACGGGTCGCCAAGGTTTGGAATGAACTGCCTGCGTCTATTTTCCCTGACCAGTATAGTCCTAGTACTTTTAAGCGTCGAGTGAATAGGTTTCTCGTGGATGGACGTGTACGACCTTAGTGAACATCACTTAGCATCAGGTGGCATGGAAGACAAACGTACCATGCATAACTTATAAAAAAAAAAATATCTGGTAAATATGGAACTGAAAATCTGATTTAGGTATTTCACGAATCCAGATGACTGTGAGCGTTTTAATAAGTTGTTTTTGAAATTCTTACTTGAATTTTGAATATAATCTGATCGATGGAATTTTAGAATAATGAGCCGGTTACACAATTGAAAGCATAATTTAGGCACAGTATAGATATGTACAGTAATACAGTAATTCAACTTCATACAAACAGACAAAACGCGAGCTATACCTACGCGGCTCTATCTCGGCATGCGGCCAGTCGCGAGTGTCTGCATACCGAAACAATTGTTGATTAAGCTTTTACTTTAATATGCGGATTGTTTATATTTTAAAATTTGATAATACATCTTTTCGTACGTCTCAGTCGAGGCGCAAGTATTTTTCGGTTACTAATTTATAAGACCGCTATGTTATTCAAACGTAAACATGTTTTTTTGACATAAAACATATTTTTGTTGAACACTTCCAATTCAATTCACAAAATATTTTATTTGTTTATATAAAAAATATATATATTTGCAGTTACAAAACTAAATGGAAGTAAACACAAAGTAGGCAAATGTAATTTAAATGCTGAAGGTGGGCAGCCCTGCCACATGTGAACGGACCGTGGCGCAGTAGGCATTTATTTCAAAGATGCGGCCGAGTTGAATTACTTGTAGATATTTGTACTGTGATTTAGGTTACTTCGGATATAGGGACAATATATATCTTGATCAATTTAATTTAGTAAATGTAGCTTGTGTAAGGAATATTTATTAGGTAATACTGAGCGCTATTTGCGGGCATGATAGATAGGGTATTGGAAGATAAGCTTGCTATCGACACTTACAACTAATCGTGTACGAGTATTTCAATGTTCAACTTCAATATTGTATTAAATACTGTTAATGAAAATTACTATCTGGATTTTTTTTTTTTTTAGGGTTCTGTACCGAAAGGGTAAAACGGACCCTATTATAAGAACCTATCTTACCTATTTACCTATGTTTTTAATCCGATAACCGCTGTTCATATTATATTGACAAGGAACATTACCATTGAACCATATTGCGCATGTAATAAAGTCCATTTTCCTAGTTTGTTCCATACTTTTTGACGCTTTGGTTGCTATAGGTAATTTTAACGGTGGTTTGGTCGCTACGATCTTAGCCGCAAACTATTTGGCGTCTGCGTGCTCCGATATATTTGAGGACGGGGGATGCACTCAACAATTAGAGCACTTTGAATGTGTTTGTGTTTATGACTGCTTCATATGCTTCTAAGTATTTGATAGTCTTGGCTGCCAAACACTTAATGAAGCTGACCTAAGGCTGTATCTGTTCGTCGGTCACCAGGCTGTATTTCATGAACCGGTATAACTAGACAGGTGGAATTTTCACATATTATGTATTTCTGTTGCCACTTATTTTTTTTTTATAAGTGACTAAACCCGCGTTTGACCTCAATCTCACCTGATGGTAAGTGACGATGAGGTCGAAGATGAAAGCACACGGGTTTAGGAAGGAACTGGCTCTTTATACAATATTGCAGGAACACATTACCGCCGGAGCGGTAACATTTGGCGGCAGACTTTATATAAAGGGTGATCGCTAGCCAGGCGGACCCAGAAGGGATCCTACCACCACTTTAACTACAAATACCTACTAAATAGTAAATAAAAAATATACAGGGTTGTTTTTTAGTCATCGGCCAAATTTTTTTACACATAATGTATCATGTAGGTATAGAAACGATTTTGACAATATAGAAATAGATCTTTTCTTACCAGAATATTAATATGTTCGCTGACGCATTAAGCAAAGCATGGTCACTCTAAATTATGAACGAAAACCATTAAGAATAAAGACGACAACGCGCTACTACAATAGTAAATTATGTAACAAGTGAGCTAAGTTGCTAATTACAGTCGAGGCTGTCGAGGCTTAATAATGAGCCGAGACTGTAATTAACAACGCTCACGAGTTACATACGACGTTTTTCAACACACTTGTGAGTAAAAGACAGACATACGTGGTGATAGAATCTCTTTGTTGTTTCTGAAAATGTTTTACACCACTAATGAAACCACTCATACGTATGTATATTATGGGAAACCACTTTATTTGAGAACAACTTAACAACCTTATAACAAGTATACATAATTTTATTAATTTCAGTTTTTGCGCGATTTAAAAGACAATCAACGCCATCTAGTGCGTTAAGTGGAACTAACAAAGACAACTATAATAGTATATAATGTATAACCCGGATCAATAAAATATGCTCTGTTTACTCGCATGTAATTTGCACTAAGGTACAATTCAACTTTGTAGGATTCATTATATTATGCACTAGGGTATAATATATTATGCACACGTGACTTATAGCCCAGTTTATAGTTCTAAATTCAATAGAATAAGGCTCACTTTACGAGCAAGTGTTTTGAAAAACATATTGTAGTACTAAGTCGAAGCTGTGTTCATCAACAGCGACTATTTGTAAAAATCTTTGTGATGCGATATCTTTATTTTTTCTACTAAGCGATACAAAAATAATTATGCAGGTTCGTTTATATTGTATCAAAGAATATAACATTTCAATTTTGCCGGCGACTAAAAAAGCCACCCTGTTTAAGTTGGCTCTAATACAACAAAGAACGTTTAATGGAAGTTTTCTGCCGCTCACAATAGATGGCACTGTAAGTTAATGTCACACCATGATCATTTTACTTCAATGACCAATTTGTATAACGTTATATTGTCGTGGCCCAAAATATTCACTGAAATTATTATTAAAATTGTGTACAGTCAAAGCCAAATTACACTGCACAAAAAAACCTTATTTAGTCCTTTCTTCCCATATGTCCTACTAAAGTGGCTGGTCTATGTGGCTTTTCATTATACAGATAATTTATTTCGTTGAATGTTTGGTAAAAAATATCATTAAGGGGCTTTTTTTCTCTTCTAAGATATTTATAAAGATTTAAGAATTACAATATTAGATCTTAACCCTCAATCTGAAATTGTACACACTTCAAAGCGTTAAAATGACAACCAAAATCAACATTTCCATTTTGTATCCATAAAAATGCACAATATGCCGCATAAATAACATTAAGAGCGTTACATTTTGAAACCTAACGAAATAACTTACGTCTTAATTTAGGCTGAATTGCATAATTCCGTAGCACCGCAAACATTAGGCTTGCAGTCGGCGGTAATTACTGGCGCCGCAACATGCTCTCCCGCCGGATGTGTGGGGCTTGCGGCGCGGCGACTATTGAACTATCACACAATTATTATTACTGGATATACAGAGCTGTTTTTCAATGACCAGACTAATTTAAATGTTATTTTCTGTGATGCGATATAAACCTACCAGCATATTTATTTTAGTATCACTCAGTACAAAAAAAAAAACAAAAATATGGTACCACAAACTTATTTTAAATACAGTCTCTGTTGATGAACATAGTTACTAGGATAAGGCATTTGCACCTAGAGTGTACTGATGTAACACTAAGACCTATTGTGCGCCAAATATACACACCAACTTACAGGCTTGCTCAACATATAGCAAGTGTACGCTCACAATTGAGAGGTAAAACAAGAGCATATGTTAAGGATTCTTACCAATTTGTTAGCGATTTCAAACATCTTAAATTTGCCAACAATGAAACCATGGTTAGTTTTGATGCTAAGTCTTTGTTTACATCACTACCTGTCTGTCAGAGACTGCATTGAAATAGTCAAGCTAACTGAATCAAATTTGCCTGTTGAATATGCAGAATTATTAGAATTATGCCTGATATCTGGCTAATTTATGTGGAATAACGAATTTTATCTACAAATTGATGGTGTTGCTTTGGGCTCCCCAGTGGCACCTGTAGTTGCTGACATCTACATGAAAGACTTTCAGGAGCATGCTCTCCACATGGCACCCGTCGTGCTGAAGGTCTACAAGAGGTACGTTGACGATACATATACTATCTTACCTCAACATAAAGTAACTGCTTTTCTAAACCATCTTAATTCCCTTAATATTAAAATACAATTAACTATGGAATTAGAACATGATAATAAGTTAGCCTTTCTTGATGTGTTAATTAAAAGAAATCCAAATGGTACACTCAGTCACACTGTTTATAGGAAACCCACCCATACTGACCTATATTTGAATAGGAAGTCCCATCACCAACCGAGCCAATTAATCGCCGTAGGCTCCTCTTTGTTTCAGAGAGCACATGGAATCTGCGATCCTTAGCACATTAATGATGAACTAAAACATGTTGTCAAGGTTCGTGAAAACGGCCTTAAACCACTTCGTCGCCGCCGCAGTGGCCACGTGAAGCCGCAGACAGTCGAACGCAGACCTACATTTTTACCTTTTATGTTACAGACAAAATTTCAAATATTCAATTAAAACAATATTCAAACCTAAATCAAAAATAAGTCAACATCTTTGACCAATTAAATGCAGCATCCCTTTATAAGACCCAGGTATTAACAAGATTGACTCAGTTCCGTTTCATCGTTCGCGCGCAGTGGTCGTGTTTATCGTGTGTTCAGTGCTCTCCGTTTCGATCGATAAGGGACTTGTCGACTCGGCAGGACCTTTATCGTTATCGTTCCGCTTTACCGCTTATCGACTCCGAGGCTCTCCGGTCGGTATTGCCGCGTATTAGTACCGTTTTGCGACAGTGGCGCCACTTGCGTGCTAACGACGCATTCGCGAACTTCGCTATCCTACTACTTGGAAGTTTGAGTGATTTTCGTGCTGAAAAGGACGAACTTTAAACAAACTTCCAAGTTCCGCGTTTGAACGAGTTGATACCTTACGGTGACAACGAAGCTCGTTAGCGTAGCCCCGGAACGCTATTAGCTCTCCAGGGCTAACAAATCCGGCAGACCCGAACCCATTGCACTGGGCCTTTCCCAGGGGGACGGTTAGGTGCCTGCTCGAATTAGGAGCACGCACCCCCTCTTTTCAGCTTTCCGCCGCCGTTCATCGGCATCGGTTCTTCGTTAGGTTAGGTTCGCTCGCCGTTCATCGGCACGGTCAACCTTTTCAGAGGGTACTCCATCATGGAGCCCTCTCCGCAAGCTAGGTACGATGCAGCTGTGGAGGCCCGCGTGGCCGCTGCTGTTCAGGCCTCTGAGGCCCGTCTCTTCGCCTCCTTTCACGTGCAAGAAGCACGCCTCCTTGCTCAAATACAGACTCTCCAAGGCGCGCTGGAAGCCGCTAGTCATGATGCCGCCAGGGCTCAAGTGTCGGCTGCCTTTGCGGCTGTCCGAGCTCAGACCCCTCAGGTCCCCCCGGGTTTCGATGCCCAGTCCCAACGCTCTACGGTGTCTCCTGGCCCCTCAGAGTACATGGACGGCATCTCCGAATCGGAATCTTCCGAATCCGAGTCTGCCGAGTCCTCCGCCCAATCCGCTGCGTCTAAACGCAAGGCTTCGCCCGCCAGTGCGTCCCACTCGGACGACACTGTGACGGATGACACTCCGTTCACCCCAGTCCGGGGTAATAAGTTCTCTTATAGGAATAAGAAGAAGAATACCGCTTCTTCCGCTCCTCCCACGCCCTCTCCAGCGGCGGCTCCCGATGCGGTAGCGGCCCCTAAGGTGGCTGAAGCCCCTAAGGCGGCAATGCGCCCCAAGGTTGCCCCGCGTTCTAAGCCCGCGGGTCCTCCCCCGAGCTCTAAGCCCCCTCCCCCTGTCTTCCTTCGGGATAAACATCTTTGGGGACAGGTCTCGACCCTCTGTTCGGGGGGTCTGACTGCCCCCAAGATCAAGATCAACTACAAGAAGGCAACCAACACCGGTGCCTTCATTAAGATCGAGCCATGTACTCTGATCGATTTCAGAAATCTGACTTCCCTGCTAACTCAAAGGCAATTCGCCTATCATACTTACGCTCTCCCGGAAGAGCGTAAAGCCCGCGTTATCCTTAGGGGCGTGCCGTTCGAGCTATCGAACGATCTCATCGCCGAGGATCTTAAATCTCAAGGCTTCCCCGTTGAGTCCGTGCACAAGTTGCACAGCAAACGGGGCAAACAGTTTCCCCTTGCGCTTGTTATTCTCACGAATAACACAGCTGGGAACTCCCTACTTCGCAATGGGGCCCGCACTGTATGCGGCCTCTCGCAAATCCGAGTCGAAAAGCCTCACAACAGAGGTCACCCCGGTCAATGTCACCGCTGCCAACTCTATGGTCATGCGGCACATAACTGCTTCGCCAAACCTAGGTGCGTTAAGTGCCTAGAGGATCATTCCACCAAGGAGTGCTCCCGCACCCTTGAGTCCCCGACAGATCCGTCTTGCGTCCTGTGCGGCCAGTCCGGCCACACGGCGAATTATCGCGGGTGCCCTAAGGCGCCGCGCTCGGTCCGTTCCAAAGCGGCGGCCGTTCCCCTTAATTGGAGACACCGCCCCCAGCCCCCTAAGGGCTCCCCTCAAGCTAAGGCCCCTCAGGCCGTGGAATGCGCATCGAAACCCGTTTCGAACGTCACTCCTACCGCTTGGGCTGGGCGCGCGGCCGCGACTCCGTCGCGGCCGCCCGCCCAACCCGCGGGACAGAACGCAAAGGTCCGCTTTGATCGCTTGGCGTTCTGGGTCACCGTCGCTCCTATCGACGAGATTCTTGAGCTCGGCGTTGCACTCAACGCCGGCCAGGACTCTCTCGCCGATGCTCTCCCCATCCTATCCAAGCACGCCTCCCTCGTGAGGAAGCTTCAACAAGCCAACCGGTTCTAGGTTGTCCTTAACAATTAATTCACACAACATGTGTTTATAACTCTTACGACGTCGTTTCCAATTTTTATTGTTACAGATTCGGTCCTGCGATAAGCTTTCGTGACGGGTTGTCTCTTGGGACGCCCGGTACGCAGCCTCTGACTCCAATTGGCTGTCGTTCAGATGAGGAGACACGCCCAACTCGGGATATCTCAGCAAAGGGGGTGTTTAGCGGGTAACGCTGGGTTCGGTGAGTCCCGCACTGTTAGGGATTGGCTGGCGGGGTAGTCCCCCAAAGGTCCCCTCTTCGTGCATCAAGCATTCACCTCCTCTCCTTCTGTGGCACCCTTAGGGGCGTCAAGTCGGTAGTTAAGCTTTCTGTGGCGGGAAAAAAAAAAAAAAAAAAAAAAAAAAAAAAAAAAAAAAAAACAAGATTGACTGCGGCTGTGGGTTTCCTTCGAAGAGCTTCGAAGTCTGCAGTTTTTGAACATTCCATGGACAAGCTCAACCACTACTAAGGGTTTGGCTCTGTCAAAATTTTATCTAGAGAGAAACATTACCTTCCTAGAATGATCAAGCCATTTAAAATTAAAAAACACCCTAATTTTAATCGAGAAGGTGGTTGGAAAGTATCACCGACATGGGACCCTATCCTGAAAAACATTAAATCTAACATCCAGCAAGCTGCACGACCTAAAACTCAAGATACTATTAACTCATTTTGTGTCAATCCAGAATGCTACGCTTGAAGACTGACAAACAGATGGAGGTGATGATGTGTAACTTTTTCCACTGTCAAGAAGCCTGACACCTCAGTCGCTCGTGACCACGGGGTCTGCAAAGACACCGAAACGTCGAGTTAAAATGTAAAATATAAATTATACGTGATAAACCCGGTTAAAAAGTGTTTTATTTAAGAGAAGGCATTTCATTGATAATACTATGACGTAGTAGGTACTACAAGATGTTTTGTAGTAGCGCGTAGTCGCTTTTATTTTAATTGTATTTATTCATAATTTAGAGTGTTAAGATAAATGAACCTCGTTATGTATCATTTATAGAACCTTTATTTTATTACCTTATTAAGTTTATTATCTACATTTTTTGCCAAATAAAGTTATCTGAGAAATAATTTAGGTATTACTTGGCGGAATAAAGTTGATTTACGACTTTCTTTAATTGTATAATTCAATTTTTAAGCTATTGCATAGCTTCTATCGCGGGCCTTGAGCGTGGGGACCGACTCCAGAAATTCCGTAACGAAAAAAACCTCCGACCGGCACAGCGGTGATACTTTGATTTCATAACTTCACATGCGGGCTTTAATAAACAATCAGCGCCATCTACTAGGAACTTGTCGAACTTCATATTAGATCAAACATTACTGCATTAATAAAATAAATAAATAATTATAATTGCATAAGTTGATAAAAAATGCTATGCAATAGCTTTACCGCGGCAGTCTCCGAGTGCCACACGTCTTTTTTTATTATTGTCATTTGGGTATGTTTTTGTGGAAACATTCGTATATCTTCGGCTGTTGTCTCGAAGTGTTGTATAAGTACTGCTTTATAAATATTGAAAGTGCGATCCTGACAATTTATTGTTGCCATGGATCGCGGGTAGGTGTCGCTATTTCACTTACGAGCGACATTTTTGACATGACATTGACACGATCGACATTGATCGACATTGACACGACTTCACAAGCACATTAATGAAATTTTACCAGCGAAATTGCGTCACGCGTGTTGTCCCCAAAGCGACGTAAAGCGATCCGTTAACTCTAGGTATATGAATGAACTAGGTAAGTATAGGATGAAAATGAACTAGGTATATGAATGGTATATGAATGAACGGACTTGCATCTTGAGAGCTGACTAGGATATTTTAGATACGTTCGCCAAAAGAATTTTACATGTATATTTAATGTCGCAATTAAAAAAGGACCACCAGAATATTCTGTTCTAATTTTGGACCTGTTAGAAAATGATTATTGAAGGATCTTTCGTTCCTCGTAGAACAGGAAGAACTTTTCGAAGTTGCTGTTTGTGTTTTCATCATTTTCACAACTCAGTGATGGGTAGGATACCTAAACTTTCGAACACAAAAATCATCTGAAAGTACCTGTTTTTATTACAAACAAAGGAATAACATCAGCAATAAGTGTATTTCATAATTTTATTCACTTTTTCCTCACTTTAGCACCTTCCGAACTCCTTTTATATGTTGTACCTTTATTTATAGTTAGAATTTCCCAGAAATCCTATTATGAAAGGCTATGAAGAAAGTGTACCTACAAAGAAAGGCACTCCTGCCAGTTTTGCAAAAGTACCTACTGACAGCTCTGAAAAGAAAAGCCCACACTACCGTTTCTAATAATCATAATTGATAACAATTTACTTTTAAAGCTGCGGGAGTCTAGACGGGTACCAGTACTTACTAACAATTTCCTTTTATTAAAAATCCTTAATAGAACAAAAACTCGTTCGAAATGTAAATAAAATTAAATTACATTGCATACACGCTCAAAAACGTGACATAATTTAATGGAGCTGCTCATTCGAACATTTTGCCTCATTTTGCCTCGTACCAACGCCAGCTGCACTTCATCATGAAAACTATCGCATTCTCAATCTGTAAAAAGATTTAATTAACGAATAAGGGTGCTTACGTTAAGAAACAGGTTTCCGGTACAGATAAAGTATATGCTACTCAATTTTGGACCGTATACGTGATTACATAAGAGTGCTTTCATAAAGGAACAGATTACCGGTACGGACAAACCTATGCAGGTCCGGTTCCTTTATGAAAGCGCTCTTATTTTGAGCACCCATACGCTCCAAAATAGATAACAATATAATTTATCTGTACCGGAAACCTGTATCTTTAAGTAAGTTTAAAAAACCGGTTTTCTAGCCTAATGACGTAATAACTCACCGAGGAAATTGCCCCACTTTACTTTACAGCAAGGAATTGAAAATTATAAAACTTAATAACTCAACAGAAGCGCCATTTTGAAAGAGATAAAAATCTACACGTTCAAAGAAACAACGTTATTGATAATAGTTTTCCACAAATAGGTTACTACTTTCTGAGACTTTAAATATAAAAGAAGGAATCACTTCGCATTCATAATAACTGTATTAACACTCGGAACTGTCATAAAAAGTTCTCATATACTGTACTCCTAGTTCCCTAGATATTGGAACAAAATTTATATTGTTATTTCGTTTAAGGCCTCAACTTTCGTACCGAATATGTTTACAGATAGAAGGCAGAAATATCAAAATTTTTACCTCACGATTCACACCGTTCCTTCATATTTGGAAAATACAGAATTGGAAAACTAACACATCTTTAAAAATAATTGGAACATCGTGACTGCGAACATGCAGAGCGCGGCTTATGGCTTTAACACAGTTGCGAAAAATAAAGTAAGATTTTTACTTGAAGTTGACTTAAAGTCCCTATATACATATTGCAAAAGGTATCTAATTCCTCGTAAAAGGATGCTTTCAAGGTCCGCCTGGCTAGCAAGCAGCCGTCAAATATGGAATGGCATAAAGACGGATTCTTTTTTTTTTTTTTGTTACAAACCCCGACGAGAAAAGTCTAACTCGTGCTTGACATCTATACTAATATATAAAGCTGAAGAGTTTGTTTTTTGTTTGTTTGTTTGAAGGCGCTAATCTCAGAAACTACAAGTGGGATTTGAAAAATTATTTTTGCATTTGATAGCCACAGTCTTGAGGAAGGTTATAGGCTATATTTTATCACGAAATTCCCACGAGATCAAAAGTTACGCGGGTATAACCGCGCGCGATGGCTAGTCAAAAATAAAGATAAAAGACTATAGGTAATCGGTTTTATGCGCGTATTATTATAGTAACATTTTAACTTGATGTTTAGTACGAGTATCTACTGGTCCCGTGATCTCGCATCGCTGATTAAACCTTACTCATATACGTTTTTTTTTCACAGCTTCGGATGTTAAAAAACGGTTCAACATATTCGGAGCAAGGACTGTATACCGGTATGAATTTCTATACAATTTTTTTCTGTATGACGTCATACCGTTAAAATAGGTGTATTTAAAAATAACAGTACAGGAATTCATACTGAAATAATTCTTGTACCTTTTTTATTGTTGTAGCGTAACTGATTTTTTTTCAGTTAACTGAAATTTTCCGGTATTAATATTAATATTAAAATTTTATTTTTAAATGAATGTAGAATGTTCGATAGTTTAGTTGAAGCCTATGAAGCGTAGGTACCTATGCTGACCTATACATTTCGGTACAGAAATGAAATAAGTTAAAATATTTCTGTAAGTACTTAAAACATCTACAGAAATTAATCCAGTACATTATTTGGGTACTGATTTAATAAATTTAGATTTTAATAACTTGTACAGTTGTTGTGATGAGGCAGTACACTATTAAGGGTACTGAAATTTTACTAGTACTATTTAAAAAATTTATACTGATTTGCAGTCCCTGATTCGGAGCGTTAACGTTTGATCTGTTTTTAATGCTTTTAGAGAGCTTTTACTCTTTGCGGTAGAAATAAACAAGAAATAGCAAAATCGTAAAAACAGATCGTCGTGTCAATAATGAAATGAGTAGATTCCACCAGGCAGCATGCATTTAATGTAGACGCCTAGAAATGACAAAATTTTCCGCGCGTTAGGTTAGGATTAGGTTTACCGATGCGGAAAAACGAATCAGACTAAAGATTTCCTGGAGCTCTTTAGGACTGTCTACAAGATAGTGATTATATAAAAAAAACATAAGGATATCCTTGTAAAGTAATGAAACGATAACGTTTTTGTTCACATGTTTTTAGACAGTCGGCTAAAAGTAACATTATTGCTTGTATTAAGACAAGACACTTAGTGGAATATCAATTTATATAGTTTGTACTAATGTAATAAATGCATTTGAATGCACATATATCTGAAACTGTGCTGTTTTTTTTTAAACTGCCATTATTAGCCCAATTCTTGAGAAAGACAAAAAATTTTTTTTCTGTCTCACAAGTAACGAGGCGTATTTAACGCGCGAAGCGGATAGTATTTTATATTAAACATAATAAATAAACTTATATAATCATGCCTACGTGCATCCGTAGCTTTTGAGAAAATACTTCATCACACAAATATCTGACTCTACCAGGATTCGAACCCGGGGCTCTACCATAAAAGGCACCGACATTGTCAATTCTGTATCATAATTATTCATATGCGCTATATTAGCATTGATTATTATGGCTGTACTTTTTATAATATCCTCCATTGCCTATTATTATGAATAAATAAGTGAATTAATTTAATTGAAACCGGAATATCAACTTTTTTCATCGTTACGTGCGATTGAAAACTTATTTTCTAAGTAACACAAAAAATAAATGCCCTTACGGAAACCTAGAGGAAAAACTCTTTTAACCTTGTTCACTCTATATTATTATGTGTAAATGCGAGCGATCACGTCGGTTTTCCGGAAACTGAAAGTGTTGACACAGATGTCTCCCGGATATGACATCACCGCGGCTCGGAAGTGGAGTCAGGTCCAACGAAACGAGCCAGACAGGACTATTCGTGTATAAACAGGTTATACAATCTTTTGGTAACATTGACGTAGGAAAATGAGAATTTTTTAAACTGGATGTTATTGTAATTTTTGTATTGTTTTTCGTATCTGATATTTCTTTTTAAAATAAATGAACCTATGGATGTATGGATGTTTGTTCCTCAATCACGGCAGAATGGATCAATGGATTGAGATGGAATTTGACATAGTGATAGTGTATAGTCGAGAATAGCAGATAGGCTACTTTTATCCCGATATTTCCATGGAAAATTCGAAATTGCACGAGTTGAGCCGCGCGAACAGTTAGTAATAAAATAAAATAAAATCCCCTTACAGTCACCGCTACAGGACCGCAACTAAGCGAAACTTGTGATATGGGATACTATATAGGGTCGCCATATAATAGTCTATACTAATATTATAAAGAGGAAACCTTTGTATTTTTGTATTGAATAGGCTCAAAAACTACTGGACCGATTTCAAAATTTCTTTTACCATTACTTAGAGGGATTCTTCCGAATCCGTATAGCCTACTTTTTATCCCGGAAATCCCGCGGGAATCGAAATTGCGCGGGTAAAACCGCGCGCAACAGCTAGTCAATAATATTTTAATAGCAGATGAAGACTGATGAGTGGGTCATAATTACGAAAAATTATATATTTTTTAAAAATATTTTTCATAAATTAAAGTTTCAAAATTCTTCTAAGTGATAAAAACTTAAGTTTGATCTGTAGTTTATGACTACACAACAAGTAATAAAAACGTGTCCATCTAACTGTTTATAGTCATAAAATCTAGATTAATCTTAAATTTTACTCACAGAGAACAATTTTGAAATTTGAATTTATGAAAAGTATTGAAAAAAAAATATTTTTTTTCGAAATCAGACCCACTTATCATACCTAATCTGATATAAAAATATAATTGACTATTATATGCGGACCCTGTATAGCTAACTAAGGGGGGCCTAGAGTATTTTAAGTATTTTAGAACATTTATAGAGAAACCCAGACCCGGAACATTTTTTTCTTGTTCCGTGCGGGATTCGAAGCCGCGACGTTACGATTTGTGTAGGATCGTATTAGAAAACTGCACCACGGCGGCGGCCATTCGAGTTTGAGTTTCAGGGTATCGTAAAAACTTATGACACTGTGTAAATATCTATAGTTCATGGTTAGTAAAAAATATGTTCATTGTGTGGATGACTACAATCTGAATCTCTTTTAAAAAGTGGGTTGCTCTGAGTTTCGCAAGTGTGTATGTTTCTTTGTTTGAAATATAGTAGCTCCAATTTAGGAGATTCACAGGGAGCAAATCTATGTGTATTAGGATTTAAAAAAATGTAATGATAGTACATTACATTTTTTTAAATCCTGCAGCCTATGTACTACTAGAGGACAAATTTTATCAAGCTGATTCACAAAGCCAATTTAACGTCATTACGTCCTGATAAACATTCACATCTATATTAATGTAGTAAAACCGAGTAAAGTGTTGTTTGTTTGTTAACTCTCAAGTTAACAAAAAAACTTTTTACAAGTGGAATTACAAAAACTTTTTGAATTTGACAGCCTCCTATCCAGAAAAGTTGCTACAGAAACTGCTAAAATCATGGCGGTCGAACTGCGTGATACTAGAGGTTTATAATAATTTTAAAGTAACATTCCAGCTAGAGAATAGTGTTACAACATTAATAGCTTAAGGCAAAATGCTCGTATAACTTTAGATATTAAATATAATCTTCGTATTTAAGCTATTTGAATCGGAAGATAGATGTATCTTTCAAGCAGTCTACGTATAAGTAATATTAGTGTACTTAGTATTTAATCGCTATAAGAGCCGAAGTCTCCCAGGCATGTATTAAGCTCTACTCAAGTACGGATTTTTGTAAGTTTCTACGGAAAATTGAGAAAAAAAATCGCTTAAATCATGTTCACCGCTTAGGCAAGTTGAAGCGCCTTAAAGAAGTAAGTAACAAGACCTTAATTACTCGTTTAAAAGTCTTTTCATTAGTTGAGCTTTTCGCAGAATTTATTTGAGCTTCTTATTTAACTACCAACGGAAATAATTCAAACTTGAAAAGTATTTACAAGTTATTTTTCAGTTAAAAATACCCTTGAGTTTTAATGGTTTCTTAATGAGGCCGGACAAAGCTTGGGCAAAAATAATATTTACGCACATTAATAATGAGCCAGCCCTCTCAACTTTGCGAATCCGACTTAATTCATTCATTTTAATGTCGTCTGTTTTTATTCGATGAAATACTACCTTACGTTTTGCATCGTTAGGCGTTGAGACAAATTGTAAAGCTAAAAGGGTACGGAAAGATCATGAATGCTAACCCAATTATACACGACATAAAGGGTTATCCCTGATTTGCACCTTTGTCGTTCAAATAAGCCGTTGATTATATATCCGGTTCAAAATGCTGTAAAAACTAGTAAGAACCTTCTGTCTTAATATAATACGACTGCAATAATAAATCTCAGGAATACCGCGTCTTATACATTTTGTAGTTATATGTATAAATTTTTAGAAACACATATTTCTTAGTTTCTACATGAAAATTAAATGGTATGTACTAAATATAATTCCTACTCATACATAATAATACTTTTAATCATAGTAATATCCAAAATTTGCACATTACGCACTACTAAAATTCACTGGATGTTAACTTAGCAAAGTAAGAAAAGGTATTTACATGAAACGTAAAATACAGAGCTCATAATGGGAATAGTAATAAATATAATTAATAATATGAATATGAGATAAATAATATAATTGGGCCACAGACGAAGATTTGTTGGTACGTTTAGCAGGATATTCTTCGTAACAAAACAACCGAACAGATTTTCATTTATTTTGCACCAGTCTAAGATTGGTTACGCACTACACCCGATCCAAATCCGATCTGAATCCGAGAAAATACGGATCTCAAAATCTTGTGTGAAGTGACGGATGACGGCAGCCGGATCTAGGGCGTAAGCTATCTTTTTTTTTCTTTTTTTATAAAATATGGATGGGACGTTTGTCTTCCATGACACCTGATGTTAAGTGAACATGAAGACTAAGGTGGTACACGTCCATCCACGAGAAACCTATTCACTCGACGCTTAAAAGTACTAGGACTATACTGGTCAGGGAAAATAGACGCAGGCAGTTCATTCCAAACCTTGGCGACCCGTATCAAAAAGGAACTGTCAAAGCGCTTAGTTCGACTTTTCGGAATATCAACCACATACGGATGGAAGTTCTGTCTGCGTCTAGTAGTCCGATGCCAAAATGGTGAGGGTTCAATTTGCTCAAACAGAGCACTCGCGCACTCACCAAAATGTATCCTGTAGTACACGGTTAAACAAGCAACCTTACGACGATGCTCTAGGGTCTGCAGTTTTATAAATACTTGGATCTGCGTCTACTTCAGACCATACTTTCTCAGATTTGGACGTAGTGCGAAACTGCTGTCAGAGAATACTTACCTAGAATCACCTAGGATCACTGTAGATTTTAAACTTCACGATTAACTACGGGCCGAGTCATCACTTTTCGAAAAGTTATTCAAAAATATGGATTTGTGAACACTTCCCAGATGTTTTATCTTTAGTGTAAACATTTTTTGATAAAGAAGCTCTACAAGATCTAGAAGTTTAGAGCTACAACTTAAAACCAAACTGCAGCCGAGCTGAGTCGGGTACTGCAGATAGTAATTTATAAGAGTTTTACGTAAAGACGCTGATATATGACGAAGAATTTTGAAGATGTCCGAAAAATCTAGCCGAAATTTACTCTACCATACGTATGAGAACGCTAGTAGGTAAGGTAATTGTAAATTTGATTTGTTCAACATACCTACATAAAAAATGCAAGCTATCAAAGTCAAAATCGGTACAAAACGAGGTATATAGGATTTGTTTGTTATTGGTGGTGGAACTACTGTGATGTCCTATTGTTTTAGGTAACTCAATGTTCGGTCTTCGTCGCGCCTCACATGAATCTGTTTTTCCTAATACCGTGTCTGTCTCATCACGTGATACTGGCAGTAATAGCCTGTCGCTTAGTACCGACGGCTGGTTGCCACTCAACCCTAAAATTTTTTTTTTTTTTTTTATAAAATATGGATGGGACGTTTGTCTTCCATGACACCTGATGTTAAGTGAACATGAAGACTAAGGTGGTACACTTAATTTGAAATTAAGTGTACTAAATTGAATTGAATATAGGATTTGTCACTTTACAACTTCCAATGACACATACTGCTATGTAGGTATCATTCTAGTTAGCTTTACGTTTTACTAAAAGATGATTTATTTGTGTACCTCTGCTATACCCTATGATATACCTTTTTTCAATATTTATATTAGAACTAACTTTATCCCGCAACTTCGTATGCGCTTAACTACCCTTGTCGTGGAAATTTGAAAAACTATACAACCAGACACCCACTGAAAGAACCTTTATACCAAGTATCACGCCCATGCACTCACGGAATAAGTTTTTTTTATACAAACTAAAAATCATATACTTCTCGTGCCCGTGGGAATTTTGGGAATTTTTTTCGTAGCACAACCAGTCACTCTTTGAAGAACCTTCATGCCAAGTATCACATCCGTACACTCAAGGAATAAGATTTTTCATACAAACTAAAAAGTCCAACCCCTTCCCGTGGGAATTTCGGGAATTCCTTCCTTAGTGCACCCATACATCCCCTAAAGAATGTATGAATGTATTTCAGCTCTCTACGCCCAGTAGTTACGGCTGTACGTTGTCTGTCAGTCAATCAGTCACTCAGTACCTCAGTCACTCAGTCAGTAACGGAACAGTTTTATATATATTGATTGATTACCTTTTGTGTTGATTTCTTTTTGTGAGAAATCCTGACGTAACTGAATTTTCTCTGAAAGAAATAACTATAGGTACCTACACAACATATTATCTAATTGTTTTCTTCTTCCCCAACACAAGCAAGAGGCTCATCAGTATAACCACAGTACAGGTATCTACAGTATTTCAACTTACTCGTATCTTTGAAATAAATGTCTACAGCGCCGCGTTCCGTTCATATGTGTAAGGCTGCCCGCCTTCAGCATTTAAATTACATTTGCTCATGGAATTAATAGGTACTACGTACAATCGTACTTATTAATTCCATGCATTTGCATACTTTGTATTTACTTCCATTTAGTTTTGTGACTGTAAATATACTTTTTTTTATATAAATAAATAAAATACTTTCTGAATTGAATAGGCAGAGTTCAACAAAAATTCGTTTTGTGTATAAACACATGTTTATGTTTGAACAACAACTCGGTCTTATAAATTAGCGACCGAAAAATACTTGCGCCTAGACTGAGATATACGAAATGATTATTATTTTTAAATTTTAAAGTACCTATGAAAAATCCGCATTTAAACGTAAGGCTCAATGAAAAATTATTTTGTCATGCAGACACTCGCGTCGCATGCCAAGATCGAGCCGCGTAGGCATAGCGCGCGTTTCATCCGTTTATATGAAGTTGAATTACTGAATATAGTATTACCGTGGATTAACTAAAAATTGTATATTTAAAAAAAATTAAAGTTTTAAAGTAAAAAGGTACCTACAAGTGCATATTATGTATATTTACCCACAACTGTTTTCGGCAGAGTATTTACCGCCAAAAGTGGTAAATCAACTGCTTTCTCATATCTGCTTAACAAAAGATTTCAATGACACTTGAACGCCAAGGAGGGTGTAATGTTTAGTTTGCGCTGGCGATTATTTTTTATAAAACCCGCGTCTATTTTTTGTACTTTAAACAAAAAAAAACTCTTCTACAAATGCATTAAAACTAGTATAAACGCCATCTTTTGCAAGAGGAATAAACTAAGTTGCCCTATACCTGCATGAAATTAGTGTGACAACGGGGAGCATAGAACACATTTACTCAAGAGACGGGAAGTCACTTTACAATAAATACGAGTAGCATCACAACATGGAATTTCCTTAATTATTGAACGTGTGGCGCTGAAATAAAAGGATGTTGCCGTATAAATTGATTTTTGTTACTTTCAGTAAGTTAATACTAATATATTTTAGCCGTGTGGGAATAGCCCTACCTCACCTAGATAAGCGTGTCTTAAAAAACGACAAATTCGAATCAACCCCCGTGTTGGTAGGATCAGGGATCGCTGGGCTAGCGACCACACTTGATAAAATGTCTGCCGTTCCAGCGGTGATGTGTTCCGGCAATATTTTATGGAGTAAAAAATTGTGTCACGGAAAAAGCTCAAAATCCCATGTTATTTGTAGATGGCGCTGGAAGATAGCCTGGAAACTCTCTTACAGGCCATTGAAATCATTAAATCAAAATTAAATTCCTTTAAAAATCAACAAATATGATGAGGTTTTTTTTAGAATATAAAATTTTACTCATAAATTAAGATTCAACGATTTTATTTTACATGGATTTTCCACATAAATGGACCGTTTCATATATATTTTTTCAGATGGCGTATGAAAATAGTAAGTCTACAAAAGAAACATCATTATTTTAATAGATGGCGCTGAACAAGGCATGAAATTACGTATTATTTATTAACACTATATTTATTCCTATTATAGGTACACATAATTTGCGAAGCTAGCTGACAAACTGAGGTATTCTGTATTCTGAGGGGAAACATGACATAAATTTAAAAATAATTTTTACTAATATAATATAGCTGAAGAATTTGTTTTTTTGTTTGTTTGAACGCGCTAATCTCAGAAAGTACTAGTGGGATTTGTAAAATTCTTTTTGCATTTGATAGCCCAACTCTTGAGGAAGGTTATAGGCCGAAAGTCCCACGGGATCAAAAGTTACGCGGGTAAAACCGCGCGCGGTGGCTAGTCTCTTTATAGAGGCATTAATTTTCTCTTCACAGCTAGTTGGAATATCACGAAACATTATGATTGGCTCTATTGCCCACGCTCATCACTCATTGGTTAAGTAACGCTTTGTAACTAAACCATCATTGGCCCTTGAAATCAACATTTGCGATGTTTGACGCCATGATGTCAACTATTGTTAACAATAACAGTATAATGATGGAGAGAGACTATTGCAGTGACAGAGAATCAGCCTATCGCCCACAAAAACGTCAATGTCCCTTAACTGACTTTAACAGTATTTTACCAAGGAAGAGAAGCAACTGTGTTTGAGAGAAGCAATTCTATGTTTTTCTTTCGCTCCCAGTCCAGCATGAGAACAAAATTTATATTTTAAGACATCATTTTATCAGATTTTTCATACTTCCTTTATAATTTCCACGTTTTCATGCAAAATCAAGTACCTACATAATCTATAGAAGCAGCTCATTTTTAGCTTCTGTCGCGTCGAATTATGTTTGTTTTGGCTCACTGAAATTCAAAATAGTACCTCTTATACTTTTATATTGTACCACTTATTTTTATTTTCAATTTTATTTTATCATTCGTAACACCTAGCGCCATCTCGTATCTTAGCAGGTACTAAATAGCGAGCCACGAAATTTTGTTGGGGATTGTAGGTCTAATTTACTTTACTAGTCTGTCTGCACTTACCATCAGGTGAGTTTGAGGTCAATAGCGGGCTTAGGCTATAGTAATAAAAAAACAGGTAAAAAAGAAAAATACAACAAAAAAGCACAAAATTTAGTTACAATCAGCCGTCTACACTGCTGTAAACTAGCAAAGGCTTAAAACATTAAAACAAACTACACGCCGGTGTTTTGCCCATTCGTGGCCACTGAACAGACCACTGGGAACGAATGGTTACTTTCTTGCCACTAGTCATCCATCAGTGGCAACGAAACCAGTGGTGACAACTGGGAATAGCCCGTACAAAAATAGCAGTAAATTAAATAATAATCTAAAACAAGGTAGATTACCTACATATAAATAAAACAACATTCGTATTTTAAATATTTATTTTACTCATTATATTCTATATAATATATATATAAAGCTAGACATAAATTTTGCTAAGGAAATGTCGGACAAATGATTATTCCAAAAGCACGTAAATTCACGTGTTCTATTGTTCGACATAATTTTTTACTATTAAAAAACCCTTACTAGAGTCTGGCTAACGAAAGTAGAGACTTTGATTTTTGACCGAACGGTTGTTGGTGGTTTTGGTAATTGTGACTTTGGAATTTTCGTATTTGAAAATCAATAAAAAATAAAAAAAATTATAGTTTCATAATCAATATAGGAAACAGCGATGCCAGTGACTGACGATTCATTCCATATAGAATTGCTGGATTCAGATTTTGACAAGTCAGATGTATTCAACATTTTTGGATGCATTCATTTAAATAAAATAAGTATATTTTTTGATTCGGAAATATTGTAAATACTCATTAATACAGACAATAAATTAAATAAATAATAATTTAGATTTTTGTGACACCTACAGAGTTTCACAAAAAACAGTACTAATTTCATAGGTCCTACGGATGCCCTATAGTAAACGGCACTATACCCGTGTATAAATAAATATTTAAACAATTTTGCATTCGTACATTTACAGGAACTCTAAGCTTTAACTTTCCTTAAACCGTCAGAAAAAACTTTGCTTGTTATTGTGAGGTCCGACTATTTGGTTTTAGTTAATAAATTAATAAACAGATTTTGTCCGTCATTTATTCTAAGGTTAAAATTTTAAATGGTTCCGAAAACATGGTCTTGATAAGCTTTTGATTTCCCAAACTTTGTATGAATAATGTAAAAATGAATACAATAGTAATCCAAGCCCCTTGTTGACTCCAGCTCAATTATTTGCTATTTATAAATCGGAATATCATTGATTTCCGTCATTTGGCGTCATGGGTAGTAGATTTTATATGAGGAGTGGTAGCTAGCCTGACATAGCCTGGCTCCTTCCACCAAACAGGGGCCACTCGGTTTAGTTGATTTTTATCTCACGCTTATCCAGAGTTGGTAGTGCTATTCTAGGCAGACCCAAGGTAGGCAAAACATGGTTTTGTACCGAGTGCCTTGTTCATGTTTAAAGTCAACCATAGAAGTGTTCATTACCGCAATAATTTATAAAATTAAAAAAAAGACGTGTGGCACTCGGTGACTGCCGCGGTAAAGCTATTGCGTAGCATTTTTTATCAACTTATGCAATTATAACTATTTATTTATATTATTAATGCAGTAATGTTTGATCTAATATGAAGCTCCACAAGTTCCTAGTAGATGGCGCTGATTGTTTATTAAAGCCCGTATGTAAAGTTATGAAATCAAAGTATCACCGCTGTTATCGTATCGTTACGGAATTTCTGGATTCGGTCCCCACGCTCAAGGCCCGCGATAGAAGCTATGCAATAGCTTAAAAAAAAAACAATAAAATAACGTAAAATTAAAATTAAAATATTTTCAAAATTAACCAAATGTCCAGGACCTCATTCGAAATACCAAATGAATAAAACCTATTCCGCCAAGAAAATGTTTGAAGTACAATAAAATTGTTTTTATTTCAATGTTTAAATATCAAATAGGTTGTAAATTATTTTCTATATTTATTGTATCGATCCATTATAACATAAACCTTACTGATAGTTTGATTCATGAAATAAAGAGAACTACTAGTATTTCGTATTTTTTTCGCCCGGTATCACCTTTGTTTACAAAAAAAACCTCTTTAATCGTGAAGTTGCCTATCATTTTAATAATATACTTCTCATCAAAAGGTAGGACAGTAACAGTAACGTTATTTTTTACGATACTTTTATAAAAAAAATTAATCAAGTATCAAGTTTGTTTAATCCATGTATTGTTGGGGTTACCATGATGCTATTATTTTAAATTCGCCAGGTTTTTCCAGTCTCTACTTTCATTAGCCAGACTATAAACGGTACATCGTCATACATTATAAGTTATGAGTCTTTATTAAAATCCCATACAAAAAAACCTTACTGGTTTTTGCTTACAGCAAAACATATTATCTATCTAAAGCAATAAAGTTAGGGTAACTTTACTTTCAAAAATTCTTTAGGGAACAAATTACACAAGTAATATTTTTGTATCAATTAATATTCAATTACTGAATTCCTCTTATGTATCATTTATGACCGGTCTCATCTATCTTTGACTGACAATTAAATTACCATAAATAGTAGCGCAAGTGACAGATTTGACACAAGATAGTACAGGAATTTATATCTTCACTTTTACTTTTTGGTAAGTAATTGAGAGAGGCCGTTTGTGTGTACGGATTACTAAAGAAACAAGATGAACTAACAAGTAGAACCAATCAAATAGAAGACATTGAAAAGTTGTTTTACATCTAATAATATAAGCAACAAAATGTATAAATGATTGTTTATTCATGAAAAATCAACAACTCAAATAGTGTAGATTAAACGATGCATAATAAAAAACGAATTGATCTTAAAACACAGAAAACAGGCATTGTAAAATCAAACATTAAATGAATATTTAAACATCATTGAACTTAAACATGGTTTTCGACTTACTTAACTTCTACATACTTAAACTTATAAAGAATCATCATCTCCCTTTTTCTGGCGAATTGAAATATTCACCTGATTTAACTATACTAAGTATGGATTTTAATACCAACTGATACACTATTTAGCATCAATTGAATTGAACACTTATAATAATCAGTGGCAGTATCATATTTGATTGAATCTTACCTATTTATATATAATATATTTTACCAAGACATATTGATTGCTTCATTTAAGCAGACGCAATAAGTAAAGAGGGAAATTATTGATTGATACAAAAAAAAACATAACCCTGTCAAACAAGATTAAAACAACTGTTATTACAAATAAAGATCTTTGTTCATATTTCCGTGTTTTATTGTTCGCAAAAATAATCTCAATCAATATTTACCTCTTTATTCGACATAGCTTATAGCGACTATATAATACTAACTTAAAATCTACTTCAATAACTCAATTTAATATCATCGGTCAGTTCAAACACAGACATTTGTATTAAAATAACAATAAGGAAATAAAAATAATGATTGATATTCCAAAATAAAAATGAGCTTTATCACCGATTCTCTGTGAGAGAATTAATAGAGGACGATTACTAGTTTTTAGTTAATAAGAGACACGAGAATAGCGAAACATTCTTATGCCTCCATTTAAAATTTGACTAATTTGACACGATATAGTCAAAACCTACTACTACAAGCCCAAATAAGGGCAGTAAACGTCTTTCAAAGTCTTTTACCGTTATAGTACGGACCGATTCAATCGCAGCCACGACCGCTGGACACGATCGCAGTCACGACCGATAATCTCAGTCGCAGTCGCGACCGAATCGGTCGCAGTTAAGACCGATCAACTCGGTCACAGTCACAACCGATCGACAGGGTCGCAGACGTTTTACTACCACTGCGTTATTAACTAATTAAAGAATAGACAAAAATATTTTAATGTCACATCATTCAACAAGACCAAAATATACAATAACATATAGTTACTTTTTTTCTTTTTTTATTTGATTTTTTTAATAGAGATATAGATTATAACATTTTCGATTATAAAGATGAAAATATAAATCGATAAAAAGATATTAAAATGCAACAAATCTTGTTTAAGCTATTAAAATATCAAATAAGATAATTTACAGTCCATTTAGTATTACAACCGTATTTAAATATAAAAGAAACTTAATAATAGGTAAGTAAACTTTCACCTTACATGAACACTATCACCATTTTAAAAGGTTCATAAATACGTTGTAACTTTAAATACGAGGTACTTTAAATAACTGGCCGGTGGTAACCACCTTTCATTTAATGCTGTATTTTCAAAATATCCTGATATATACTTTAAAAAGCTTAATAACCTAAAATACCGCGTTAACATATTGTTTTATATCAAACTGTATACTTAATAGTTTTAAACATAATTGAAATAGGGGTTCCACACATACCAATATAGCAGCGGTAGCGTAGAGTAGAGCATAAATTAACACAAACACAATTCGTAAGCAACTCATGAAAACACACATAAAACAAATAACACATGACACCAGCGAGTATAATTTTAAATAAATAAATGTGATTTTGGCTGCGTCTTGAACAAGCCCAAGATGATAGGTTACTAGAACTTCAGGAATGACTCCATGAGCGTCAAAACCCAAAACTCCAGTAAACACTGGTACAACAGTTTATAGGTATCAAGAATCTGAAACCTTTTGCTCAAGACACAAGCCGTAACTTAAAAACAAGGGCGTGAAACACGATAATTACATGCTAAGTGCTTCGTTACAAAGATACAAGTGACATGAGTAATTTGCACAGAAAATTCATATAGAGGGAACGAGCAGTAAGTTCTTATTGAACTAACAGAATATTCGTCGTTGTAAAGAAACTCTTTACATGTCACACTTCAAGATTAACACAAGACCTAATTACGTTTTCATGTAATTTATGTTAGTAAAGCTAACAAAAGCGACATGAAATCAATTAGGAACATTAATAACTTCTTGAGGTTTAAGAATTTCAAAATTCGTTGTACAATTTACTATCTGCCAAATTCCCTCATATGACTTTCAATCAACACAAATTTCTTCAAGAGTACGTTTATAGTGTATCTACATTGTAATGACAAAAAGGTATATTAAGTAGATAGTACATAAATCCAAACAATACATCACGACCTAAATTTTTTTTGTATTTTTTTTTTCTATATCTTTAAGCAATATATCACGTTATACAGATTACAGGAAAGCGAGTTCTAGAACACTCTTACGTCTGTTCAAGTACAACAAACGGACGTTTGAGTATTCTAGTTCTCAAAGACACCTAGTATTATCCAGAATGCCTTCACTATTAAAACTATACAAATTACAATTATAAGCTGTCAAGAATTACGCACTTTCAGCAAAGAAAAATATGTCAAAACACTACTAACACATCAACTTGCGTCTAGAGAAATCAACTCTACTCAACCATTTTTTGCCGACATGTTATACTCGTTTTCAATCGTTTACAATTCGATCTATATACCCTAGAGATCACAATGCTTTATGTATGTTAATTAATGTGTCCAAAGATGATTTAAGAAGAAATTTCACTTTATCATATCATCAAGTATATGTTAAGGAAATATTCTTTTACATTTGTGTGTGTTTTCGATATAGCTACGCGAGATGTATTCTGAATAGCGATAACGCGCCTCAAAATGCTGCTTAACTTAATACTCTGATGATATTTATATAGAATACGAATGCTTGAGTACCTATTCATAAACAGCGAGTGATTTTTTTTAGATATCGCCCTCTTGAGTACTATCGAATCAACTGAATCATGGACCCACAACAAGCTCATTTTGGCAAATCGTCTAAACGCTAGAAGGTCGAAATTTGCTTGAAGATAGGTTTACTTGGTGACGAATTTTTGCTTGGTGGTAGGATCCCTTCTGGGTCCGACTGGCTAGCGACCACCCTTTATACAAAGTCTGCCGCCAAATGTTACCGCTCCGGCGGTAATGTGTTCCGGCAATATTGTATAAAGAGCCAGTTCCTTCCTAGACCCGTGTGCTTTCATCTTCGACCTCATCGTCACTTACCATCAGGTGAGATTGAGGTCAAACGCGGGTTTAGTCACTTATAAAAAAAAAAAAAAAAAAAAAAAAAAAAAACTGACATTTATTGAGCACAAAATTCGTACACTATCTAAAAAGTCATAAGTGCATTATACGCGATAGATCTTACAAGTTTGACACTTTCAAACGAATTTTCATCAAAATGGGCCATAATTCCGTTGGTTTGAAGGTACTTTCAAGAACAGCGAGTGATTTTTTTAGATATCGCCCTTTCTTCTCTAGATATTTTTTAAAAGATATACAGGTTAAAAGTATATAATAATAAGTACTTTATATCGCGCATTCGACAGTTGTAGCGTCTAAGGATTTGTGGTGCTATACGATAATACGATACATAAATGACAATTATCAAAAATCACTTTAAAAAATCACCCTGAACAAATAGGTCTTAGCTTACAATAGATTTTCTTTTAATAAATTACCAAAATCTGATTAACCTACGATGTTTTACTGGTATGTATACAAAAATATGTATTCAATCATTCTTGTACGTCTTGAAATACAGGCAGGGAATGGTGCGGATCAAAGTGTAGGTAATTTGGGATAATTTATTTAAACATGTCATGTCAAAAACATGAATAAGGTGCACGTTTATTTTTTATACTCTAAATTGCAAACTACATTTGTGTCCAGAGTTACGAATTTAGTAAAAATTGATTTATAGCAACGCACTGAACTCGACTCTTCTATGGTGTGGCTGTCAAACTGACATTAAAAAACGTGATGGCTGTGTGTTCAATAAGTAACTAATATTTATGAGGTGATGTGTTTCTTATGTAATGGGAATACTACTACTCTCTTGAGGAATACCTTATTTCAATAGAATTATTTATGGTACTGTGATAATGATGGTGTTTAATGAATTTTAAATATGACTAATACTGCATCGAAAGTATGAATATTGAATTTCTAGACGAGGTCTCTTTTATGATTCTTAAATCGTATAATTTGATTTTTATACTCTTTTTATTAACGTTTTTCTTAATTATATTCAAGTATTTTTTTTATTAGTAGAGAAAGATTGGTATCTTGGTAATCTTAAACATTATAATATCAAGTGTCTGAGTGAATCTCTCAGTTTTACATTTTCACATATGGCATGTTCGAAAATGTTTGACCTACTATGAATACAATACAAGAAAAGGGAGCCAGCTCACAGAAAACTTTCTGTGAGCTGGCTCAAGCTATCTTATTTCTTGAAGATCAACATGTTGATATTTATTTTGCCTCGCCACAGAGATGGGATGATTTGTTGTGTTAAATGGTACCTAGAGTTGACATACTGCAAACCGTCATCGCATGGTGTGCTCACTCTGCGTTGTCATCCTCGTCGATGGTTTCACTCGCTTTTTCTTGGTAATTGTTTTGACCTGAAACGACCATTTATACGTCACTTTTTAGGTACCGTATCTCAAAAGAAAAAGCTGTGGAATTAATAAACGCAGATTTTTCCTAACTATTATAAACCATTATTCCAAGTAGGTACCGTAGAGCCCGGGACTGTTAAGCGGTAACTCTGAGAAGCAGCTTGATCATAAATTGAAATATATAATTAGTTTAGAACTTTGTACATTATCTTTTTGCTTTATTCTAGCACTTTTATATTCTATTAATACAATTCGGCCATTAAAAGGCCTGGTTAGGCGAGGCCTCGGGGTCAATATAAATAAATAATTATTTCTGACACTCACACAACATTATCTAGCCCAAATTAAGTTTCTTAAAGAACTTGTGTTATGGATACTAGATAACTGATATACTTAAGAAATATATAAACATACATATTGAATAAATACATATTTTTTTTATTAGAATAAACTTAAATAAACATATAAACATCCATGACTTGACGACTAATATCTGTGTTCATCACACAAATATCCGCCGCCGCCGGGATTCGAACCCAGGACCTCTGACATAGAAGGTAATTTATGTAATTGACGACCAGCCGGTCGTCAAATACATCGAAGGAAAACAACGAAAAATGAATAAAATTTTCTGACGGACAACCCGCGTAGGTTTCTCTGTGTTCGTTTAATGTTTCAAATGTAATCCTTACATCTGCCGTAAGGTTGGTTTGCGCTTATAAACTCTTTATGCACAAACTACAAGGCGCACACAAACCTTACGGTACCTACCAAGTGAACAGTTAATCTTGCAAATAAACAGCCACGTTAAAACAAGTGATATAGCAATATTATAATCTTATTTCTTACTTATACCTATTATAAATATGCAAGTTTGGATGAACATCCATATGTTTGTTCCTCAATCCGATATTCTCGCGGGACTCCAAATTGCGGGGATAATTAATGGTAAATAGTTTATTAATCCTATACCTACAAATATTAATAAAGTGGAATAATATGTTTGTTTGTAGGCTTATCAGGCTAATGACTAATTATTAATTGTATTTGAAAAATGTTTTCATTTGATAAATTTCATTGATTTTTTCAAATTGATTGATAAAATTGTCAATCATAGTCATGTTGCCCTAATAAAATTGGTCTATTGATTCTTCTATTCAATTGTTTCTAAATATGTATACAGTACAGATCACAAAATGTCCGCTCATATTCATCCATTCGATGTTGATTCAATAGTGTCAATCCCTATTGACTGACGTTCGACTCCTTTTCATCTGTCAATTTTAGATGAATATTTTAAATAATCATTAACTTAATTTATTTACATTTAAAAATAATAACTACAGGTGTTTAATAGTTTTTATTTTGTATTTTATATATATTACTCGTTGTAAGTAGTTTGCTCTATATGGAAAATGAGAACTGTCAACTGTATCATATTGTAGCAAAAACCGTATACTTAGTTTTATGTACAGAAACATACTCACCCTTTTTACCTGATGAAAGTATGCACTTCTTGCAGCTTATAAAGAAAAAGGGGACACATTGGAATTTGGTGTAGCTGGCATTAGATCCATGGTGACGCAAACCCAGCTCGCTATGTCTACCTTTTCGATGTCAGCGTTGCGAATCCACACGTGATTCTGCAATATATCAAATCCTATATTTACACATTTTGAACATAACCAGAAAATTAAGTAAAAGATATAGCTTATTTCTACAGTCCAATTCCAAATGGCAAATTGAGAGTTTCATAAATAAATAAATAAATATTTCTGACACTCACACAATATTATCTAGCCCAAATTAAGTTTCTTAGAAAACTTGTGTTATGGATACTAGATAACTGATATACTTAAGAAATAAATAAACATACATATTTAATAAATACATATTTTTTATTAGAATAAACTTAAATAAACATATAAACATCCATGACTTGACGACTTATATCTGTGTTCATCACACAAATATCCGCCGCCGCCGGCATTCGAACCCAGGACCTCTGGCATAGAAGGCAATGTATGTTACCGCTACACCAGCCGGTCGTCATACAATGTACAGAAATACCAAAATCAAAAAGGAAGACTAAGTTATCAAAACACTTCTGACATATTCGGACACTACTAATAATGTGAGTAATAGCCGTTAAACAATTTAAATTCAAGTAGTTAATTACTAATGATATGAATATAATACAATTCTGCCAATAGCTTTAAGATGTACTTTAAAAAGACGTTTATACCATCAAAGTTTTCAAGTCAGCTCTCTCATCAGGATTCTTCTGCAGACAGCGATCAACAAAATCTTTGAATTCATCACTAAAGATTCCCGAAGGCAACTTAGGCGGTGGCTCGTTTACTATGTAATCGAGAAGCTCAAAAATTGCCATAGGACGTGGTGAATTTGGATCCTGAAATAGTTATCTGATTAAGTGGCATTATTATTATTTAAAATATGAAATAAAAGTAAAATAGCTTGCTGTAGTGAATTTTGGATATTAGGGACATACTCATAGAATATATTTTAGATGCAACTATAATAACATTTACAGTATTTTACTTTGAAAATAATAATAGTTATTTATCTATTTTGTTGTCTATGCACAAAATTATGTTTTTTATTTATTTAAACAGATAAATAAATCTCATGGTAATTATTTGTTTATAGCCCGGTCAATTTAGCCATTTGAGGTTACATTTATTCCCATCAAGCTGGAAATTGGTAAGATTGTTTAAAAATATGATTAACAATAAAATTTGAAAATTCCCCATTTTTCCCCTGTATGTATTTTTTTATTCAAGGTCAATAAAAAAACAACATACAGTGGAAATAGTACATACTCCTTTTCAAACGTCATAAAAATGAGTTTTTTTGCAATTTGCAGTTAAACGGTAAGTTCTATCAAAAATACCTACCTGAGACAAATTTGTAGATCATAAAATTATCTACAAAAATTTACCATTACTTTTTTTTCTACAAGCCACCGTTTTTGAGATATACGAAAAAAAAATTGTAAAAGTTGCAATCGTCACAACAGGCACACGTTTCTAAGCCACCTATGAGGAAGTGTACTTAGCGCATTTTTTCATGGTTTTTTCCATGGGTCAGTTGTGATCCTGTTCAATTTGAAACTACTGCAAAGTAATGGATATTAGCAGACATTGAAAATATAAAAGCAATTAAGTTTTAAAAAAGTAGTGAAGAGCCGAGTCGTAGGTATCTTTTAAATTCTTCTTCTTGATCGTCTTGTTCTTGTTCATCTAGTTCTTCTGTTTCTAGTTCTTGTCCTTCTTGTTATTCTTCATCTTCATCCTGAGTACATGTTTACTGCTTTAACAGAGATGTATTGCGTGGCGCGTCATTAAAACAAAAGGATCCTCCACTGTTTGTGGGTGCAATATTAGAACACGACCGGCCTTGTCAATTGTGCACGCCAGAGACAAAACAGACCGACTTGTTAGCAACCACATTTAGCACTAAACCCCTTTTTGTAGCAAAAAATGATTTCTGTTATTTTTATTCGATTAAACAACCTAGTTTTCTTTTAAATATCCTAAATGGTCACCCTATAGTGTTTGTGTAAACTTTCTAGATATAATACAATCATTACGACCAAGTTTTACAATTATAACTTGAAAAATGGAAATTCTGACATTGATCAGTGTTCTCGCTCCTGTAACTTCAAGATGCTCGTAAACTACACATTATTATACTGTTATAGAATCTACACATACTACACAAGCTATTAAGATTATTGGCAGCTATACCATCATACTTCTATTTGTCACAGTAGTTGATAAAAAATTGACACTATGAAAAAAGATGAAAAAAAATGTCTTAAAACGACAATTTTCACAATGTTTAACGTTAATAACACCTAAAATTATGTTAGAATTAATTAAAACAAGTCTTCAGGAACATAATTCAGCAAAAAATACACAAACATACCAAAATTTGATGAAATGGCAGTGAAATGAACGAAAGAAATTCGGTTTATAAAAAAGTATAAAAGTCTACGCTATTTTCATATGGTTGAGAATCCTGGCCGCAAGATACGATTTTCTTACAGTCTTACATCCAAAATATAGAGGGTTATCCATTCATTACGACAGACCCTGAATATTAGGTCGATTACAACTTTTTGAATCCTAGGAAAAAAGTAATGATAAATTTTTGTACATAATTTTATGATCTACCTGTCTAAGGTATATTCATGGTAAACTTACCGTTTTGCTGAAAATTGCAAAAACTCTTCTTTTTTGACGTTTAAATAAAAAAAATTAATTGTTGGGAACTTTTAAATTTTATTTTTAATCATATTTTAAAAAATCTTACCGATTTTCAGCTTGGTGGGAATTTATGTAACTTTTTTCTAAATTTTGGTCTAATTTTACCAGGCTTTTAGTGAGAAATAAATGTCCCTAACCTTAAAAAAGATCCACATATTTTTTATAGGTGTTATTTATAAATTATAGCTAGAAAAGTGTTATGAGACATGAAATATCTACCTGGTCCGGTGAGTGATCTTCATTACGACCACCAAATATGGATGCCAGGGTCTTTGCATCCGGCGGTGGTATAGGATACATCCCTATTGCCATCTCAACGAGAGATAACCCCAATGACCATATATCAGATTGAACTGAATAGTGAGTCCCTTGTAATCGTTCCGGCTGTAAACATAAATTTATTTATTACAAAAATCATCAATCAATCAATCAATATATAAAACTGTTCTGTTACTGACTGAGTGACTGAGGTACTGAGTGACTGAGTGACTGACAGACAACGTACAGCCGTAACTACTGGGCGTAGAGAGCAGAAATTTGGAACATACATTCTTTAGGGGATGTAGGGGTGCACTAAGGAAAGAATTCCCGAAATTCCCACGGGAACGGGAAATATAGGACTTTTTAGTTTGTATGAAAAATCTTATTCCTTGAGTGCACCGATGTGAAACTTGGTGTAAAGGTTTTTCAATGTGTGTCTGGTTGTGTTATGAAAGGAATTCCCAAAATTCCCACGGGAACGGGAAATATATGATGTTTTAGTTTGTATGAAAAAATCCCATCTCTTAAGTGCACGGATGTGATACTTGATATAAAGGTTCCTCTATAAGTGTCTGTTTGTATTATGGAAGGAATTCCCGAAATTCCCACGGGAAGGGATTGGACTTTTTAGTGTGTATGAAAAATCTTAGTCCTTGAGTGTACAGATGTGATACTTGGCATGAAGGTTCTTCAAAGAGTGACTGGTAGTGTTAGGAAAAAAAATCCCAAAATTCACGGGCACGGGAAATATATGATTTTTAATTTGTATGAAAAAAACTTATTCCTTGAGTGCATGGGTGTGATACTTGGTATAAAGGTTCTTTCAGTGGGTGTCTGGTTGTATAGTTTCTGAAATTTCCACGAGAAATTCGTAAAGAAGAAGGGAGAAGAAGGGTAGTTAAGCGCATACGAAGTTGCGGGATAAAGCTAGTAAAATATAAAATCAAAAATTAAAATTACATCTTATTGTTAATATAATAATAGCGTTTGTTGTGGATGGTAATAATTGTGTTGTCTGGTTTTTGTAGGTATCTCAATGTCCGGTCTACGTCGCGCCCAACCTGTCATGTTAAATTGATTCATCATCTCTAATACCGTCTCTATCTCATCACGTGATACTGGCAGTAATAGCACGTCGCCTAGTATCGACGGCTGGTTGCCATTAAACTTAAAGAAGAAGAAGAAGGACGAAAAAGTAGAAATTTCTTAAAAAATCACAAAAGCGGCAATATCTCGAAAACCAGAAAAAACCTGTTTTGATGTTATTTGATAGGCCTTAGGTCCATCTACCTCCAGTGTCAAGGAAACATAACTTCAAGCCTGTATCCCTTATGGGGTAGGTAGCACACCAGAGGCTATAAAACCATTTGATGTTATGTTTGACAAGTATTCCCGAGAAGAGAAGCAGCTTAGAATCCAGCATAGAAGCACTGGCTCTTCATAAAATATTGCCGGAACACATCACCGTCAGAACAGTTATATTAACGGCAGATTTTACATCGAGGGTGGTCGCCCTTACGGGGTCCTTCCACCGAGCGGGGGTCCTTCGATTTAGTCGCCTTTTGCGACACGCTTAGGCGGTAGGGCTATTTAAAGCCGACCCTACACAGACTTAAAAATACTTATTAAATTTATAAATAAATTTAAAAAGTTCCAACTTACAGACATATAACTCCGAGTTCCAACAAAGGAATTAGCCATTGAGTCTATTAATTGACCCGACACACCAAAATCGCAAATTTTTATTTCTCCGCTACTATTTACTAGAATATTCGACGGCTTGACATCACGGTGCATAATAGCATGCTTATCTCTAAGATAACTTAGACCTTTGAGCACAGCTGAGGTTATGGTACCTAAAATTGAATATAATTGATATTATTAAAAACCTAAGCTTCAGATTTAATATGTCAAAATTCTGTTTTTAAGAGAATTCAAAACTATTATCACATTACAAACAAAATTCTTTATTTCATAGGTATTTACTTATTTATTTAACTAAGTACTCATGTTGTTTTTATTATTTTCTTGTCTATTTATGCTCAATGTAAAACAAATATGCATACTATTAAACATTATTTAAAACCTTCTCACATAGATATGATTCTGGTATCCTGCCTGCTTTTTTAAGAATGAGGTCCAAAGATCCTCCGTCCATATACTCCATACAAATTGATATTTCACCATCACTGTAGAAAGCCCCATAAAAGCCAACAATGTGAGCAAAGTTACATTCATGGAGGACTTTTAATTCTCTTATAATCTGTTTCTTGATGGCCGGTTTAACTTCAAGATGAATGAGCTTACGAGCCATTATTAGACCTGTAGACTTGTGACGAACTTTCATTACTACGCCACCATTACCTTGTCCTAAAACGACATAAAGAATGCATTTTTAAAAACAATAAACATTTAAACATATTTTTTAAACAATAGTAGTAGGTAGTAAGATTTAAATGAATTGTTAGGAATCGCTGTGAAATGATATGGTTATTTTTTTTTACTAATTCTCCTAGATATTTTCTATTTCTAACCCACAATCACAACATACCTAGAAGTTTGTAATAAAAACTTAAACAGCCTTATATCCCACCTGCATTTTATTATAGTCGTTCAAACAAAATTTCAAATGCAATTGACACCAAAACACATTGCATATGAAAAATTAACAAACAAAGTTTCTATTAATAAAATGTAACAAACCAACTTTATTAGTAAATAACAATTCATCATATTTATCTTAAAAAGTTGTGCCATGCTAAAGAGTCATGCATGATTGATAAATTAATAATATAAAATACCCAATAAAATATTTCCACTATACGAACAATCAAAGTCAAATCTAAATATTGTAAACCTGACTACATTTTAGAAAGTACTAAAAAAAATTTAAAAAACATTTAGTACAGTGCCATGACTTGCATTCCTTTTCTATTACTTCAATAAAATCATATGTTTACATGGATGACAGTGTGATTTATCTTTTAGATCAACACACCTGATGCAGGGCATACAATAAGATTTTTGTAACTTTTAGACATACTCTCGATCTGAATAACTGAAATATGTATTAACCACTAATTATTATTACTTTTGAATAGAAAGTGTTGAGCCTTGATAAATCAAATAAAAATTTACTAGATACATGGTTCAAAAAAATATAAATAAAAAACAAAAGCAATTACATATAGTTGTCCCACGACTGCATATAATCAACTAGATGGATTTGAATGAAAATTTACAGCAATACAGATACTTAAAAAGAAGAGAACAAATTCTTTGAATCTATAGAGTAATAATTATAATAAGTATACCTAGTTCGCCTAATTTTTCAAAATCATCATCACTCAGCTCTCCAATCTTCTCTTTTTGGCATAGAAACACTTCAATTCTTCGTCTTTGTGTATCATCCATCTCAATTTGCTCCAATCTTTCGGTTAATGCCTCGATACTGGTTTTAGATTTACCAGCCAAACCTTGTCTCCTAAATATAAATAAAATAGTTTTTAAAATAAACAGTTAAATAATTTAAACCTAATGAAAATTAAAAATGAAATCATTTTGAAAAGTTCTGGTTTCATTACATTATACCATAACAATATTACCACACATTTTGTTAGTGTTTTAGCATTCAAAATTGCATTTTATTAAGATTGTTTTATAATTGCTTCTACTATTGACATATTGCAAATAAAACTGTTTTAGGTACTGTGAAATTGAAAATTCAGCTGCACTTTTCTTTTTCTTTTTATAGTTAAAATCTTTTCCTTAACATACATAAACTCAACAAAATGATTACTTCTTGGAAAAATAATTTTCTATTAAAGGATACTTAAACTGTATCTACAACAATTAGGTAGTTTTCATTTTTCATGAAGCTCAATGTAATTATGTCTTTAATAACACAAATTTCCTAAAAACTTTCCTTTGTACTGTAGCTTCTGTTTAAATAATAATAGACAACAATTTGCAACTTTCATGTTAATCATAATGGAACCTTATGCAGGATTTTCTAGAATATGGACCATGTAAAACTGCAAGTAATGCAAAGTTATTTGAGTTTGGTACCTCCTGACATCAGATTTTAATTTCTTATTAGGTGAGTAATGAAATCCTAAAAAGTAAGTAAAAAAGTTAGTTAAAATACCTGTCTATTGTGAGGATCGATATCTAGCCGGCATAGACAGTTAGTCATCGTACACCTTAATCCTTTACAGACAGGTAATGAATAATAATACTTACTCTGTTGCTGTGGCAGATTTCAATTGCGGAGTCATATTCGAAGGAGAGACTGTTGGAAGGTTGTCAATTGACCCTGGTGGTAGGGTCAAATTGAGTTTATTCTTCGAAAATTTACTCATTTTCTTAGATTTTTTTAACCTTTTCGTAAAATACTCATTTTAGACAATATTAAGTTATCTATCTACAAAATCACGACGAACAAGCACTCACTCCAATAAATAATATATTTAAACAACACTAATCAATAAACTTGGCTGGAACCAATGCTGGAACTTTTATCACAAAACACAAACCTATGTCTAAAGTGGTAGGTAGACACCTCAGATCATACAAACACATTGTGTTTGTATGATCTGAGGTAGACACAAATCCAGGGCATCACTTTCGTGTATGTACACGACATCCATCACGCACACAGACACAAATCTATGAAGTTGATTTTTTTTTAATTTATTTACGGCATGGACGCAAGTCCTTAAGCCTATGATAGTTGATTTGGATTAAAGTGTTGCTAATGTTGGCGCAAATCGCTTCATTATACAGGGTCAATTTATAATAATCAATAAAACTTTAAATCGGGTTAAGAATCATAAGTGGGTTTAAATTATGAAGTTAGTTATCGACCTCTGTACAGACTGACGAGCGGAGGGCGTGGCGTGGGTTCAATCAAACATAGTAGGCGCGGGCCCGGGCGGCTCGAATTTGACTTTCGGCTCGTTTGCTTGTGCCGCGCAAGAATGTATACCTAGGTATACGTTCTTTGGTAATGTAATTAATAACTTATTGTTTAATAGAAATACCTAGATGGAAACGTTTTCATATCTTGCTATGTAGTCGTAAATTACAGATTAAACTAAACTATTTTTTTAATTTTTTACCGTTACAGCCAAGGTACTTAACAGTCTGGTTGAGAGACAGCTTATGTGTCACCTGGTCCTACTGCCTACACGATGCTGAATTCGGTTTCTGTCTAAACTATTAACCGAGTGCGCTATTCTGGCTCTACGCAGCCTTCCTTGACCTGTCAAAGGCATTTCACCTGGTTAGATGACTTCTTCTGGAAAAAGCTAATCAATTCATCTGAATTATGCCAGGTGAAATTAGTGATATGTTAAAATATTAGTATGGTCAACAGACTAACCAGGTCAAATGGTTAGATAGGTTTTCGGATCCTTACAGGGTGGACTGACCTCCTCGACACTGTTTAACATCTACTTATGGGTTAGTTGATTTTTGAGCTTGGCAGTACCAATGTCGGCTGTTTCATAGATGGCTGCTGTATTAATAGAATTATTTACGCAGATGACATGGTGCTGCTGAGTCTATCACTTGCGGCTCTTAGAAGGCCGATTACCATATGCAAGGAGTATTCATAATCCCACGGCCTCCTGTACAATGTTAAGAAAAGTGAGTTGATGGTCTTTAGAGCCAAGTCCAGCAAAAAATCCCTTTGCCTGTTAAGCTAAGTAGCATATATTTTACCTGGTCAATGTGTCATCTTTCAAGTATCTTGGTCACGTGGTCACCAAGGAATCGGGAAGGATAATGCGTCAAATTTCAAATTATAACCTGTCAAATTTCCCCAAACAATTTTAATTTAATGTCAGAGTTCTGATTCAAGTATTTTTTTTGACAGATTTGTAACGCTCGATGTGCTGACTTCTGTACACAAAATATTCTTGGTGATGGCAACCACTGGGTGATTGCAGCGCGGGAACGGGCGTGGACGTGAAGAATCTTGGGGTAGGCCTCTGTCCAGCAGCAGTGTGCGTCTCTCGGGTCACAATGATAATGATCGTATATCTTCATATAAAATCAGCCGCCAAATAATATACCACTCCGGCTGTGAAGTGTTCCAGCAATATTTTCTGAAGAGCCAGTTCTTTCCTACGGCCTTGAGTGTTCATCTTCGACCTCATCTTCACTTACTGTCCCCATAGTATGTTTAGTTTAGTTCAACCGTCCGTCGCTAGATGGCGTTGATTGTTCTTTGAAATCGCACAAGTGTTTTTGTTTACATATATAATTTGTATTTTATATGAAGCTTGTTGAGATTTGATATTAATATATTTTAATTATTAAAAAAAGATATTAAATGACTTACCTTTGGAGGATCGATAGTTTTAATGAGGAACCTGTGGTGAGGGCTCTTTTTTAGGATTATACACTTACCATCAGGTGATATTGAGGTCAAACGAGGGCTTAATAGTCTACATGATTATAATAAAAAAAAACTCTTTAAAATTGTTTTATTTGAATACAAGATATTTAACCGACAAACGTAATCGAACATTTCTTGATTTACGTGTTTTTCTGCCCTAGGTTGAAAAAAAATTAAGAAGTTATTCTTGTTCAAGATTTTTAGTGAGATCATAGTGCTTTTTCGTTCATTTTTGACTAGATATCTAAATAAAAATGCAGTTAGTTTTATTTTCAAAAGTTCCGGGTTCGATTCCCGAGATAAATACAAGCTTTTTTTAAATGTGTGAATGCAGTTTTTCTTTTTATTTAAATTGATAACGTTGTTCCTAAGAACATAACTTAGTATGTCTATTAGTTCGAGACTTCCTCTACTGACGTAATGGTCCACCCGGCAGAACGGTAGTGTGAAATAAATGGGTAAGTTTAGTAAGTATTGTACACCACTTGTGAAATGAATTTTACAGTCTACAATCATTTGTCTTCACTCTTCACTGTTGCCTTTCCAGAATATAACGAACCAGTGATTAATGATGCAGCGTTGACTAGTACTTGCGCCGTTGATTCCGCCATGTATCTGTTGGGGAAATAAACAAAACGGTAAAAGACAGTAAGTATTTAGCCTCATCAAAGATGTGAAAATTTTGTTAAGATAGCGTACTTAGCGTGTCTTAAAAGGCGACTAATACTTGGTGGTGGATCCCATTCAGGGAAATATTAAATATGTATGTTTATAAAGGGGGATCGGTACATGAACCGCCATGGGAACAGAGCGTGTAGATGGAATCAAAGTATACAGGGTTTTTTTTAACAGGGTTACTGGTAAAGTCGACCTAGATCCATTAAGGGCGTGTAGGTACTGTAGTACCCGTCTTTTCTAACTTATTTCACTATGAAACACCGTTTTCGACATAATAGACTATTAAATTTCTTTATAAAAATTAACGATTTTGCCATTGAATGTCACATTTTGATCGTAGTAACCAAAATTTTACGTAAGATTACTAAATACATAGTTCTAAATACTTTTTCTAAATACTTTAAGAATATTTAAAAAAAGTTATTATTGAAGATGTTCGGCAGAAGTGCTTGAAAACATCCAAGTATTATTTTTTGTCAGCTACCCAGCATGGTAGAACAATCTAGGCTTTTATATAAATTCGTAGCAAAAATCTTAGTTTCAAAGGCGATAGTGTACTTACGTAAAAATAATTTCGTTTTCTTTTTTTGTCTAATCTAATATATAAAATTCTCGTGTCACAGTTTTCGTTGTCATACTCCTCCGAAACGGCTTGACCGATTTTGATGAAATTTTTTGTGCTTATCCGGTATCTATGAGAATCTATTTTTTTTTATTTATATGGCAAAACAACGTTTGCCGGGTCAGCTAGTTATATATAAAATAAAACATGCAATATCACCACATTATGTAAGTAATCGGAATTATACCCCCTGAAAAAACGAAAGAAATTGTGCAAAAGAGGTGCAAACAAAACAAATCCGAAGGCAATAGGTACTCACAGGTTCATCCATAGAGAAATGGTTCATCATCGGTGGCTCTCAAATGTGGATGCCGCTGACGCGGGGAGCACTCGGCGTTGGATCCAACCATGATCCAACAACACAAGCTATGTTTACTCATACCTCGCGCTAACCTTATTTACTTCACACGCAGCTTAATTTGATCAGTTTTTATTTGACAGTGTCTTCTATGATATGCAGCTACTTAAATTACGTCCGCTACGTGGACCCATTGGACAACTTGTTTTGCAGGCTCGTCCGTATGGGTGCGTCGCAGTCGGCTGTTTTGCAGTTGACAAAATAATAGCTCTCGAATGTATGTATAACACGGTCACAATATCTGTGCACCTCGCTGGAATGCGGAGCCCCTCCCTCTACCCTTTCATTTCCCCGCGCTCGCCTTGCTTGCTCAGTATTGTCAACCATACCAGCGCGATGACGTCACGACGCCAGGTGCACAGATATTGTGACCGTGTTGTACGTCCTGCCACCGGCCGATAGGGCGACCTAGTGAATTTATATTAAATATAACCGAATAATATACTCTACCGAATACTCGATCTGCTGGCAAAAAGCTGTGGCCACGTACAGGGAATGTCAGGTGAATTTCTTGGAAGTTTTTCAATACTATAGATCTAATACTACCTTACTTTATTATTATTTTCGGCATTGGCTACTTGCTTTTTGAGCCCATGTTTAAACTGAAGTGGGTAGACCGAAAAATGAATTGTCTCTGAACTACAAGAATTTAACGATGATTGAAGCGAATAATTGAATGTCCTTATAAAATCGTATGAAATTAATCGGTTTTTGGTCAAATCACTTAAAAAAGTGTTGTAAATTGTGAAAATATAAATACATTTGACGGCTTTTGATGCAAATGGGCAAATTGAAAAAATGTTTTGAAGGGTTTTTAACGCGATATGACGCGATTTGAGTTCAGTATTGTATAGATTAGTACTTTGACTAACGAAAAAAAAATAAAAATTTGAAACTGTCAAAAGTGGATTTGTCGCGTTTTGTTCCGGAGCTCCTCATTTTCTCTTCATGAGAATATATAAATTGCACAGGATAAACTCAATTGAAGTAACTGCAACGTGCAGTGCAGACTGCAGGCATAGAATGAATATAGTGTTTTTTTCTTTGGTTACTACCTCAATTTAAGATTGCTTTCATATTAGTAAATAAAAGCGTATTCCGTTTTTGGATTAGAAAGGTTACAATGAAACCCAAAAGTTTCTTTATCTTAGGTCTAGTCAAGTCAAGCAAACAGTCTTCAATTTTGGACAATTATTTTTTTCCAAAATTAAAGAATAGCCGGGTAGCCCGCAGATACCTTTTTAATTTATATAGGTTCAGGGTGTTTGGTGGCTAGGTGCAAAGGTTAAAGGAGGTGATAAAAGAGGTATTTTTGAACATTTCTAGCAATATATGTCTTTGACTATTAATAATCTTTGATTATTAATCATCAGATCTATTGATTTTACTAAAACTAAGACTTATTTAAAAAAAAAAATCATTAACATTGCATAATACATAGGGTCTGTGATGTGACACCTGAAAAAGTGGTAAGGCTGCGAACGGCCTTAACATGGGTTAAAAATCGGCTTTTTCCAAAAACCTCCGAAAACCCCAAGCCGGTTTTGTTTTCGATAAATTATATTAAAAGAAATCATTGCTCAAAGTCTTACAATGTTTACAAGCAAGGCAGTAAGGAGTAAAATGGGTTAAGGTGAAGTCCGTAGGGTTAGCTAGAAGCTAATTTGGCGCCTTGAAAACTCACTCACCAACCAGCAATTGGCCGGCTCGGTGGTTTATGGCCAATAATACCTTACACCCAGAAGAGGCGCGTTAAAATCTCGAAAGCAGAGCATTAAAAAACCGACTTCACGTCGAAACTTTGGTTGAAGTATAAGGTCGTCAAGGTAAACGATCTCCGAATTCATACATATTAAAAAAGAACATGAAGTACTCAATCTATTTTAGAAATTTATAACTGTAAAGTATCCTCTTTTATATGAAACAAGAATCATCAAAATCGGTTCACCCAGACAAAAGTTATGACGTAACAAACATAACAAAAAACATACAGGCGAATTGAGTATCTCCTACTTTTTTTGAAGTCGGTTGATAAAGGTTGTGATGATAGAATTATAAGACAAGGATAGTTTAGGTAAAATATTTAATGCTTAATTCATACAGTTTTATTAATAAAACTTTTTAATTACTTAGAACATTACATATTTTCATTACAATATTTTACGGAATAATAACAACTTTATTATATAGAAATTACAAAAGAGTAGCTTTGTTTGGAGGTAAGTTGAGATACTTAATAAATACACTATTGCAAGGTGCTACTTTAAATTTTATACAAGATTTTGTATCAGCTTTTGATCAGAATTGTACTTAAGTTTTGCTACAACTTCAATCAAGCATTAGAAATAATCAACGACATTTCGTCGATAATCACAGTGACAATGTTTGTTCTATAATTAACATATCTGCTGATATATGAGATACTAATATACAAATATCTGTATAACTGAGTGCCAGCTCACTTGTGAATTCCAACAAAAAATACTTAACAATATTTACTTTTCCGTAATATTACCTCATAATATTATGAAAGACACAAAAATAATATTATATAGCAATAAAAAAGACGTGTGGCACTCGGAGACTGCCGCGGTAAAGCTATTGCATAGCATTTTTTATCAACTTATGCAATTATAATTATTTATTTATTTTATTAATGCAGTGATGTTTGATCGGATATGAAGTTCCACAAGTTCCTAGTAGATGGCGCTGATTGTTTATTAAAGCCCGCATGTAAAGTTATGAAATCAAAGTATCACCGCTGTGCCGGTCGGAGTGGGTGGTGTTAGGTTTTTTTCGTTACGGAATTTCTGGATCCGGTCCCCACGCTCAAGGCCCGCGATAGAAGCTACGCAATAGCTTAATGAACAAAACTATTTGATCAGATTAAAAAATATAGCAAATTGTATTAGTTTGAGATATAAGAAAAGATTGTACGCTTTCTAAATTATAATATGAAAGCTATTTTTTTCTATTATAAAAAAAAAATAGAAAAAAAATAGAAAAAAAAAATTGCATAAATAACCATTATCAAACACAAATATTATTTATTTATTATCAATAACAAAATTGTATTTTAATTATGTATTGTAATTTATGTATAATTAAAGTATGACATGCACTTAAGAAAACACAATATAATTAATAAGTTTTTTTTTGCATTTGGAGTGATGTTGGAGCGCTTTATATTGCATTTAATTAATTTAAATTTATTTTATTCAGAAGTCTTGTGATATAATTTTGGTAAAGATTTTGAAATGTCCCTTTATGACGAGAATTGAGACTATTCTGAACGCGCTGATTGTCTTTTTTCTAGTAGGTAATAATTGAAGGCATATGTGTCATTTAAAAAAGTGCACTCTTTGTAGGTACTACAACAAGGTAAGAAGAATATGATTCTATGATGAACTGCCCTGAAAAGTAAAAGTTCGAAAGAATTAGTTGCTATTTAATATTAATTCTCTCAAATTGATACTAGTAATACTTATTACTCTCGAACTTATATCTAATCTAAATCATGTGAGCTTTTAGTTTCAACAGTGTTAACAAATATTTAGAAGTACCTAAAATATACAAAAAAAAAAAATTACGTGTGGTTGAGTAATCCTAATTATTTTTCACAAAAAATGTCTTTTTTCAGCAGCATTAAATAAAATTAAATATTTACTTACATTAATAATAAGAATATTTCACGATGTTCTGGTCTCTTTACAGGAAATGTAGTCAGACAAGAGACTAGATATTTATTTTTAATTATGACTTTAATTAAATATATGTTAGAATGTATATGGGATATAAATAAAAAATAATACTGACAGTTAGGAAAGGATTTTAAGTCTGTCGTACCTTGCTATAATGCAAAGAGTGCAGTTTTTTGGATGGTGTAGTATTTTATTTTCACTTTTTTTTTTTTTAAAGTAACAATGTTATACCAAATTTTATTTCATGTAAGCCTTATCTCCTGCTTCTACTTAAATATAAATATCATATATAAGAGAAGGAGAATATTAACAATCAAATTAATTTCGGTCGACTTTCGACCACTGAGCTACTACAAGTATCACAACTTAAGGCAGAATAGTTATTGGTGTACCATAATAAAATTAACTTAAACTAGTAAATCGCGCAAACTAACAGGTCCATCAATTATAGGTACTAAAAATTTGGAAAAATTTCCAGACTTTCTTGAGATGACCTTAATTTGCTTTTGGATTTTTAATATTCTAGTAAGTAACCACATTCAACATTTTTATATCTTACTCAATTACAAGATCTACATTTTGTTCAAAATAACTATAATGCTTAAGATATTGATTCAAATTCACATTCAACAATAACCGCATATCAAAAGATGGTGCTTCGGAAGCGCCATCGATAAATAATCTAGGATGGTTTACGCTTTGTCAAAAAAGCGTTGATACCAGGTTGATTTTTATTTGGTTCATTGACAACTTTTTTTTCTAATTTACGTTGTTTAGGTTCTGTTTCAATGGCAGCCTTCCTCCTTTTCTCTGGCTTTGGAGTTACCTTTTCTTCTCCGTCAACTCTAGCTTTCTTCTTCTTAACTTTCTTCTTTTCAGCATCTTCTGTATCTACAGGCGGTTTCATGAAAGGAGTTGGGTCATTCATGATTACAGATAGCTTACTTAAATAGTTGGCCAATACATAAACACAATTATCTGGTGTACTGCCATCTTTCTTCTCCCACAGTAATCCGTATAGTCTTGGTTTCAATACTTCTGTAGGTTTTCTCAATTCCGATTCGAATTCTTCCTCCAGACATTTTAATTTTCGCTTTTGTGTTTCTGGAGACATGGAAAGAACATCATCTCCATCCATTGTTGCTTCCTGGAAGCAAAGCATTTAAAAACCTTTTAAACCGCATTATATCAGCAATAACATAATAGTAACACAGAATAGATCAGTCTCTAACATGAAAATTGCAAATGAAAAGTTTTCATTCACTGTACGTTGAAACTATACACTTAGTGAAGGTCAAATGCTGGATGAGGGCGGCCTCTGTCCAGCTGTGTGTGTCACTCGGATGAAGACAATAATGAACTAGGGCTAGAATAAGGGCTCAATATATCCAAGTCTTTATACAGGGTTGATTTCTAGTCACCAACCAAATTTAAATATTTGTTTCTTTAATACGATATAATCGTACCTGCATATTTATTTTAGCGTCGCTCAGTGAAAACAAAAATTAAATATGGAACCACAATCTTTTAAAAAAATAGTCGCTGTTGATGAACATAGCTGCTACAACGCGGCATTTATTGATAATACTACGACGTAGTACTACAAGATGCTTTGTAGTAGCGCGTAGTCATCTTTATTTAAATGGAAATTTAGAGTGACCATGCGTTGGTTAATATTTTAGCGGATATATTAATTTCCTTGTAAAATAAAACAAATACTTTTCCTTTGCAAAAATCGTTTCTATTAAATTTGGCCAGAGACTACAAATGAACCCTGTATATTTGAAATTTGTCTGTTAAATTAAATCCAAAGTATTATACAACAAAAAAAGACCTATTAAAGAACACAAGGTTCCCTGATAAACTATGTCTACCAAACATAAAAACAGATATATGTAGTAGAAACTGCCCCACAATGTCCATTAAATTATATAATAAATTACCTAAGGAAATAAAATGTCTACCTGTTAATTAATTGAAATCTGTAGTACGCAACTGGCCAATAGAAAAATGTTTCTACTCCGTTGACGAATTTATGAGGTTGAAACTATAAATCTAAAAAGTATTCATAACTTAAATATTTAATCATTTTTTTTTATTTATTGTATTATTATTTTAATGTGTAATATTGTTTTATTAATTATAAGACATTAGTAATAATAATTAAATTGTAAAAACGAGAAAACGGCTAACATTAGAATATCAATAGAACTATAAATTAACTAGCCACCGCGCGCGGTTTTACCCGCATAACTTTTGATCTCGTGGGAATTTCGGGATAAAATATAGCCTATAACCAAGAGTTGGGCTATCAAATGCAAAAATAATTTTTCAAATCCCACTTGTAGTTTCTGAGATTAGAGCGTTCAAACAAACAAACAAACTCTTCAGCTTTATATATTAGTATAGATTAACCATTGTTTAATATATTGTGTTATTAGTACCTAACTAGAATCAGTTAAAATTTGCATGCTGTGTCACAGTGAAATATGCGCTCAATACAAACTTTTATAACAACCCAATGTACCACATTTGACGCAATAAAGAATTTAGAATTTTTGCAAAAGGCACTGTTTTTGAGGACCTACTTTACTTAATCTATTAGTGATTTGTCGTCCCGCTTTATTTAATTATCTTAAAGCTGTTGTAGAGATTTTTCCAAGCAATATGTGCTGCTACAAACCAGAATATGGTTAAGCAAAAAAAAATTTGTTAAGATGAAATAAAACGCAATTTAGCTCTTCTTAAAATAGCTTTGTGATAATATTTCCCGAATACTTTATCTACTAGGTTTGTCATTCTTCCTCAATAGAGTATTTCTGTTAACTTTTATAAGGGTTTGAGTCTTTATTTCGGAATTAATATCATCAGTACATAACAGAGACAAACAGAACAGAACAAAGGTTATCAAACACTGAACAACGTGTCCCAAAACTCAACGATAAGACGGCGGCGCCGGGGTTTGACCTGGTCATGGCTGCGTGAGGAAAAATAATAAAAAAATAGTTTACTGACTACAAAGTAATTTGCGAAATTCTTCGAAAATTTACAACCTTTGTAATATTTAATCAAGGCCAATGTAAACCACAATTTTAAAATATATTTGTGTAATTGTATATTGGCTTAAGTAGTAAAAAGAGAATGAACATGATAAGTGCCGCCATTTTCAATTCCCTTCTTTAATGAACCATGTTATAACTCGTCCGGTCAACTTTGCGCATCACTTGCTGTGTCAACATTATTTTGAAAGAAAGCAGTTTCATTGAGTTAAATAAATGCTTGCAGGTGGTGGTCGAATCCACCTCAGCATTACCTCTAACGCAGTGTTTTTTTGCAACAAAAGCTTTATCAGAGGTAACAGAATTAGCCCAAATCGCGACCCAATATCTTAAAACAGTTCAAAGTTTCCAAAATATGTTTTGAGAGCTATTTAAATAGCAAGACACAATTATAATTTTCGGTATACCGATCCTTTGAACGAAAATATTTGACCCGTGTATTAAGTTTCGCATAAACAAAGACTGTGTATAAAATGTATATCTAATCGAAGCTTGAAGTCACGTGGTACGTATAGGGTTGCCAAAACAGTATAATACTGTTTTTTTACTACATTGTACTTTTTGCTGTTGAACAATAATAAAGTATACAAAATACTGTTTTAAGAATAAAATGCTAAATATTTTATGCGCTAAGTATACTTAAATTAATAATTTGTGCGAGAAGCTCTAAAAATATGTGTTTAAAACATTAAATAAATTGAATACTGTTCATTTTTCCAAAATACTGTTTGATATTTTTTTCAGACTCAAATATACTTTATTTCTACAAAAAAAAGTTGGCTACCCCAGGTACGTAGCTCCTGTCATTTGATCTAACGGATATAGCAACTTTCGGTGCGGTCTGTACAAGAAAGGATGGATGGCCGCCGATCATTAATTTCTCACGATTACTTTCGTACATAGTACAGTGCAGTAGTCATTATGGTTTGTCAGATTTCATTTCGGTGGCATCCACCAACCAGCACTGGGCCAGTTGGTAACCTAAGCCAACTATTCAGCCAAAATAGGGACTCACTTAGGACATTGAAGGAAATTGAAGAATTAAATTATTTAAGTCTCAGGTTAAGACCACCTAAGTAAATTAAAAATAAGCATTACCTCATCACTAAGATATCCATGTGGCACAAACACCTCGTTGTCCACTTCATACTCGTCAGCTTCTTGCTCGTCCTCGCTGCCAGCAGCGCTGCCATCAATACTTTCACCTTCTTGTTCTTCTTCCCACTCTTCGTCACTGTCAACTTCATAGTCGAGTAGGCTCTGCAATTTTGAAACATATATTTAAACATTATATTTAAAACCTTTTAAATAGTAGGAGTAATCATTTTATAATTCTAGATATTTAGGGATTGGGAGAGCAGAGCATTTAATTATGTCATACTGATACAGATATGCCAATATTGCAGCAGATAATGCTTATAGAAGAAAGTAAACTTCCGAAAAGTTACAAATGTGTAAAGGCTATATATACGAATTTAAATCAAATTTCTTTATTACATCAGACAACACCTGATACCTTTCGATGTGTAAATGTAACTGAAAGAGGCAACCATTTTTTTTTTATTTTTAAAATTGCAGATAATTTAGTCTTTTAGCTTTTCCTTCAAATGAATACATATGACAATATTTTTGCATTGATTAGCCACTATTAAGGTTTTATCAATCAATTATTAAAAGTTCCAAAGGCAAAATCGAACTTCTCGTGTTGAGATCAATTCTTATAAATTTTCCTGTATAAAAAAATAATGTTTAAGTTACAAATAAAATAAAACTTATAATTGCTTCATAAAGTTGCTCTTTGTTTATATTTATTGTTAGAAAATGTAATCAAGTGGATTAAAGTGCTAGGTAGGGTGGCTGGCTTACTGGTTGTTGAGTAGCGAAAAACTTTACTATTAAAATAAACTTCATATTTTAGCCTTTAGTTTTGCTATTGGCGTAAAAAAGTTCAGGTTAAAATCAATGTATCCATACTCACTTGATCTTGACCAAAAGGTCTTCTAGGTTTTATAAAGGAGCTTTTTTTGCGCCACGTTCCGAAATATGGAGGGCGTCTGTTTTCATGGAAACTTAATAACTTAGGATGTAAATTTTCACGGACGGTTGGTTCACTTGTGATCAATGCGTCAAAGCCGTCAAGAGGCGGCAACTCGTCTTCTGCAACAGAAGTAACAAGATTCTATACCGAAAATAAAATATGGAAACATGCAATGGATTGTATGTACGAGGGCGACACTGAAAGTTCATAGAAAATCAAAAACTAAGCAAAGTAGCAAGTTATAATTTTTATTACATCTTTTCAAAATAGTTTTCCTTCACATCAAAATACATTGCTACATTCGATAGGCACCGAGCCTTCTGGAACCTTCCGGAACCCATCGACTGCTTCCTCGGCGCCCAGAAAATATTTTTCTCAAAGTTTTCCTTTTATATTCAGGAATAAATAAAATCGCAAAGTACGAGGTCGCGGCTATATGGCGCATGACTCACTAATTCCACGTTTGACATCGCCAAATAGTCGGTCGTTCAGAGCGCGGTTAGCTTGGAGGCGTTGTCGTGGTGAAGGAGGCTCCTATTGCGAGGTCATTTCTTTCGACAAGTGGAAAACGATAATTAGTAAAGCACGCTGCAGTAACAGACTTTTGATCTTCTAAAGCAATTGTCTTATAAAGTTGCATTGAGTCTACACTCGCATATTTAAAGCTCTCGTATTCAAAGAGCATCAATATGAGCCGGATTTGGACGAACGAAGGTTTGTTATAAGGAAATTGAATAATACAATGGAAAATAATAGTCTTCATGCGCACTTTCGATCAGGTGGCATGGAAGACAAACGTCCTATCCTTAAAATATAAAAAAAAAAAAAATAGAAAGGGTTGTAACCCGACGGAGATCTTGGACCGGACGAACGTCTCGCCCCCCTGCAACTAGGCTCTTACTGTAATCTGCTGATGCAGATTATCTTAATTAAACAATCCCAGCTTATGGCTAATGATTTTACTGACCTGCAAATTGGCACTAAAATATGGATTTTAAAAAAATATCATAATTTCAAAATAATCTATTTATATTTCCAACAAGCTTAATTTTTGTAAACACAAAACAATATTATACTTAAGTTTTGGTATTTGATAGGTACCAGACAGTGGAGATACGGGCCAATCAAGTTTGTTTAGGAACATGATCGAAAGGTTGATTTCGAAATAAAACACTTTTTAAACGGATTTATAATAATTACTTATAATAACATTTTGCATTTTAACTCCAAGTTTGTCTTTGCAGACCCCCTGGTTATGAGAGGCTCTCGTTATACGCGATATATCCGGTTAAACAGTGTTTTATTTAAGTTTGTAAAATCTTATTAATCAGATAAGTTAAAAAAATTATGATAGATATTTTTTACGATAAACTTCCTATTTATAATATTAGTGAAATAAGTATAATGTTAAATATTATTATGAGGAATTACTTACCAACAATTATGACATCATCATCATTTTTATCACTTGATGGCCATGTTTTGCCACTAGATTGTGGTTTTATATTTCCCTTTCTTAAAGCTTTTACATATAGTTCGCTTTCAGATTTGTTCTGTTCACCCATAAAAGCATCAAGCCTAATTTTGGTGGCATCACTCAAACTGTGTCTCGTAGTAGGAGCTAAGCGCATGTCCGCTTTAACCGTGAAAGTTGAAAGCAGGAAATTTTTGCTTATTTCTATGGTTTTCTCATTTTTGTCAATCTTTTCTTTTGGTACAAAGAAGTTGACAAATGCTTTTGCTGCCTTTTTCTTCTTGAGTTCTTCTTCTTCGCGTTCTAACTGAGCAGCTTCCTGTTTCTTTCGTTTTTCCTCTTCTTTAGCCTCTTTCTCTTTTCGTTTCAGGAGTTCCTTCTCTTCTTTTTCTTTTCGTTTCTGTTCCTCCTTTTCTTCTGTAAATATTAATAAAATTAAGTTTTTAATGGTTCACGAAACTATAAAAATCAATACTAATTAATAACAAATAAATAAGAAAAGCTGTAACTACTAGGCCTAGAGAACCTAAATTAGGAACATACATTCCTTCGAGGGTGTAGGGGTTTACTAAGGAAGAAATTTCCGAAATTCCCATGGGAACATGAAATATTGGACTTATGAGTTTGTATGAAAAATCTTATGGTTTGAGTGCATAGATGTGATACTTGGTATAAAGGTTCTTCACAGGATTGGGAAACATAGGACTCTTTAGTTTGTATGAAAAATGTATTCCTCGAATGTACACCCATGCACTCAACTTGGTATTAACGGTTCTTTCAGTAGGTGTCTGTTTGTATTGTGGAAGGAGTTTCTGAAATTCCCTTAATAACTGTAGTTAAGCGCGTACCAAGTTGCGGGAAAAAGGTCGTAATCTTTTAAAAAACTTACTTCTTTCTAATTCTTTTTGCCTTTCTTTTTCCTCTTTTTCTTTACGCCGCTGTTCCTCTTTCTCTTCTTTTTCCTTCTTCTTGGCTTCCTCTTTTTCTTCCCTTTCACGTCTTTTCTCTTCTTCTTTTTCCTGCTTTCGCTTAGCTCTCGCGTCCTTCTCCTGCTGCCGTTTCATTTCTCTTTCTAGTTTCTCTTTTTCGATTTGTTCTTTCCTTTTTTCTGATGCTAATTTGTTTTTCGCCTGTGGAGAGTAGGAGTTTACATGAATGCAAATAAACTTGACCCTAAATCAACTTGCTCATTAAGTATTTCCAAAATTTTGATTTAAATCTTATACAATGCATGCAGATTATTTACTATGGTTGACTCATAGACCAACTAAAAATCAACACAGAGTGCTGTCAACAATAAAATGAAGCCAGTTTTGTAGGTATGTGTAAAATTGAAATCATTACCCTAATATTATTACTTAATTATGTATATCAAATTTTACTTTTATTATGCAATGAGTATTTATGTATGGTCATTAAAAAAAAAAAATTGTATTATATTATTTTATATTAAAATTTAATGGCCTCTTTCTTGGGCAAGTTGAGCAATACTGACGTTTATTGTACACTGTTTTGGCATTTTTTCTAATTTGGATATACAGAAGTGTAGTGTATCAGTAATAAGACTTTCAGACCAGTAGCTCTGCCCAATTTTATCAACTAAAATACTCCATAAGATGGTTAATTCCAAAACCCTGCGAAAATTCACCTTAATTTGTAAAACTACGACTGTTTAAGGTCTAGGTCTAGCAGGGGCAATATATTTTGATGTAATTTTACTGACTTTATTATATGTAAGTAACTACATAATCAACCGTATTTTTGTTCTTATCTTATTACAGTATTTGCATTGCTTAAAAAGTTGATATACAGTGAGATATGGTATGTAGATACTCCTACCTAGGTTTATATATTTAAGATGTTATATGAATAAATTCAGTGTTTAATCAGAATTCATTCGTTTCACTACTCCTCACCAACACCCGACCTTATATGGCAACCCTGCCTAAAGGTATCGCTTGTCGCGGGTTGCAATTAATACCACCGTGCTCGATATGGACTCATAAAAGTAAACATCATTGCTCGCCAGTACAAACTCTAATAAAAAAAATCACTATGTTCAGCAAATACATTTTAGATTTTTATAACGCCACTTGTGTTTTGTGCGTATACCAATTTCTGGAAAAATGGGGAAAAGTCAATCCAAAGAAGAGGTTATAATTGCCCAAAATGCGGCCAGCGGTACCAACGATACCCACATTTAGCAGTTGCAGAACCATTTAAAAACGAACAACATATTAATGATATTAATGGTGCTTTGTGTAGCACTCATTGTAGGTACTATTCATAATTTTTCGCATTTATCGAAAATGCCACTTGCGATGGATTCGCCAGGAATTGCAGCAGAGCAGTAGCAGAGGCTTTTTTTGCAGCGGCGGCGGTATATTCTCCCGAAAACGTCGAGGAAATACAAATACACATTTAAATAGAACAAATTTAATAAAAATTGGTTCTTCTCGGAGACAGGGTGATATTTTAAATAAAAAACTTAGTGAGGCAAATGTCACTGTTCAACAATTTAATAATTACTTGAAAAATATAAGTAGAGTGCCGAGATTAGGCAAAGAGGAAGATCTTTTGATACAATCGTATTGCAATAAATTTAATAAGCTTTATGCAGAGATTTCTAAGTATTCTGAATAAGTTGAGAAATTTGATCTGAAAGTTGCTCGAAGTTTATTACCAGTTATGACCGAGGACTTATCCGTTTTAAAGCAATTGAGATAGATTATTATAGTTCTATAATGGATGATGAATCGCAAAATAAATTAATTAATTTTGTCGTAACAATCAGACTTTCACAGGGTGCAAAATTGAAACTGCGTAGTCAGTACAATTCTGTTTCAGAGCTTTTACGTGATATGAAACGTTTATTAGTGCCACAAAAATGTGCTAATAGTTTACAAAAGCAGTTGTTTAATTTAAGACAATTAATGAAAATCAAGCCATAAGAGTATTCAGTGAAGGATTGCGAAATCGTAGGATAATCACTTTTGTTTCAGCTTAGAAGTTCCAGTCATTGAAAGATGCTGTGCAAGCCGCCATCGATGAAGATGTAGCGTCGATAAACACCCCATGAGGTAATGTCAATGAGGTATAATAATAATTGTAGATGTGGTATTGGAGGCAAAGTCCAAGCTATCGGATATGCTTGTTTACGGTTATCGATAGATGAGCAGTTTATAAATCATAAGTTTTATATTTTTCATTCTTGCCTTGTATGCATGGCATTATTGGACAGGACTTTTTAAGCAAATATAGGTCAGTTATCAACTTTGATAGTAAAATAATTAAATTAATTAGTTCGAAAGATTACCCGCTAGGTCTGAATCAATTCACTATGTCAATACTAATTTAACGGAAGATTGTGTGGTTGTTACAAAAGAAATTTACGAAGGAATTTTTGTCGCGAGTACATTAGTGGCTCCCCGTAATGGTAAAAGACCTATTAGGATTCTTAACACAACTAAAAAAGATATATCTTTATCGGAAATAAACCTTGATATACAGAGTTCTAGATCTTATAACATTTGTGTTTTTGATAAAAATGTGAAAAATGCATTCAGAGTCAAGCAATTATTTTCTAAATTAAATTTAAATCACTTGAATAAAGAGGAAAATATTAGTATAGTCTTTATATGCTAAAAACATATTTTTTATTTAGATAGAGATAAATTGTCAACTACCGATAAATATAATCATAAAATCGAATTAAAGTCAAAAACCTACTCAAAACCCTACCGATTGCCGCTAGCATTAAAAACTGAAATAGATAAACAAATAGATAATTTATTGTCAGAGGGGGTTATAGAACCATGTCAAAGTGAGTGGTCGAGCCCTATACAGGGTTGTTTTGTAGGCCCTTGCCAAATTTAAATATTACGTACTTTGATATAATACGAATAACCTGCATTTTTATTTTAGTATCGCACAGTAGAAAAAAGTAAATATATGGCACCTTGATTTGTTTCACGAATAGTCGTTATTGATGAATGCCCTATACACAATACGATACTATGACGCGGCATTTTATTGATTACGTTTAATAATACTACGAAGACGTAGTACTACAAGATGTTTTGTCGCGAGACACTTTGAGTTCAGTAGTTATGCATGTATATTATGTATATTATTAGTACCTAAGAAACAAGATAGTAATGGAAACAAAAAAAGACGTGTGGCACTCGGAGACTGCCGCGGTAAAGCTATTGCATAGCATTTTTTATCAACTTATGCAATTATAATTATTTATTTATTTTATTAATGCAGTAAATGTTTGATCTAATATGAAGTTCAACAAGTTCCTAGTAGATGGCGCTGATTGTTTATTAAAGCCCGCATGTAAAGTTATGAAATCAAAGTATAACCGCTGTGCCGGTCGGAGTGGGGGGTGTTAGGTGTTTTTCGTTACTGAATATCTGGATTCGGTCCCCACGCTCAAGGCCCGCGATAGAAGCTATGCAATAGCTTAAAATGTCGTTTGGTGATAGATTATCGGAAACTAAATAATTTTATGAATAATGACAAGTTTCCGTTATCAGATATATAATTATAACGGAAATCTTAGACTCTATCTGGTTGTATGTACTTTTCACATTTAGATTTGCATCAAGGCACAGATAACCCCCAGTTTTGGCGACTTTGAATCAATGCACATTTTCTAACATGCGGTATCCTTAGGGGTTATCTGTGGCATCAAGGGTATTATAATGTCAATTTAGACCCAGACAGTCGCAAGTACGCGGCTTATTGCTCAGGACAATTCCAAATGACCAGAATGCCGATGGGACTCAAGACTAGCCCAAGTTCGTTCTCCCGCATGATGACTATGGCCATGACAGGGTTAATCTATGAGAAATTTTTAGTGTACCAGGACGATTTAGTAGGTTTTAGTAGTTGCAAAGTCATATTAAAAACCTTCAAGATATTTTTGAGAGATTACGAAAAGTTCAATTAAAATTATATCCACAAAAATGTAACTTTTTGCAGAAATAACTTATTTATTTAGGACATATAGTTTCTTCGGACGGCGTTATACCCGATCCAAACATAATAGAAGTTGTGAAACAATATCCTGTCCCAACAAAAACAGATGAAGTGAAGCGCTTCGTTGCATTCGTAAATTACCATCGAAAATTTATAACAAGTTTTGCACACAGTTTTAACAAAAGCCTATCCACTTAATAGTTAATGTAGAAAAAATGTGTTATCCCTATTTTTCAGTAAAAAACAAATTTATTTTGCAAACCGACGCCTCAGGTTACGGCATCGGAGCTGTATCATGTAATGGCGATGGGAGACCCGTGACTTATGCTAGTCGCAGTTTGAACAAAGCTGTTTCTCATACAATACTTCAGTGCATACAGTAACTACGTTTACCCCTTACGAATTATTTTTGGAAAAAATTTTGTTTTACAGTCAATCTTAAGCTCGGGTCAAGTAGATCCACTGTACAATTATAACAGCTATCCTTTAGAGTAAAATTATCGAATTCAATTATCACAAAAAGAAGCGAGAAATAATTTAATTGCAAATAAGATACACAGAAAAACAAAGTAAGATCGTAATGTGAACCCCGTGTTGTATAAGCCTAATGACTTAATATTACTTAAGAATTAAACTGGGAATAAATTTCAGAGTATTTTTTCAGGTCCTTATAAGGTTATCGAAGATAAATCTCCTAATGTTGAGATAATGAAAGATAATAAACCATATGTAGTACATAAGAATAGAACAATATTGTATGTGTCTGTAATGTATAACTTCTATCAAATGATAGAATATTGGGAAAATAAAAGTGGTTTCAATCCCTACTCATTACGGTAAAAACATCATTATAAAAAAAACTGTGTTATTAATTACATCTAGAAATATATAAATGTAATAAGGTTTACTTAACTAGGACTTCTAATTATGTCTTGTGTGTGTATTTTACGCAATTTAATATAAACTATATACCTACAAAAATAAAATAAATATACATTGTAATTATGTTTATTTTTTTATGTGGGAAGGAGATGGGATATAGTATGTCATGACAGGGTAACACCACCAGGTAATAACTCCTACCTAGATGTTATATCAACAAATTCAGTGTTTAATCAGAATTCATTCATTTCACTACTCCTCACCAACACCTGACCTTAAGAGTTATTGTTGTCCAAAAAGAGCCCTTTCCTTGCAGTAGCAAAATTTACCATAATATGTAAAACAACAGCTGTTATGTTCTACATTTTTGTAGAGGCCCAATATTCTCTTTATTTTAAAGATAAAAGTTTAAAGTAACTATAGAAAGTGTAGAAAGAGATGACAACAGTTTTTTTGTAATTACCAAAGGGACATAATGTATTTTTAAGTAATTGACGGCTTTTGGGCATTTTAACAAACCAAATTTTAAATAGATCATAACTTTCAAAATGTATTGAACAAACTTTACTATAACTCAAGGGGTTCTATGATGGATCTTTTCTGCTAATGGGCATAGCATTAGTCCATTTCATTTTTACAACATGTCGAGCTGAAACATATGTATAAATAACATCCTAATTGATTGTGTAAATAATAAAAAAATAAAATAAAAAGGTCAACTGTGACTTTGTGGACTTTTTTTCTTCTATTAAAATAATTTTACCACCATTTCCCAAACATGAAGGCATGATTGGTATATACTTTGAATTGACCTACGCCTGCTGAGTAAATGAAATGTCGTAAGTGTGAGCGTGTGAGTTTCTCCCATGTATCTATGCAACTGTCTCAGTTTTGGGGTGCCTCACTTGTAAAAAGGAAGCAACTCGTCTTGATTTTTAGTTGGTCCGAGGGTTGACTAAAAATATCAAAATCATTGAAAATATACATTATTTGTATACACAGAATATATTTAGACAACTTTACCATGGATTTCCATATCCTCCTAAATTCTTGATGGTTGCATAAAGAATATAAGAAAAAGACATGAATGTTAGAATTGGTATGAAATCAAACATACTAGTAATCAAATAACTAAATGATAATGAATTGTGACTCTTCATCTGGGTACATTCACATAGATATTAAAATTTAGTTCTAAGGATTGTGTCACTTTAAAACATATTTAATTTAATATAAGTTAAATCAAGAAAATGTAAAGGTCACTAAATATTGTTTGCAAATATGTGCTACCTGCATACTCCAAAATTTAATGCTATTTTGAAACTAGATTATTTTAATTACAATTATTGGATGTAATTTGTTATTACAAAATATTTGCTATAAATTATATTCGCTTTAGCCTTATTGTATTTGGATAGCTTTGTTATTCCATGACAGTTTTACTGTGTTTTAAAGTAAAGAAGTTGCAATTTGAAATTGAACTTAAAATATCCTTCTGATTAATAAAACATAGTAAAACAGTAGTAAAACACAATTAAATTTGATGATTTGGGTCAGTTTTTCATACAGAATAGATAAGCATGGCATACTTTAAATAGTATAAAGGGGAATGATAACTTGCTCTTAGTACAGACATGAATCAGGGTTATTAAAATATTTTAAATACAGAATTATAAACAAGGTAAGCTTAGGTAAAGTGAGGTAGATGATTTGCATGTTTTCCAAATTAAGAAATGTATATATTTCTTATAATGTATTTAAGCTGCTTCATTGGTCTGACTTAATTATAATTTCAAACAAGAAACAACATTCATAATTTTACACTTTACAATATAACAAATTAAGTATATAAATCGCAGAGCTTTACAACATCATCTAATTAAAAAGAAAAACTAAATATTCATTTGCCAAATGATTTTACACCCAGCCATAAAATATGGGTACAGATCCTACCATGTACTATTATTTCAAGTAATGCATTAAGGTTAATTATGTGTAAATGCAGTGAAATATTAAGGTGTTGAAATAATCATTCATACTGGGAGTCTCTGTTACTTAAGCAATGCTGTGTCAAGCAGTTAAGACACAAAAAAATCTTAGTACAAAATAAGTTTATTTCGCACTGGCACTATTTATTATAATCTTTAATTTTATTAATTTACATTATTTATTACCTGTTTTGGGGTCACATTTCTTGAATTGTTTAAGGAATCATCACCGCCTTGGCTATTTGTAACAGAGGAACTCCTACTTTGCCTTGGAGTTGAGGATGTAGATGATATTGACTCATTAATTTTAGAACTACATGATGAAGAGTCCAAATTATCTTCTTTCACTTCAGCTTCTTTTCTTGAGCTTCTCTTCACTTTGACACATGGAGGTGCAAATGCTACCACACTACTCTCTGAAACCTTGTTTACCGTTGATCTGTTGTTAGATGTTTGTTTAAGACTTTGTGCATTCTCCAAATTGACACAGTCTGCTTCATTAACAGGAGATTTCGATTTTTGTGAGCGTCTGGGCACCTTTTTAGGATTAACAATAGTATGGATACTATTGTCCGGATCATGTATATGGTTAATAACATCATCTTTTTCTGTCATTTCTTTATTTGTGCCAATCAACTCATCATTTCTAGAAGCTTCAATATCAGAGTTCTCGCAGGCATTGGAAGACTTTTTACCATGTTTCTCAGTGTTTTTGTTTCTATTAATTTTCTTATTTTTTACATTGTCAATTAATTTTACATACGGGTTGAACTTTATCTTGTTTTGAGAAGATTCAGATCCAGATTCATCTTTGCTATCATCATCACTTATAATCACCATGGGGCTGTCACTAATAACAGAGTTGTCATTTTCTTTTGATATTTTCACGATCTTTCCTGGAGTTACTTCCTCGGGTTCAGAAAGCTTTCTTTTTCTAGCTTGACGTGTAGGTTTTGGGGAAGCACCACTAATAGGTTTGAAAGGCAGTCGAGCCTGTTTCAATCCTTTCTTTGTCGGTGTGATTAAAGTGCTTTCGGGAGACTTGTTATTTTTCATTGTATGTGTAAAAATTCGACACTTCAACTTTACTATAATTATCTAGTATCACAAAACTAACAATGTCTTTTAAAGACAGAAATACAGTAAGTAATCAACGCACGATAAAGTAAATCCATGAACTTTTGACAATTGACAGATACAAAAAGCGCGGGAGATCAGTCAATCAGACAGATTTTTTTTTTGGTTAATTTCGTCCGGATCAGGACAGGCAAGAGAACGAAGCCCATACAGCCATATCTTTTGATCAATCAGACAGAGTATGTTTGATTGTTGTTTTTCAGATTCTCCATTCTGGCAGGCAAGGTTTAACCATACATCCTTGCTTGACGTGTCATTGGCGCGGTTTTCAAAAAATATTAACACCTCAGAAATGTGTTGACTGCCAAATTCTAAAATAATCTCTTGTAAGAGTAATATTTCTAATACATTAAATGAATCAAAATTATTTATAAGTATACAGTTTGAATAATAATTAAAATATAGGGATAAAGTATAGTTAATAAAACAGAACTTACTATTATCCACTCTATACATAATTCACCTATAAGTTTATAAAATTAACTTATTTTATGCTAATTTTAATTATGTCAATGATTAATTAAATTTAAATTAAACAAATAATTCACTTGAAGCGTAAATGTTGATACTTTCAATGAGGAAAAATTAAATAAAAAAAATGTTTTGAAAAATACGTATCTGGCGGAATTTCAGCCTAAGTAATTGCAATATAAAATCTAATAAACCATAAAACTAGGTACTTATAGTCTATGCCAATTTAAAAAGTCCTTGTTAAAGTTATATACAGGGTGCAATCTAATTCCTTTATAGAGCCAAACCACGTATGTGCACATGCATGTAAATACTATGGTGAAGTCAGAATTTGAATATCACGATTTTTATTTTCTATATACCAGGAGGGGAATATAAAATAAAAATACGTTTCTAACTTAAAACATAGACATCTCTCCAGTCTCTCTCCATCATTATAATACCTCTAAATTTGTCAAACGTGACATCAGATGGTTTGATGGCCTCTGGTGTTCTGCCTACCCCATAAGGAATACAGGCGTGAAGTTATGTATGAATGTATGTATGTACATAGACCTATTTTTTATTGAAACTCTGTGACCTAGGCGATAAGATTCATAATATCTATTTCTATTCATATGCGGTCAATTTGTGGATGGTTGACTTCACCTTCTAAAAATAGTTATGGCCAAATTTTTCCTAATTTTGCATTTAACCAAACCAAAGAAAGCGCCGCTAGGTTTCCCGTAAAGTTCCGGGTACCAGAGAAGTAAATAAAACAGTTCTTATTGACAATTTCAAACCATTATGTTTCGTTGTTTTATGCTGTATGCTCTATGTAATAAGGTTCATATCATCTTAATACAGTTACCGAAAATCATTGCTCACTGTGCGGCGTTGACTGCGTGGCTAGGCGGCTTGCTTGTTGTGTTTTTTTAATGAAGCGAGAAACAGAATACCGCTAAAATACCGCCAAAGTCAATGATGCCGCCTGCATGCATGTCACTGAACTTTGTTTTCTAGTAAGTAGGTGTGATTTGAAGTGAATTTATTAAAGTACATAGGTACCTACCTATTATGTAATCTGAAGTCAGTTTCTTGTTCGGTCTTAGAGCGTCAAGTCCAGTCAAGTCGCTATTGATAACTGCTTACGTGGTCCGCGGTTTTGTTTGAGAATTTCAGTGTTTCGTTACGTTTTTGTTTTTAATTTTGTATTTGTTTAGTTTTCGTTTTGCTAGTGAAACTGTTAATTTATTTGGTTTAGTTTATTTTAATCCGTGTTAGTATTTAATTAGTATTATTACTTATTAGTAAGTAATTATGTCTTATTCTAACGCAGAGTATTATGACATGTTACTCTTTGTAGATGTGACGGAAATGTATCGAGAGCACGTGCCCGATATGATAGACTGTACGTTTCAGGTAGACTTGGTAACCCACGTATTCTGCCATCCTTGCAAGCGTTCTATGGACTTACAGTGCGGCCCATACCGCTGGGTCATTTCATAGAAATTCGTCTGCTGTGGGGACGCCTCGATTACACTTCGACGTTGAGGACAAGATTTTGGAGTATGTTGAAGCCAACCCAACGACGAGCACACGTCGCACCAGTGCAGCGATAGGTGTCAGCCATTATAAAGTGTGAAAGACACTTTCTGATGATGGTCAACATCCTTACCATTATCAGAAAGTCCAGGCGTTGTTGGCGAGTGATTTTGGCCCTCGAATGGAGTTCGCACTGTGGTACGGGCTACAATCGGAGGATGTTAAGTTAAACATTGTATGGACCGATGAGGCTTCCTTCACAAGGAATGGGCTTTCAAATTGCCACAAATAACAGCTATATTTAGATAGACGTTTTAGAACGTGGATCGGTAGAGGTGGTACAGTTGCCTGGCCCGCACGATCTCCCGATCTGACCCCATTGGATTTCTTTTTATGGGGTCATATTGAACATATTCTTTATGCTGAAGAATGTTTTACTGAAGAACAGATGCGAATGCGCATAATATCTGCGTTGTGGCGGTGAATTCGGAGATGCTGCTGAGATGCGCGAGCTCCATTCAACGTAGAATGGAACTATGCATAGAACGTGGAGTGCATATCGAGCCATATTTGTAGACTCTACAAATTGTGTACCTACTTAGTGCTGTGTAGTTGTGGTTCCTGTTTATTAATGGGCGCGAGTGCCGTTTGAGCCGTTTTCTGCTACCAGGTATGATTTTAAATGCTACACTTTACTAAATCTATTTTGTTTATATCTAAGTGCGCAAATAACTCGGTAATCATTTATGTTGCAAACTTTCATTCACATTAGAACCACGGAAGAAAATGTATCCAAAGATCGTTATTATCCTTCTCGGAAAATGTTATCTTAATGTCATTTCGTGTAATGAGTTTTATTTCTACAAATCCAATCTTCCTAACGTGTTTATCCTATCTACCTACCTCCTTCCTTTGCGCACCTGTATGCGCAAAGATCATTCATTTCCCGCGCATTTTTAGACTTCCGTGGCGTTGGGCGCGGCTGGTGGGCGCGGCTGGTGGGCGCTCGAAATTTACCAGGCATTCATAATGTTGCGCTGAATTAACATTAAGGAGTTTTTAGACACAACGTGAAATTGCTTACAAATAATATTGATTTAGTTTGTGTGAAGGGGAAAAGTTAAAAAAATCACGATATTCACCAAGATATTTACTTGCATGTGTTAGCACATACGTCTTCCGTCTTTATACAGCAATAATTATTAGATTACACTATAACAAAGACTTTTTACCGATAACAAGATGGCGTTCTAGGCTGGAAAAAGGGCTCCAAATGAGAAGTGACTCTCACGCACTAGAGCTCTTTCTGATAAGTTTCTTTATTTAAAAAGTAAAACCAAACTTTTAATGAGGAGTTTTCTGACAGCTCATAAGGGTTAGTTCAAAAAACCTCTATTAGCACTTTTAAAAAGCCGAAGGTGTTAATTCTGTATACTATAATGTAGGTAAGTGGTATCTACCATCGATTGTTATTTATTAAGTTTAATTTCTGATACAGACGTCAATTAATTTATTTTACTTTCAAAAACTCAGTGTGGAATAAATGGACAAAATGACAATAGACAAGACTTCGCCTTGTGTAAAGCGCCATCTATCGAAGCCTTTTGTACCATTTTTTTTTTTTTATAATCTGTCAGGAAATCTCTATTTAACCTTATTCGTGCATTTTTATTCTTGAATGACGTTGTCGAGGGGATATGTGTTATTCGGGTTACTGTGCCGTAAAATTTATTTCTTCCATTCGGTACAATACCTATGTTAATTTTTCGGAAAACGGAAATATTTTTTTTACTACACACGCTTCTAAGCTGAACCATGACTACATGGAATGGTTTTGCGAACGCTGTGAGACAGGGCTGTGTATCGTCTCTATGGCTATTCCATGCATTAAATATTCATGAATAGCTGTTTGACAGACCTGAAAGAATCCTTATGGGGTTTTAAACTGAATGAGACGTTGATCAAAAATCTTTGTGCCAACGAACAGGTACTACTCGCAACGTTGGCGTCGGAATCGTAAAAATGGTAACTGTATACGATATCATGTTTCTAACATTCTCATTCAAACCTATCGTTTCAAACCAAAACAAAAATCATGGTTATGGAGAGCAGGGCGTCTTCGACGGTGAGGGACGACGAAGTAAGGCCAGGAGACCATAAAGTAACTTTTATAGGTTCAGATAGAGATATCAGCTAAACGGAGCTCTAGCGCCATCTAGAACTAAGTGACTGAAACTTTTACTAGAACCAGTCGGGAACTTTCCCTGTATTTTTCTTTAAGAATATTCAAGACTCCGGAAATATGTATATTATCATGATTATATGAAATATTTATATATCAGAACATCGTTATCACGATCAAAATTCCAATAAACATGCAAAGGTCGAATTGCAGCGTTGTTCCGAAATCCAGTAGAATTGCCGGGTCAGAATTAAAAAAGGGAGCGTCAGAGTCCAAATGGTGGCCGGGTTGTGGGTAAAAGGAATCCAAGAAAGAAAAGCGATAAAAACAACATTCGAAAACGGGTGCGCAGTAACCGCAGTAACGAACACAGGTAACGAATAAAAGACAGTGTACGGGCTAGCAGCGCGTACAATTCGCTCGGCGTCAGCATTTTCCGCGACGCTGCCAAATGTAGCACCAAAATTATTTCAGTTCACGTAAAGCATTCGCGGCGAGCTCATCAATCATATATCATTTATCAATTAATCTAAGTTTATCAGTTTTTAATATATCAGTTAAATCTCACCCTCGAGTTATCATTGACTTTATCATCTATCATCTGAGTGTACGAAACGACCCGTACATTCTTTTTGGTCCTTCGAATAAGGGCCTCGCGTGTGTTATACTTTGAAACGGACTGTTTGGTGTGACATAAGTGAGGACTGAACTAGCGTGTACTATCTTAAGGATCACAGTGCACGAATCTACACTATCGGAGTAAGAGCGAGTATCACGGCTCACTCTTAAGCATACAGCAGGTTGCAGATTTATCAAGTAAGATCTTTCCAATTTTATACTTATAAACTTCATCATGTCGAGCATGGAAGACATCCTAGCTACTCAACAACAACTTCTTAACGCTATAGAGCAAACTTACACTAATTTTAAGAAAGATGGGTCCGATCGTAAAACACCTGATTATATAAGGAGGCGATTGGATACCCTGGATAAATATTGGCAGGATTATCAAACTAACCACATCAATCTTTGCGGAATTGAGTACGCAAAATCTCATTCGTATTTCACAAATAATCAGTTTGAGCAAGTTAAAGATCGATATGAAAATGTTAGAGCATCCATTTCTAATTATCAAGGGTTTGAAGACAGGCCCGTGACACCAGTTTTAAAGCCTGCTACACCGTTAGGCGTTCCTGGATCGTTACGTCAGAACCCGCCACTTCATTCTATGGGCACTTCCAGTAAAACAGAGGAAATGCTACGTAAACAATCCAGTAATTTCAAAGCATTAGAGCATACTTTATCAAACTTAAATATCGAGTCTATATCAGAAAAATGGGAATTCGATCACACATTACGCGCTATACAGTCGCGGTGGTCGGTAATTGATCAAATGCATTGGGAACTAGACAGTGAGCTTGGGGGTAGAAACCAAGAATATGAACACACTTTCTTTAGGTATGAGAAAAAGTTTAACGACATTATCAAAACTTTGAACAGAAAGCTATGGACGGTGTCACATAGGGATCAATCAACCCCTCATATGGACATCCCTTCATTCAGTGGCAGTTATCATCAATGGTATTCATTCAAAGACCTCTTTACCGAAACTATACATAACAACCCTTCGTTATCTTGTGCACAAAAGATGCAATTTTTAAAAAGTAAGGTCAAAGGCGAGGCAGAGCGATTGATACAACATTTATCAATAACATCAGATAACTATACCATAGGATGGGATATTCTGAATCATCGGTATAATAATAAGAATCTAATTTTTAGATCTCATATAGATATTTTGCTAAATATACCTAATATGCAACATTCATCACTCAATCAGATAAAGCGCGTACATGACACCACAGTAGAGACGATCAACGCAGTTAAGAATTTAGGAGCTGAAGTGGACTCATGGGATCCATTGTTAGTCTACCTTTTGTGTCAAAAATTAGATGCTGAAACCCATAATGAATACGTGACCTCGGTGAAACAACCCCGAGAGCTACCTAACATCCAAGAGTTTCTATCATTTTTAGAAGGTAAATTTACTAGCCTAGAATCATCTCGTAAGAAACAAGATCATTATAATATACCTAAACAAGTATCCAACAATAGTAATTCATATAAGTCATTCACACCGCAAAATCGAAAATTCCAGAAACTATCATTTCCGGCGAATACTAGGTCGATTTCGAAACAATCGAGCAAAAGTCGAACCTATTGCGCACTTTGCAAAGTCAATGACCACGGAATTTTTAATTGTCATGAGTTTTCTAATATGTCGCCATACACTAAATGCAAAATGGTAGCAAAACTAGGTATATGCGAAAATTGCCTTTATCCACACTACGGTAAGCCATGTTTTTCAGAAAAAAGGTGCCGAGAGTGCAATAATCCACACAACACTATTTTGCATGAAGCAATAACTCGTTCGGGTCAATATAACAATAATCAAACATCATCAAAAATCATGAACGCGAATGACCCGAGACCTGAAACGTCGCAAGTTCGTAGCAACTCGCACGTGTCCGTACAATGTGACACCCCCGAAGTACTTTTATCTACGGCGATTATCAAAGTTCAAAAATACGATGGGGATTATATCAGTTTACGAGCCCTCATTGATCAGGGATCACAAACATCAATCATAACGGAAAACGCCGCGCAACTTTTGAAACTCCCACGCCAAAAATGCCAAGGAGTAATTTCAGGAGTAGGTACGAAGGAAAGTAACTGCAAGGGTCTCATAACTATCACCTGTGCATCGTCAAATAACACTTATCAATTTCAGACAGATGTTTACATTATGAAAAATCTTATTAAAAACCTTCCCAGTTGCACATTTTATAAGCCATCCTGTACGTACTTAGACAGCATCACTCTTGCAGATCCTGATTTTAACATTAGTCGTCCCGTAGATTTGCTATTAGGGGCAGATATTTACTCCCAAATTTTATTAGAAGGTCTTTGTAGAGCCGATCAGAGCCTTCCTATAGCTCAAAACACACGGCTAGGTTGGATTTTAATGGGCAATGTAAATAAGTCCTTACAATGCAACGTCATCATAAACAACTTAGACGAGATCAAACAATTTTGGGAGATAGAAGATATAGGGCAGGAGCCGCCCTTATCAGTTGAAGATCAAAAATGTATAGAGTATTACAACAATACAACAATTAGACTTCAGGATGGACGTTATCAAGTCAGGATACCGATGAAGCCAGATTTTGAAAATAAATTAGGTCAGTCCAAGTTTAAAGCAATAGCTCAATTCAAATCGTTAGAAAGTAAGTTTCGTAAAAATACAACCATGAAAAAACAATACATTGAATTTATGAATCAGTATCGCTCACTGGGTCATATGATCCCGGCTATTAGTAACACGAAACCTGAATGCTATAACAGTCATCATTGCGTACAAAATAGTAATAAATTCAGAGTAGTTTTTAATGCCTCGGGGAAAACCTCTACTGGTTATAGTTTGAATGACGTCATGGAGTGTGGACCAAATTTGCAACAGGACCTGCAGTCACTAATCATAACATGGAGACAATTCCAGTTTGCATTTACAGCAGATATCGAACAGATGTTTAGACAGGTTTTTACCCACCCTGATGACCAGCAATTACAAAAAATTATATGGAGGGACTCTAGCGAAGAACGTATACAACAGTTTCAGTTAACAACAATTACGTATGGCACAAAATCAGCTCCGTTTCTCGCTATGATGACTCTTAAACAGCTTGCTAAAGATGAACGACATAACTACCATAACAGTAAGGCCTTAGAAGTGTTAGAAAACCATTTTTTCATGGATGACGCGTTGTATGGGGAACATTCTATAGAATCAGCGAAAAAACTGCAGCAGGAATTAATTTTTAAGTTTATTATCATCAGGAGGTTTCAACCTCAGAAAATGGAAATCAAACTCGGCAGAGTTATTAAATACGGTTAATGAAAACGGTTCTAATCAAGATCATTTTAATTTTAAACAAGTAGAGTGCTCAAAAACCTTGGGGTTAGGCTGGGACCCGATGAAAGATGTTTTTACATTTCAGCTTACCTTTGAACACACAGCAAATTCCATTACTAAGCGAGAGCTTCTATCAAACATATCCAAATTATTCGATCCACTTGGTTGGTTATCACCTTTATCAACAAAACTTAAGATTTTATTCCAACAAGCATGGGCTTTTAACATTACGTGGGATGAGCCTGTTCCCGAACAAATATTATTAGAATGGGAAAAGATTAGAGCTGATATACATAACATAAATTATATGCGTCTACCACGGTGGCTAGGCTCAGATGATAACACCGACATCGAGTTACATGGCTTTAGTGACTCGTCTATGAAAGCTTACGCCTGTGTTATATACTGCCGTATCAAAAGGGGTGGTTTATCATCGGTAACATTATTAGTTGGAAAAACACGGCTTGTACCTACTGGCAAAGTCGTATCGTTACCGAGGCTAGAGTTAAGTGGTGCATTGTTACTCGCGAGATTAATAAATAAGGTTAAGAAATGCTTTACCAATCATAACATTAAAGTTTTTGGCTGGGTCTACTCAATGATCGTTCTGGGTTGGCTTAATGGAGACCCAGCAAGATGGAAAACATTTGTAGCCAATAGGGTGAGTGAGATAACACAAACAATGCCTCCAGATTGTTGGCGCCACGTAAGTTCTGAGGAAAACCCCGCAGATTGTGCAAGCCGCGGTCTCATAGCATCGCAGCTCAAAGAGCACAGTTTGTGGTGGCAAGGACCTGCGTGGCTTGCATCATGTACTGAACAGAAAGTAACACAAGAATACGTCACCAATCAAGAGTTGAGAAAAGAGAAAAAAGTGAACGTAACCATAACCCAGCAAGAAAACTATTACATTATCGATCACTTATTATCAAAATATCATTCGTTTACGAAGGTCGTTCGAGCTATAGCCTGGATTCGGCGATTTATAAACAAAAATAAGCATCATAATAATTACTTATCACTAGGAGAATTAAATCAATCACAATTGTTAATAATACGACATACCCAAACATCAGCATTTTATACAGATATAAGTAATTTACAAAATAGTAGGAAAATTTCATCTCGTCAATTATTGGAATTGAATCCATTTATTGACAAAAATGGCATTCTTAGAGTGGGCGGAAGATTACGCCACTCTAACCTCGATCCCGATATGAAAAATCCATTTATAATTCCCAAGGATAGTCGTCTTGCGGAACTTCTTATTGACCAGGCGCACCATAACACTTATCACGGGGGACCGAGGTTAACTTCAGCATACTTACGCCAAAAATATTGGATAATAGGCGGTAATCGAGCAGTAAAAAAGAGATTACGCCAGTGTATTAGATGTCGGCGAAACAGCCCAAGTCAACATCATCAAATCATGGGGGACCTTCCAGCTGCGAGGACGAATCCAAGTCGGCCATTTCATAACACGGGAGTTGATTATACTGGACACGTACTCATCAAAGCAAACCAAGGTCGTGGCATTAAGACCACTAAAGGGTACATAGCGGTGTTCACCTGCGTGGCAACCAAAGCCGTGCACCTCGAGCTTGTATCCGATTTAACAAGTTCAGCCTTTTTAGCGGCCTTGAGGCGCATGTCAGCGCGCCGCGGGACGCCCCGCCATATTTTTAGTGACAACGGTACCAACTTCGTGGGGGCTAATAAAGTACTACAGCAAGAATACGAGGAAATACTAGCAACGTTTAGAGAGGATTTCTACTCGGAAGTAGCGGACCTGGGCATTACTTGGCATTTTAACGCACCTTCATGGCCGTCGGCAAACGGTTTGTGTGAAGCCGCGGTTAAGAGCCTAAAATATCATTTAAAAAGGGTCATCGGAGATTAAAAAATTAACCTACGAAGAGTTTAGCACCCTATTAGCTCAGCTAGAGGCCTGTCTGAATTCGAGGCCGCTCTGCCCTTTAACTGAAGATCCAGAGGATTTAAATTATCTTACTCCAGCACATTTTTTATCAAGTGGTCCTATACTTTCGATTTACGAAACCGAAACAGACCTTAGAACACGATGGAACCTCACGCAACGTATTTTTAATGACGTGTGGAAGAAGTGGCAAGAGGAGTACTTGGTCAACTTATCTCCTAGATCAAAGTGGAGATCACCTCAAGAAAATATCACTCTAAATGACATCGTTATAATCAACGATGGCCATTTGCCCCCTGGAAAGTGGCCCCTAGGCCGCGTGGTGGAGCTTCATCCTGGGAAGGATGGATATGTGCGAGTTGTCACCTTAAAAACGAAGAATGGCCTTATCAAAAGACCTGTGGTAAAACTTTCAATTTTACCTATCAAAAATGGCAAGGATATGACGTCACCATCTACAAAACAACCCCCAAGAACCAAAAGAATAATCAGACCAAAATATAATTTGGCAACAGTGGCTACATCGCTTCTATTTTTTATCATGACCTTTATTACCGGTGCGTACGGTTCATTTAATAATACGCCAATCAATAACAAAAGTATTTACTTTGATCACGTCACAAACATGCATTTAATACGAGACGACTGGCGCCTAGTTGTCTACTACGATTTAGACCCATACTGGGATGGCATAAAGGCTATTAATAAGTACATGCTATACCTAGAAACTTTATGCGGAAAGATAACTACCTCTTCACAATGCGATAGTGTTATATTTCAATTGAAACATGAACAAGCCGAGCTACAGCATTATAACAACCTACTGCAAGATCAGCACTTTGACATGCGCACGCGCCAGCCCAGGCTGCGGCGCGGACTTATCAATGCCGTCGGTAACATCGCAAACGCTCTGTTTGGAGTATTGGACAGCAACTTTGCAGAAAAATACGAAGAAGATATAAGTTTAGTAAAGTCAAATCAAAATCATCTCGCGCTTCTTTGGAAAAACCAGACTTCAGTCATGGAAGCTGAGTTTAATATCATCAAAAGAACAGAGGCCTACATACAAAAATATCACAAAGTCGTAAACAAAAAGTTGATGACTATTGAGTCATCACTTAACCAAGTTAATTATTATTTACAAAACTCATCATACCTAAACGAATTTACCTTAACTGCTATGATCGCAAATAATCTTATTAACCGCTTAAGCGACATGCAAAATCATTTATTAGATACCATCACCGATGTGTTTCATGGTAAAATGGACTTACACCTTTTACCCCCCGAGCAATTACAGGTCGAACTTAATACTATTTCATCCCAACTACCTAAGGACTTGTCTTTACCGACCGATCCTGCGCACATCTATCAGTTATATAAATTACTTAAAACTAAAGCGCGTATCTATAATAATTTATTCATTATAGAAATAAGAATCCCATTAATAGCTCGAGATTTATTCGAAATCCTAGAACTTGTACCTATTCCTACCCTACATGGGAACAGTATGACTAGCATAATACCTATAAGCAGAATTTTAGCTTTGAATTTGAAAAAGGATTTGTTTCTCACCCTAACCGAGAGCGAGTTGAATAGTTGTTTATATCAAGATATTAACTTATCACTCTGCTCGTTGAAAAAGCCTATACATCATATGACTGGAGATCAAAGCTTATGTGTGAAAGAAGAGGACTCAGAAACTTGCAAGAGCATAACGAATGTATGTAAAAACGAGTTTATTGAAACAAATCGATTCAATACCTATTTTTATTTTTGCTGTAATCATTGTTCATTCAAATTACTTTGTGACGATCAAGTTACAACCGTGCTACTAAGTCGAGCGGGATTGTTTACGATAAGCGAAGGATGCCTAGTAAAATCAGCTGACTATATGTTTTACTCACATAAGAATGAAATGAGTTCTGCGCACATCAAAACAAATATGAACGTACCGGCGATCTCTCCCATTAATGATCTTATCAACATTTCATTACCAAGATCACCTGTCGATATCAGCGCCGAAACGATAGATCAGAAACAGATGTTGGATATTGAAGAACAGATTGACGCTATGAAAAAGAGTGAGCCGTTAGCAGAGAGTGTGTCACTTCACGACATACACCAGTACCTCGTCATCTACTTATTGGTTGGTGTGGCGGCTGCGACCGGAGGAGTGTTGGTGTGGCGCCGGGTCCGGCGCGCGCGGCCGGTCCCGCCGCCGGCCGCAGGGCCAGCACGCAGTGCTAGTGTTTAGTGTAGTGTTGAAAGTGAGCCTTCGAGGCTAAGTGTTGTGCAGTGTCAATCCAGTGAAAGTGTTAATTTGTATAAAGTAAACGAGCGTGCTAAACAAAGCAGGGGAACCAACCCCGTATTTCAGTCGGTTTTCCCGATTGCCGACAGTAGAGTTTAATTTTAATAGAATTTTGAAAGACTTTTAATTTCACAATTAATTTTTATTTTATCATTTATACGTTGTTTTTTAATCTTCAGGAAATTTACTACTTTTATTCTTATCACTTTGTAATCATTTTTTATTGTACTTACACATTGTTTCATAAACCTTGTAATCATATTTTCTGTACCATTTCATCACATCAACCTCATTTTTTGGCCCGGGAGCATGTACGGGCTAGCAGCGCGTACAATTCGCTCGGCGTCAGCATTTTCCGCGACGCTGCCAAATGTAGCACCAAAATTATTTCAGTTCACGTAAAGCATTCGCGGCGAGCTCATCAATCATATATCATTTATCAATTAATCTAAGTTTATCAGTTTTTAATATATCAGTTAAATCTCACCCTCGAGTTATCATTGACTTTATCATCTATCATCTGAGTGTACGAAACGACCCGTACAGACAGATTTAATGAGTCGCTAAGGTGATTGATTGAATGAACCGAAGAATGAATAAGACATTGTATATGGCGTTTTTCTTATTTTAAAAATTATAAACAGCGCCATCTATATCTTAGTGATACTAACGAAGTTTAGTGAAAACACCGTGCAGGAGACTTTGTTACAATAATCAGTATATTTCCTTTTAGATATCACCAACACATTTTATCAATAGACTTATAATAAGTTACATCACAACAGTTTGACGATTTTACAAGAAGTGTTTTCACAACAACAATGCTGCGCATGTGCAGAGCAGATTGTCACATGCACTTTAGTTCAAAATGGGAACGGGCCATCGACCCTCCACCGAGAAGGTCGAATACCTACCTCAACAGGGCGTGCATAGCTAGGTGAAGGTATGCCGACCAAATTGGTGACACACTTAAAATGGCCTAGTTAAAAGTATCCCTAACCACCGATCATGTATGAAAAAGTAATGAACGTGGAGCAGGAAGTGAAATAGGTATGTCTGGATCGAATTAATTGGCGTTCCCTAGTTTCTGCATACCCCAAAAGAAGACAGGCGCGAAGTTGTGTTGCTTTGTGTTGGCTACACAACACGGTAGGAGGCTATTTTATTTAGAACTTATTATTAAATTTTCTTCCGGAAATTTTATTATGCTCTATTGCTATATTTATATATTTAAGTATATTCTTATATGACTACCACACATTTAATGGCGAATTTGATAATCGTGCGACATGATATGCAAAAAAACTATAACATCTTTATATAGATTGATTCATCCTGCACCATCTTTTAATTTTTTTAGTAAAAATAATGTGTCACACTTCGTGACCACGCCATGCAAGTAATTCGTACGAGATTCATCAGAACAAATCTCTATTAAATGTAGGTAATTATTCATCTGATACTATTTAGTAGTTCTTTATTTCAACATTGCGTGTGTTTTGTATAATAGTCACCAGCAGATAACAAACACGTGTTCATTAGCGATGCTGTGTTTTCTCACAGGCACATAATATAGACGTTTTACATAACAATAAAACGATTATTATGTGCCGAAAGAAAACATAGCATCGCAGGAAAGTTCTTCCTTGTGAAGACTGCAATGACCAAATAGAGCGTTTCCCGCCTTCCGGTGACAACTCATTGACAAGATGTAAAAGGATCTATGGATTTGATTGAAAAAAGGTAAGGTAGTGAGCATAGACATAAGGGTTACACACTGCTTCTTCATTCGTTGATAATCGTTTTATTGTTATGTAAAACGTCTAAATAATTACTAAACAAAAAGGCCTACAGATCCCATAAAAGAAAAACAAATAAGTCACACTGATGTAGTCAATTTAAAACGTTTAAGTATCAAAATTATAAACTAACCAGATTTAACTTAAACTGCTATATTTACATAAGTTGTATATCTTCAAAAAACTTTTTATTTAATACTATGGATTCAGGCCTACTTAGAGGACTTAACAATTGTATTAATGTGAGCTGTGTTTATTATGTTTATTATCTCTTTGAATTGTTTGATTTGTGTCAATTTAATGTTGTTATTATAATTTGATTATAATCATTATAAGTACTGCAATCTTTAACAAAAAAGAAACTAGCCACCCACAACACAGGGAACCCTAGTGTGGGGGCTACTGTGCTCAAATAATTAAAAAACAATACTTATTTTGATGTAACTAGTAATAAGGTAAATACTGTTTTCTACGCAAAACTTAATTGGAGAAATTGAATAAATTATTATTATCATATAAACATACATAACTTCACGCCTATAACCCTTATGAGGTAAGCAGAACACCAGAGGTTATAAAACCATCAGATGTCACGTTTGACAAATATGGAGACATTATAATGGTGGAGAGAGAGTATGGCAGTGACAGTGTCAGCTTATCACGCACAAATAAAAACCAATAAAACCTCTATCTCTTAAATGACTTTTACAGTAGGTATGCTTAGGAAGAGAAGCACCTGGCACATTCTATGTTTTTTCCCAGTCCAGCATGGAAACAATAAGAAAATAAATTAAACATATTCTAGTAAGTATAGTGCGTTCAAATAAGTTTACCTTCAGCTGTTAGGTTGGCTGCCATGAGTCTCCTTATAAACTTTTATCACAAAATACCGTTTGTATTACTAATAATGTATGGAACTATATTTTTGAACGTCTAGTACCTACACAATGTGTAAACCCCATTTCACTGCCAGCATTAATAATGATCCATCATGCACCAACACAATCGATTTTAAGACACCTTCATTTTCTATTTGCCAGCATTTAATGACTGCATGATGTACCTATAGGATGCGTGAAAGGTTTCGTCCGGGAACACAACAGGTCTGCCTTCAACGCGATGATATATCATAATTGTAAGGTGTCTAAAATTTCATGCCTTTACATTAGTAAATTTCTTTTTGATCCACATTTTAAACCGAAATACTAATTTTCCACAATAAAAAAAGACAATGAAGAAAATGAAGGTGTCTTAAAAACGACTCTGTTGGTTCATAATGGATCATCATTATTAATGCTGGCAGTGAATTGGGGTTTACACCAAACGCCCAATTAATATCAAGACGAACAACGAATATGAAATAATATTGTGTACTACACGTTCAAAAATATACATTATTACATTATTAGGTACATACATTATTAGTAATACAAATGGTATTTTGTGATAAAAGTTTAATACAGTGCGGCGGCATCCCGAGACTCACGGCAGCCAACCTAACAGCTGGAGGTAAAACTTATGTGAACGCACTGTAGAGCGAATGAATGCAATAGACGATCGTCCTTTGTTAGTTTTTTCGATTGCAGCTTTCCGAGAATTGTTACTAGAGTCTAGCTTACGAAAGTAGACACTGAGGATTTTTGCAAACTTTTTATATGGCAGTACTAGCATTAATGTCAAAGTCGTTTTTCTGGTGTCACTGTTGTCAATCGAACAGTAGGTGTGTTTTGGTAATTGATATTTTGGAATTTTCATATTTCGTTTTCATATATTATCCACCACCCAGCACTGGGCCAGCTTGGTGGATTATGGCCTAAACCTCCTCATCACCCAGGGGAGAGACTCATACCCTGCAGTGGGCTCATTACAAAGAGTTGTGATGATGATGATATTTGTGATACCAGTGACTCTGACGATTCATTCCACATAGAATTGCTGGATTCAGATTTTGATTACAATTAATAAAAAGAATGAGAAATAATAAGTCCAGCCACAGAATAATTTGTGGCCGCGTGATCAAGCTTCTATTTTCATAACATAGCCACGAGACAATAACTATTGCGAAAAATGTATCTTGAAGCAATTTATACTAGTTATACCATAATAATTTATACTAAGTAATATTAAGCGACAAGAAGGGCTCCCGTTCCAGAAGACGTAGTCGGTACGGTTAGGTGCGACGACGAGCGCAGCGAGGTTACTATATGCAACCATAAACCATAGAGTTTTTTTTAATAACCCCGATGTGGTTTGTGGTACGGATTGTGGCTGACATAGTTATTTAGAAGGCAAATTGGTTTTTAGATTATTAGCAACCTAAAATAATTATTGTATTTTGTTGTTTTATTTTTAAAACTGATTTATACTAGTTATCTATCCTTTTAATAATATACTTCTCTTCAAAATGTAGGACAGTACCAATTTTGTTATTTTTTACGATACTTTTATAACAAAAATCAAGTATCAACTTTGTTGAATCCATGTATTTCGGTCGTACTATTGTCGGGGTTACCATAATGCTATATTTTTAAAATCAAGTTTTTTCAGGCTCTACTTTCATTAGCCAGACCAAAAATCATACAATCAATCTATAAAGCACTAGCCCACATGTAGTTAATCTCCTCTATTTTTATTAAACAAATAATAACAAAACCTAACAGTCATTCAAACGTCAAAGTCAAGAGAGCCTCGAATGTCGCATTACGATTTAAAGTCAAAAAACATTGCTGGAATTCAATATCTTTGATTTGGGTCACAGAGGACATTACGTATATTGAGTAATCATGAGTCCGAAAACTCCTAAATATCGAGATGTATCATCGATGTTGCGATCAGTTCGTCAATTTTTACTAGGACGAAAACATAATTTACATGTACGATTTGAACCAAAAATTGCTCCCAGATCAGTACCTACTGCGGACATAGTACGAAGTAGGGTGATTGGATATTCGGATCGATATTATCATGAAAGATCTCCTATAAGAGCTGTGAAACGTCCTATTGTTGCCCCAATAGGAGTAGGTCCACCTATTCATAAAGGTGGCAAGCCGATGAAAGCTAATAAGGTGAGATAATAAAAGGCCTTTTTTTTACGTAGCTAGATATTCAGAAGGTATTTCAATTTTCAATCACATAATACATTTTATAATAACCAGTCGTTGCTGAGACTCTCCATGGTGAAAATTTGCTGCCATACAAATCCTATCGTGGTTCAAAAGTTGCTTAAAGTTTTTTTTTCCTTTTAAAATGTTTTTCTAGCAACAAAATTGCGAGAAAGGAGGTACATACACAATAGGTAATTTAGAGTAACAAATATCAGAATTCTAAGCTCAAGCTATAGGTTAAATAGGTATCAGGACTTAATCCCTAGTTTGGATATGAGATCTTGCAAAGCTGCCACCACTAGTTGGCGTGCAGATGAATAGCTACATGTAAAACTACATAAAATAATGATATTATTGTTTCGTTACTTTGTACCGACCAGAGGCAGAAATTTCGCCAATATGTACCTATCCAATCTATTTTGTGCTGCAGAAATGGGAAATTCGCACGATCTACAATCTCGATACGGGAGCGTCACTTAAAAATATGTTTTCGTTTGCATCACAGCACAGTGTATTTTTGCAAATTTTTACGAGTCAACTTTTTGTATACATTACGTTATTATAACTACATTGTAGAGAGAATATCCATGAGAGTTACGAGCTTACTGCCCAGGCGCGGTCCTAGGAGGGAAGGTCACAGGGGACATGACCCCACCAAAATCATGAAAAGATGAATCCCTTAAAAGAGTAGAAGCTGGAAAAAGATACTTCTGATTAAAAAAATGTTTTTGACCACCCCAAAATTCTGTTGTGACCCCCCAAAATTCAGTTGTGACTTTCCCCCCAAAATTCAGTTGTGACCCCAGTTACAAAACAGTTCAATAGGTTAGTATTTTCTGGTAGATATTTTTCATATGTGCTGAGGTACTGGTTGAACAATTCAGGCAACACAGAATACAAAATATTATTTAAAAATGCTACTTCATTATATTATTCAAAATATACTTCATTATAAGGGCGTGGATCCATATGTACGGCACGGCGCGGCACCGCAGCGTTCCATGGCGTCGTGCACGGCGGCGGCGTATCTCCATTATGGTTCATAATGTACAAAATACTTAATGTATTATGTAAATGTAGGAAGAAAAGCAGAAGTCATCGTGGCGCCATGGTTACTGACTGTGTGTATCATACGATATCACAGGTTAAACAACGTTTATCGGGGTCGGTACTTGGATGGGTGACCGCCGACCATTCATTTCTCACGACGACTTACGTTAAGCAGTCGGTCCCGGGTGCTGTATACTTGTATACAGTAGTCGTTAGGGTTTGTCAGAAGCCATCTTGGCGCCCTGAAAATTCTGGCATCCACCACCCAGCACTGGGCCAGCTTGGTGGATTATGGCCTATACCTCCTCTTCACCCAGGGGAAAGACTCATGCCCTGCAGTGGGTTCACTACAAAGAGTTGTGATGATGATGATGAGGAAGAAAAGCATTGATTTGCACCGTACGGCACTGCGCCGCGCCGTCTCACGGCTGCTGCGCCGTGCCGTTATACGGTATACTTATCTATAATGAACCATGATGTAGATAATTTTAAGAGTAAATATGAAGCGCTTGAGCGGTGCGCCGTGCACGACGCGACGCCGTGGAACGGAGCGGCGGCGTAGAGATGGATCCACGCCCTTACTGAGAAACCTATACAATTTCTGAAAAGAAATTGATCTCGGGTGATGAAGCTTTAAGAAACCACGAGATGGTGGTATATCTTACTTCTTACTAATATTATCTTATCTTACTAATACTATAAATGTGAAAGTTTGGATGTATGGATGTTCGTTCCTCAATCACTCACGGGAGAACGGCTGAACAGATTTGCATGAACTTTAGATTAGTGATAATGTACATTCTGGAATTTATCCCGAAAGTCCCGCGGGATTCGAAATTGCGCGGGTAAAACCGAGCGCAACAGCTAGTAAGCAATATAACGTAAAAAGAACACCTACTAAGTAATTTTGATGGCGTGTGGTTAGGGTTCGGTCGATATAACCGCAGTACAGATATCTACAGTAATTCAACTTCTTACAACCGGACGAAACGCGAGCTATACCTACGCGGCTCGATCTCGGCATGCGGCCAGTCGCGAGTGTCTGCGTTCCGAAACAATTGTTGATTGAGTTTTACGTTAATATGCGGATTGTTTATACTTTAAAATTTAATGATACATCTTTTCGTTCATCTCAGTCAAGCCGCAAGTATTTTTCGGTCGCTAATTCATAAGACCGACTTGTTATTCAAACGTAAACATGGTTTTTTGACACAAAACGTTTTTTTGTTGAACTCTTCCTATTCAAATCACAAAGTGTTTTACTTATATGTTTATATAAAAAAATATATTTGCAGTCACGAAACTAAATGAAAGTAAACACAAAAAAGTCAAATGTAATTCAAATGCTGAAGGCCAGCCTATCACATGTGAACAAACCGCGGCGCAGTAGGAATTTATTTCAAAGATGCGGCCGAGTTGAATTAGTGTATATATCTGTACTGTGGTAGAACAGTTGGTAGAATTAAGAATACCCACCCGGCAAGCCGTAGCCCCAGGTTCGAGTCTGGAGATTTTATTTATTACCTATATTTTTTTCAGATACTTACTTAAGATAATCTTATATAAGAGCAGTAATGATAAATATTTTAAATCTCTTGAAATTTTTTGAAATTCTGTTGAAAAATTGATAATACCTATTATTGTTCTTGGACTGGGAACGAAATAAAAACATTGCTTGTACCAGCTGCTTCTCTTCTCGAGCATACTGTTAAAGTCAGTTTAGGTATTATCGGCTTTCTTGTGGGCGATACCCCCTGACTGACCCCCGTGTTATGCCTACACCCATAAGGGATACAGGCGTGAAGTTATGTATGTGTGGTATAACACAATAAACTAACCACAATAACCCTTTGTCTCAGTTCGATAGAAAACAAAATGTAGCTTTAGGTACCTACAGGTAGGTAAGCAGGGTGGAATTTTTTAATGACCCTGGAGGTAAAGTTCTCTAAATAATAGAGATAGCAAATTTTACTCCAAAGAAACATTCCTTTATTTTGGAAAAGGAATAAAACTGCATTCAAAGATTTTTCGAAAATTTGCTGCGGCACCTAGAAATCGACCCGACTAAAATCTTAAAATGAAGATTTCAAGGTTTCTCTTTCATTAAATTAACCTAGTATGCTAGAGAGATTTCATTCTTGTTATTGACTCTAACGATCGATGCAATAAAATAACAGGGTGTCATTTTTACAGATTTTAGTCGTACGATTTCGGGTGAAGTGAGTGAAATGAAAAAATCTTTGAATGCAGTTTTATTTCTTTTCAAAAATAAAGGAATGTTTCTTTTGAGTAAAATTTGCTATTTCTATTATTTAGAGTACTTTCCCTCTGAAAAATTCCACCCTGTACCTATAGGGTGACTGGTGACAAATTTTAGATACTGACGGAGAACACTCTGTACTCGGTTCTGATCATAATTATGTAATAAAAGTAGGTAGGTACTTCATTTTTCACTAGAATTTCCTATAAATAAATACTTATAAGTTATTTACTTTCCACACAATTGAGTTGATCACGGCACGTGACCTGGCACGCGGATCGCTGCCTACGCTAGCGAAACCATGCGTTGCGTAATCAATTCTTTAACTTTTGGTTAAGTTTACTCAGTAAATAATTAATATTATTTTTAAGCTATTGCATAGCTTCTATCGCGGGCCTTGAGCGTGGGGACCGAATCCAGAAATTCCGTAACGAAAAAAGCCTAACACCCCCCACTCCGACCGGCACAGGGTGATACTTTGATTTCATAACTTTACATGCGGTCTTTAATAAACAATCAGCGCCATCTACTGGGTACTTGTGGAACTTCATATTAGATCAAACATTACTGCATTAATAAAATAAATAAATAATTATAATTGCATAAGTTGATAAAAAATGCTATGCAATAGCTTTACCGCGGCAGTCTCCGAGTGCCACACGTCTTTTTTTTTGTTATATTTTTTCTCATCATATGATCAAACTATCACGTCCTTGAATTTCAAAAGTGACCCACAAGTCACCCTTTATATTAAATCAAGCAGACAGTATTCAGCTTTGATTATAATATGTTTCCCGTTGTTGAGTTGGTATTATTGATCGAAGGTTAAGACCGATAAGAGAAACTATTCAAGCGCTCTTAGCAGACTCTCACTTGATTGGATACAGTCGTAACCCGAGCGCAAGTATCTGTGAACTTTAGTCCTTCAACCCGAGATAATCACGGCACGATAAGATCACCATTTTATGTCTTACATATTAAGTTTTTTCTTAAACGATAATAAATTTTCTGATCTTTTAAATCTGATCGGGTTTGGTAGTTTTAGCGTGCACTTACATAATATACAGGGTCCGCGTATAATAGTCAATTATATTTTAATAGCAGATTAGGAATGATGAGTGGGACTGAATTTCTTCGCTGTGAGCAACATTTAAGATTAATCTACATTTTATGACTACATGTACACTTAAATGGAAACGTTTTTATTACTTGCTGTGTAGTCATAAACTACAGATCACACTTAAATTTCGATTACTTAGACAATTTTAGAAATTCAAATTTCTGAAAAAAATGAAAAACTTTTATTTTTCATAATAATTATGACCCACTCATCAGTCTTAATCTGCTATTAAAATATTATTGACTATTATAAGGTGACCTTATATAGATACCTGAAAACGCTTCGACTAACAAGGGCACATTGAAGCACAGGCGGGGCTTCACGCGTATTCGTTACATCGCCGGCTCTACTCTAAACCAGCGGATAGTTCCATAGTAAAGCCGGCGATGTAGTAAAAACGCACGATGCCCCGCGCGACGCGTCGCCTGTCCTTAAACGTGCTTTTAGTGCCAACGGTGCGTCACGGAGGTACGGTACGATACGCGCGTTCGAACGCGTAAGCAGCGTTGGCACTTAAATTATTATTAAATTGACAATATTATAAAATTTATTATAAAATAAATAAATAAATATTAATTATTAATAACAATTATTAATTATTAATTAATTAATTTTTGTAATTATTATTTAATTTTATTAGGTATTATTATTAATCTTAATTTAGTTTTTGTGAAAATCTCGCGGAGCTTCGCTTGTTTTCCTGACATCGCCGGCTTTACTCTAAACCAGCGGATAGTTCCATAGTAAAGCCGGCGATGTTGTAAAATCGCACGACGTCCCGCGCGACGCGTCCCCTGTCCTTAATAAACGTGCCCTTAGTGCCAACGCTGCGTCACGGACGTACCATACGCACGTTCGAAGGCGTAACGCAGCGTTGGCACTTAAATTATTATTAAATTGCCAATATTATTAAGTTATATAATTAATAAATAATCATTATTAATTAATAATTATTAATAACAATATTTAACAATTATCATATTAGTTATTAATAATTATTAATTAATTAATTAATTAAATTATTAATAATTATTAATTAATTAATTAATTAAATTATTGATAATTATTAATTAATTAATTAATTAAATTATTAATTAATATTATTATTATTATTCGGCATATCAAAATCAACTCGCCTTTTGGCGGACAAGACCCGACAATAAGACCAGTCGGTCGGGTATCAGGGCAAGAGAGAAAGAAACCGGCGAACGATTCGGGCAGTATCGAGCAATACCGCTTTCTGCATGCGTGCTGGAAGCGAACCACCGCCAAATCCCAGCCTTTCAAGTTGTCTGACCAGTGTGGCTGGGATCAAACCGTTTGCGGATATTACAACCGGGATGATTTCGGTCCCCGCGACGCCCCGCGCGAACGTGCCCTAAATATTACTGGGTCTGAGTATGTATAGTTAGTTAGCCATAATTAAGTTAGATGCAGCATTCATTGGTAATATCTATTACTAGTTGTTGCCCGCGACTTCATTTGCGTTTTCATTGGTAAAATGTGAGACATCACATTTTAAAAAGCAAACTAATAGCGAAATTAAATTCCTGGTAAAAATATATCCCGTAACAATTAGTATTTTGTTGACTATAAACTATATCTGTGCAAAATTTTAATAAGATCCGTTCAGCCATTCCACCATTTCACATTTACAATATTAGTAAGATAGTGCGTTTCAAATGAGAATAGGACTGGCTTAGCGCCATATTGCGTCTGACGTCATAGCTCTCAATTCGAATCAGTTAGGTAGAGTACCCAACAAGCAAAAACGTCATATAAGTCCTGACCTGTATGACATTAAGATGGATAGCAGTCTTATAATAGTAATGAGATGACTGCTAGGTCGTATAGACATCTTTACTTTAACTTTTTAGTCGTGCGACGAATATGTCATAATAAACTGGTCATAGCAACGTTGGCAAGACTAAACTATACAACGTTCCATTAAAGTTTTAGCAAAAAGGTCTGTACGACAACGCAATAGTCATACTAACGTTACAGTCCATTAAACGTTTTCAAGTGACCAAATGAGGTGTTTGGAAAACTTTTATATGATGTTTATATAATGTAGCAGTTCCATACAAGTTTTACAGTGACGTTTATAAAACGGCGTCTATTTTGTTTTACAGCAATCAATTTGAGACACTTAAATGACTTGGTTGTTTATTTACGACTCAAATATAACATTCATATTACGTGATGTCAATTTAACGTAATGCCCTGACTTTAATCAAACTTTTAGTCACATTTGAGTCAAGTTATGCCTTTAAAACGTCTTGGCCGCCATATTTACGGGACGTTTGATAAAATTTAATACGTAAAATGGAAGCAAAAAATCGTGGAGAAAACTTAATCGTAGTGGAGCTTTCAAAAGGAAAGTAAATCGAAATTTCCTTTTATTAAAAAGTGCAACACCAATAACCGTGGAATTAGTCACAAATGTTGAAGGAGAAAAGTGTACAACACATGAACAACAAGAAGGTTCAGTATCAATATTTATTTTATTTACTGCAAAAAATTTGTGTTTGACTTTATTAATTCAATTTTTATCACTAAATATTGAAATTATTTATGTATTTATATAAAAGTTAATTTCATTTTTATTACAGTTGACGTTGATAAAAGTGTTCCTAGTAGGTCCGATGTGTTAACGTATGGTAAGCTTTTTCGTAACGTATTACGTTTAAAGTATATTTATGTGAGTTTCTCGATATTTTTTAAGTTATATAAAACAATAATGATTAAAAATTATATATTTGTGTTTCAGATAACTATAATAGTGATCATTCAGAGCTGTCAAGCACAAGAGAATCAATAATTGAATCTTCTGATACAGACGACGACAAAGACAATACGTTTTGGGCGGATTTGAAAAAAAGGGCTCTTGAATTTAACATTTCTCATCATACCCTCAAAAGTTTAAGCGGAATCGTTAACAAAAGACTACAAAACATTGTTCCTAACGATCCTATAACTCTTCTCAGAATAAATGAAATTTTTTTTTTTCAGTATGCAATGGTAAATACTGGCATAATGGCTTATCTTTGCATCTACAAAAAATATTAGAACACATTGATGACGTTCCAAATATAGTTTCATTAGTATTTTTGACAAAGTATAGGTATAGGAGGGAGACCATTTAACCTAGATGGTCTCCCTCCTATACCTATACTTTGTCAAACTTATGAAAAAAGACATCTTTCACCAATTGTTGTTGGTATTTATGAAAGAACAGGCAAACCAAGCGACCTGGAAGCTTACTTAACACATCTTGTGACGGAGTTGAAGGATCTTCTTCAAAATCCTATGGAAATTAAAACAAACAAAGGGCTTCAAAAAATCTACATTTTTTAACTAAAAGCTTTTATTTGCGCTTTAAACCATGTTTCAGATAACAGTTACTTGAATATAATCATTAAAATGTTTTGTAATCTGCACTGGACTTTTACTACGATCAGTTTTTACCTGAAATAAATTTAAAAATAAATTATTTTGGTGAATATTGGCAAAATCAAAAAAAGGATTTTTAATTCTTTAAGGAACCCTAATAGTCAGCGGCAATGGCGTAATGTATGGTCGTCAAATAACCTTAAAACGATATTTTTGTCTTAACTACGTCATAAAGAGATAAGTGTGTGACAAAAGCGACAGGTTTTACACTTTTAGAAAAAAACATATTTTGTAAATAGAAAAAACATAATTTTGTTAATATAAATTTAATGTTTTAATCCAAAATTACGATGAGGCATGAAAATATGTATAGTATTTACCCCGGTATATTGTCATAAAACTTACATTCCCAATCGAACTAAACGTTATGAGAGATAACAAGATATGCATGTAAAATAATAATCACCTTTTATTTCCTATTTATTTGAAACAAAACTATAAACACGATTCGAATCACTAACAAGAAAATTAAAAATCAGTCTTACAGGTATTGTTATTTGACTCAAATAAAACCACAATATAACGAAATGAGTCGTTGTAAAGTTTTGATGCGACTACTGCGAGATGACAGTGGTAATTTCTTAACGTTCACATGACTTTTGAATGACGATAAGTTCGTCATCTTGTGACTTTTGTATGACCATTAAACAACAATGTAGGTCGTATAAATGGGGCCCTTTTCGCGTTTAGCAAACGTTATTATAACGTTAGTGTAACCTAGCTTTTGCGAACTGTGCGCTGTAGATTACGTTTACTAAACTATTAAACGACGTCAAATTGTTAGTTGGGTAAGCAAAAAAATATTATTTAATATCGAATTTATTTACCTACAATAGTTTTATGAATAGTCATTGTCGTCGTATAAAGTTGGCATGGCTTCCGAGCCTTTCACTATGCATCCTCTTTATTTCGCGCGTAAATAAAGTTTAAAAACTAATTAAATAATAAAAGAAAAATAATGATATAAAATTTTTATTTCTATTACTTACATACAATACTTTGATAATCAAACTGAAATAAATAGTTACTATTTATATTGAGATTTTTTTAGGACCTATATTTTCAAGTGACATTTGACAGGTAGAGGTCATTGACGTTCCTATTCTCATTTGAATCGCATGGTATGATGAAGTATTTGTGGCACCTTTTTTCTGTTTTTCAAAGTTTCATTCTAGTCGTGAACGAAAAATACCTTATGTAAACTACTTACTTTAACAAAGTTACCTTGCTAATTCCGCGACTTGTACTTGCACTAGTGATACAGGATTTTCTTGCGTTGGTTCACCGCCCGCCCTCCCTCAAACAAGAAGGAAGAAATGCAATGAAACACAGAGAGGGAGGGCGGTGAACCAACGCACGAAAATCCTGCATCACTAGTGCAAGTACAAGTCGCGGAAATAGCAAGGTAACTTTGTTAAAGTAGTTGTCATGGATTTCAGCAAAGTAACGCCTCATTCAATCAATTATACCTTATGTAAAGATGACGACAACAGTCATTGAAAAGATATACTTTTTTGCAGATATGCTTCGACTGTGCGCCCTCTCCAGGGTTGTCTTGGGGCTGGGATGGGCACGACTATTATGAACACGATAGTTGCCGGAAAAAGGATTAAGAGCTCCCAGACCCGGCGATTTTAAACATCTTTTCCGGCTTGCAAGTCTAAAAATAACATGTTTTTCTAGACAGACCAACAAGATCTTTATTTAATTAACTAAAATTTAATTAATCTAATTAAAAAAATACGTAAGGAAAGAAGCTTTTTGATGATTTAAGTTGGCTCAGAATAATTAATTATACACTGATTTTCGTCAATTTTTATAACATTATATTATTCAAAGACTAAATTTAATATAGTTTAGATTTCAAATTTTTTTAGACACCTTATATACCTAATTAAAGATAAAGTTTTTGTGTTTGTTATTGTCCCTGCCAAATGTTTGTCCATTAAATTTTATTTGAACGTGTCAAATTCTGTTTCAACTACATTTAGTATATATATATAGGTATATATACAGTGTGTCCGGTCACGACCTAGCGATAATTTAAGGTTACAAAATATACCTAATTTCATCGATAAAAACACCCATATATGGTGGTCTACCACCCCTCCTGTCGGAATGGCCGCCATTTAATTTTTTTTTTATTCTTGTAGATACCTCTGCTGAAAGATGCCGATTTCTCTGGACAGAAAGGTCCTACAGATGTAAAAAAAATGTTATTTTAATGGTAGAAATAGCAACTATCAAATAAAAATAAACGTTATGGAAAATTTTTGCTAGAAAATATCTCAAAACATTTACAATGCTAATTTAAGTGAAAAAAATTGACTGTTTTTTTTAATTTTCTTAACATATCTCAAAAACTAGCACATTGATACTATTTTTTTTAATAATGTTCTAATACTTAAGGATATAAGTTACAAATTGACGTTGAAATTATTGTTCTTAATTGCATTACTCGAGAGTTAGGGCTGTTTGAATATGACCCTTTTGTGATTGTCCCAAACCCATGTAGAGCTACCTGCTACATTGAATAGGGTTTATGTGATAAGGACGGAAAATTATTTGTATTATTGTTAGAGCGGTGAATTAGTAGGACCAAAAATCATGTTGTTTGTCTGCGGATGACATAAGATCCGACACAGCCTTAATATCAAGGGCCACACAACAACTGGCTGGCGTAATTTTACTCAACTCAGCAGAGGTATCTACAAGAATAGAAAAAAAAAATGGCGGCCATTCCGACAGGAGGGTCGGTAGACCACCATATATGGGTGTTTTTGTCGATGAAATTAGGTATATTTTGTAACCTTAAATTATCGCTAGGTCGTGACCGGACACACTGTATATTAATCTAAACTAGTAGAAAGGTATAAATAATAAAAAAGGTATAAAAAACTATAAATAATCTAGCTGTTTCGCGCGGTTTTTCCCCCGCAATTTATAATCCCAAGGGAATATCGGGATAAAAAGTAGCCTATGTGCCAGTTTGTTCACTTTGCTACACTATGCCAAATTTCATCCAAATCCGTTGAGCCATTCTGCCGTGATTGCGGAACAAACATCCATACGTCTTTACATCCATCCATCCAAACATTCACATGTATAATATTTGCAAGAAGTAAGTAGGGTTGTCAAATTTTTTCTCTAGAAATACAGTTTATTGAGTCTAAAAATAAACAGTATTTTGGAAAAATAAACAGTATTTTATGTTTGAAATACTTATTTTTAGAGCTTCTTGCACAAATTATTAATTAAGGTCTAGCATATACAGTGTTTAGCTTCTTATGCTGAAAACAGTATTTTGTATACTTTATTTTTGTTCAACAGTACCTAAACAGTATAATGTAATTAATATCAGTATGGTTGGTAACCCATTTTTTTTTACTTGAGGAAAACGTGCAGTCACGTCCCCGACCGCCCAAGGGGGAACGGCGTGGTATGTGGGGATGATCCGGCAGAAGGCCGGACCTACCCACTAAAAACCTCGTCCGCCATAGATGGAGCTCACGGTACCACCATTGTCATTACCCGCGAGCCCCGGCAGATTGCGCTCAGCCTTCGCCGAGCGCCCTCCACGTAGGAAATGGTCCAGTACACGAGACCATTTCCCCACACAAAGCCCTAATAGCCGCAGCAGGTCCCCTCACCCACTACGGCTGGCTATCGGGAGGGAGAAGGTGAGCGTGTCTCCTTCTCCGTCCCCCCTCCGCCTACGGCGGATCGGTGCCGAAGAGGCGTCATGCGACATTACGTCCTCGCAGGAGGATGGTTGGTAACCCTAGAAGTAAGATAACTATTAGGTATACTTAATAGAAACAATCTCTGAAACTGAAATTATTAGTCGAATTTGAAAAATCATTTTGAGTCTATTTAGGCTAGATATAGTTTTATCAAGGAATTCCTGAGAGACCAAAAAAAGTACAGGAGTAAAACCATGCGAAGATGCTTGCTAATAAGTAAATAATAAATTCATATAAAATCTGCCGTCAATAGTTCCACGTGAACTGAATGAATTATTTTGAGAAATTAAGTAAAGTGCAATCAAAAATGCAGATTATAGAATATATTTTGCTGAACTTTTCCCTGAAGATTTCTACAAAAAATATACTATTCTCGTAAAAGCAAAGACAATCTGTATTTCTATACTAATATATAAAGCTGAAGAGTTTGTTTTTTTTGTTTGTTTGTTTAAACGCGCTAATCTCAGAAACTACAAGTGGGATTTGAAAAATTCTTTTTGCATTTGATAGCCCAACTCTTGAGGAAGGTTATAGGCTATATTTTATCCCGAAATTCTCACGGGATCAAAAGTTTCGCTGGTAAAACCACGCGCTGTGGCTAGTTATAAATATTTGCGTAATACCTAATTAATTCAATCACAAGAAATGCAAAATGTATTAGGTTTTTGTTTTATTTATTTGACCTGCTTTTCTATTAAAATATACCCGGCACTGGCTGGGTGACAATTACACATAGCATGTGCCGGTCTCAATGGCGGTGGTGTGTTCCGGCAATATTTCATGAAGACCAATTCTTTCCTTAGCCCGATTGCTATCATCTTCTACCTCATCTTTACATACCATCTGATGAGATTAAGGCTAAACGCGCGTATAGTAAATAAAAAAAAAAAAATTGACATTTGAGTCACTGTCATAATCATAACTCAGCTTGGCTTTAACTTGTTGAGTTCTTATAGTGTAGATTTTAAATACCTATACAGAGTGACTGGTGAGTCACTTTTGAAATTCAAGGACGTGATAGTTTGAGACCATACATGAAGCGAAAAAATAAAATAATAATAAGTAAATATTAATTATTTACTGAGTAAACTTAAACGAAAGTTTTAGAATTCATAACGCAAAGCATGGTTACATAAGCGTAATACAATAGATACTTAGCGGGTGGCATTGAGATATTATTCTACGTTAGTACATAATAACACAATGGCGGGTGGTGGTGTGCATGTGGCGGGAATACTGTTGTGTGCGTGTTGATTGAGGCGGCGCGGCGCGGCTAAGCGTCGGGAACATTAGTTATTGTCTCTTTATTTATTTATAGGGAATTCTTGTGAAAAATCAAGTTAAATAATTATGATCAGAATCTAGTACAGATTGCTGTCCTTCAGTATCTAAAATCATTCAACCTGTAGAAGCAAAAATAAAAAATCCCCAGACAATCACACCAACTTATTATTATGGCCCCTAAGTAAGCATAGCTTGTGTGTGGGATACCATGGTGGTGGAACTAGGTGGGATCCTAGAATATAGATACATATAATACATATAAACACCCAGACATGGAACAATTTATTTTTTCTTGTTCCGTGCGGGATTCGAACCCGCAACCTCACAATTGACGTAGTAGCGTCTGATACAACTGCAACACAGAGATTGTCAAAAAATTATAGCTCATAGGTATCGTGAAACAGCCAATAGTGAACCACGAGACTACCTTCTATATCATTCTAGATCATTAAAATCCTCAAAATCTGATTAAATATTTTCATTAGTTACGAAGAATACATCCGGTCCAACCCCAGTCACACAAAAAGAAAATCGCTCCATACATACATACATTCATAACTTCACGCCTGTATCCCTTATGGGATAGGCAGAACACCGAGGCTATGAGTCCATCTGAGGTCACGTTCGACTTTGGAGGTATTATAATGATGGAGGGAGATTATTGCCACAGTACAGATATCTACAGTAATTCAACTCGGCCGCATCTTTGAAACAAATGACTACAGCGCGCCGCAGTCCATTCACATGTGATAGGACTAGGTTCAAGGTTTAAATTACATATGCCTAATTTGTGCTTACTTCCATTTAGTTTTGTGACTGCAAATATAGGTACTTTTTTATATAATCAAATAAAACACTTTGTAAATTGAATAGGAAGTTTTCAACAAAAGTACGTTTTGTGTCAAAAAACCATGTTTACGTTTCAATAACAAATCGGTCTTATAAATTAACGACTGAAAAATACTTGCGCCTCGACTGAGACACACGAAAAGATGTAAGTATTATTAAATTTTAAAGTATTAACAATCCGCATATTAACGTAAAGCTCAATCAAAAATTGTTTCGGTATGCAGACACTCGCGACTTGCCGCATGCCGAGTTATAGCCCGCGTTTCGTCCATTTGTATGAAGTTGAATTACTGTAGATATCTGTACTGTGCTATTGCACTGACAGGGAGTCAGCCTATCGCCTACAAAACACATCAATAAAACCTCTGACCCTTAACTGACTTTAACGGTATGCCCAGGAAGAGAAACAGCTATTACATTCTATGTTTTTCTCCCAGTCCAGCATTCCCTTCTATAATATGTACTTAGTGATATGTCGAAACGATCGTCTTTACTTTGACAATAATACACGTTAAATATTCTTGTACGTAAGTATGTGATTTTGGTCGCAACATTCCTCTTAGCAGCTGAACCTATTGTTAACGTTGTCACGTATTTAGACCTTCAGTGTCAAATCGTGCGCAGGCACGCGGCATTGCGTGACCATTAGCTCAGTTTACCTACCTGAGTTAATAATATCGCTATGTTTACTATGATCGTATGGTGAATGCAACTCTATTGTTAGCTGAAAAATAAAACGTCATACGACAAGCTTCTAAATTGAAAAGGTACTTGAGTTATTTTTCATGATACCTTTTACTAAACAGTTCGATGGCTATTCCAAACTAGTTTATAAGGAAATATTTAATGACTATAACAACAAACAATCGCGTGAGTGAAATCATTTTCCTTTTTGATTTAAAAGTTTAGACTAATGACAAAAATTGCATCACCATTGTATGTGTTAATGATTGTTGTGTAGAGTAAAACCTATTTGTTTTCTGTCCCCTGTTTTCTGAGTCAGGTACTTCTAACAGGCGCCACTATCACTTCAGAAAGTGCTCGCAACAGCCTTTTCAGAAGACTGCGCCGCCGCTACTTGAGTCCCCCATTCTGGTTCATGAAGTGAATTTTACCCGCATTTTTACTCAAGTTTTTAATAGAAGGTAAGTTAGAGTGTGGGCAAACTTGAAACTGGTTTATGAAGGAAATTGTTATTTTAAAATATTTTGGAATACTTATAGCATCTTTGAAGCATATTAAAAGTTGCAACTCAAGCGACCCTAGCGTAATCAGAAATAAGTTTCTATTTGTAAAATTACCTTAGCTCTATAAACGTATTTGTAGTTTTTTACAGTTTTTGAAAATCAAGATGCGTCACCTGGCTTCACGCTGCTTAAACGAAGTTAATACCTACTATTGCACATACATCAAATAAATAACATCCTCCTTTATCGAAGTCGATAAATAAATAGTATCAACTTCATTTGGGCAGGGTAAAACCAGCATTGCCTGATCTTGACTTTTTAAAATTCTCGCTTTTTTTCGTGGACAGCTTTCATTGGTCAGACTCTATCTAACATCACACTTTATGCCTTCATATTGCGTCACATAAATTCATCACCAGGGGCTAATACCAACAAAAAGCAATTTGAAGAAATACTTATAAACAATAGAATTTAGAGCAGCAATTAGGTAAGTTCCTTACGTATTATATTTCAAACGTATGGTGAAAACTTAAGACAATATCAACAATTACTTTCCTTAAATAATCCGCCTGATTTATTTTTCGTCTTACACGAGTAGAGCTATAATTGCTAGCAGTAGAAATAAACAGACATCAAATAAGCTTATCTATTTCACCGGAAACAATTAAATTCTATTGAAGCGAGTGACTTGTGGGACGGTACGATCCAAGGAACGTCTTATTTGATTTCTGATCTTTAAAAATAATTGATTCTCGGCTCAAGAAATTGCATCTCATTTTGCGATATTGCTGATAGAAGCTTAAATTTCTTGTGCTTTGCCTTTCTACCCCTTTTCTAATGCTTCATTTAGCGTATGAAAAATTTAAATGACGAAATATGCTTCCATTGTTTTGGTTATGTCGTTTTACCTACCTGTTTAAAATCGTCATTACACTGTCATATTACATGATACATATTGCGTGCTTAGTATTAATTCAGTTCTTTAATAGTTCTACCGAATTAAACTACAATTTAAATTAGTGAAATAAAGTTAAATTAGCACTGATTTAGCCTTCAACTGCTGGGACACTTCATTTTTAAGACACAGGAACTCCAAATGAGTGTCAAACTTCAGTTTTGACATAGAACAGTGGTCTAGAATCTATTATTCAAGAATAAAAACTTTGAGAAGACCATCACGTACGTATGTAAGTAGTAACATATATTAAAGTTGCTATTTGTGGCTCATGAAAATTATGTCTGAAAGTTTCCCTTTTTATTTCTCCGCCGTCCACTTAGGGTTTCCTCTTGTTGTACTGATGACCCTTTGATTGATTGAAAAAGTTTTCTGGAGACTGAAACCCGCAACTCTGCAGTCTTCTTTGATGAATTTTAAAACAAATATTAAACTCCAGTGGAAGTAAATATAGGGTCTTTCAATAAGGACGGGTCGATTTCAAAATGGAATAAAAAAGGCTGTGTATGAGATATTAAAGATGTTTTTCTGCTATTTAAAAGATCCATTCATGCCATTTTATTTGAATATGATAACATTCAATTGTCCGCCGCGTCTTCGAATGGTGTTACAAATCTGGGAGGTTCAATTTGCAACAGACAGACAACAATCAACAGGTAGATCCATTTTAATCCAATTTTTAAGCTTAAATTGAACCATATGGATATGATATTTTCTTATGGGGGTTATTGAAGTCTCCAGTGACTTATTGAAATGACCAATAAGCCACAATAAACTGATGCCCTGAAAGTCGACATAACCTAGGTCATCACTCAGTTTCAGTAGAATTAATGCAGCGGAGTCATTGAAAATTGAACTTCCCGGGTCCGTGCAAAACTGCGGCGGAACTTTGAATTATGTTTTATTTAAAACTAAATGGCATGATTGGGCCTTTCGAATAAAATAATAGTTTAGCAAATACCTAATACATAGCCTGTTTTATTCCATCTTGAAATCGACCCGTTCTTATTGAAAGACACTATACAGGGTGTGGATACTACTACCCAGCAGTGGACTTTATGAAACGTGGAGGTTGGGCAGCAGCACTGGGATCTCGAATAAAAACTCGTGGTAATTTGACAGTAAACTTGCCTTCGTTGCGGTATTTTTCAGGCAGGCAGCACGAAGAGAGACAGCACAATTAGTAAAGGTTAAAGGTTAAAACATGTCGATAATTAGTCAATAATTCTCTTTCAGACTGCCGTTTAGTCCCCAAACCTGAGCAATACCTTAAGGAGAGCCGCAGTTTTAGTTTTATTTCAATTAGCTTTTCTCTTAATTTTACTTACATTTAGTATCATTTTTATAATTTTGTTGTTGTGATTACATCTTGTACTTATGGTTTCATACACCAATAGTTAGTTAGTCCTATGTGTTTATTTTTTATTTGTTATTTATGATGTGTTTTAATCTGTGACTAAACCAAACCTCAACATACCTGACAAATCATTGAGATTTAGGGTATGTTTTTAAATACTGTAAATTGTTATTTTCTTTTTAAATAAATGAAAAAAAAGAAGGCTTGTAACACAGTCGCTCCTGACCACGGTCCTGTTTAGACATCGAAACGTCGAGTTAAAATGTAAAATATAATACACGGTTTTAAAATTGTTTCATTTAGTTTTTGTCATATTTCACAATGCTCGACGAAATTTAATTTACTGGCAGGTAACATGCAAGCTGTATGACGGTTACTTCCTAAACTTATCAATACTACAATACAACATTTTGTCGACATGTGACTCTCCAAAGTTAATTTCTCATGTGTCAACCCTAGTCCAGAAGTCTAAACTCTAGTCTCTGACAGTCCATTTTATTCAGAAATTTTCAACCTTTTAAATATTTGTCGGCATTTTTACCTTTTGACATATTTTTTGATGCTACCATCAAAAGTTGCAGCTGGCAAAGCCGTAGATTGCATTCTCCCAACTTCACATTTGTTTGCTTTTAGGTCGTTTGTTAACGTTAGTTTTCGGGTACCGGTGAAAAGGATTTTTGATAAAAAATTTCGTACATTTATTTGTATTTTTACATCGTTAACGTTATTTTTTTTTATATCGTCTTAATTTTTTATTTTGACGACAGCGTCCGTGGTTTTTGATTGCAGAGACAGCATAATTAGTAAAGGTTAAAGGTTTAAACATGTCGATAATAAGTCAATAATTCTCTTTCAGACTGCCGTTTAGTCCCCAAACCTGAGCAATACCTTAAGGAGAGCCGCAATTTAAGTTTTATTTCAATTAGCTTTTCTCTTAACTTTACTTACATTTAGTATCATTTTTATAATTTTGTTGTTGTGATTACATCTTGTACGTATGGTTTCATACATCAATAGTTAGATAATTTTAAATGCTATATAATGCCAAAAAGCCTAAGTTAAAAGTTTAAATGATTTAAATGCAAAAACCTTAAATATAGCTAAGCTTACAATTTTCCCTAATTAACATATTTTGTAATTTATTTTATATTTAACCTTATATGCATAGGATTTTATTACACAATTTTGACGGTAATCCTATGTGCTACATAATTATATAAAAATTCTAATCAATACAAAAAGGGAACTTGGTGTAAAAGAAAGAGAAACATATGAAAGAGAAGTTCAAACAAAACAAAACAAACGGGGCAAAAAATAAGGTAGTACCTTTGGTACTTTCAGGCTAATTCTTTTATAACGATATCAATCAAATAGAGTTAAGTTAAGAACAATTATAAAGTTTACAGATAATTAATTTTATTTCTAGTGTCTAGCTTACTTCATAGTACCTAGCTTACTTCAATATTGGAAAAGGTTATAATAAAGTACTGGATTAACACTGAGTTGTTCGGAATCTTTCTTTTTAGAGGATAACTAAATGTAAAAACTTTGGTTTTAATGTCATATGAAGGTGCGGTTGTGATTTTGGTTATGATTTCCCAATTAATTTAGTATATCTGGTGACAAATATATACTAATATATTAAGCTCAAGAGTTTGTTTGTTTGTATATATGTTAGTTTGGTTGAACGCTCTAATCTCAGAAATTACTGGTTCGATTTGAAAAATACTTTTGCGTTGAATAGTCCATTCACCGAGGAAGGCTTTATTTTATCTTGGATTTCCCTCGGGAAACCTTTAAATTTAAGGCCCAGTTGTAAACAGTAAGTTGAGAAATGAATATATAATACAAAATCAGTCATGTAAAATACAAAATCAGTTTGGCTTCGAGAAATCCCAAGGAAAGTATGAACTAAAATATTTTTTTATGGCACTTTATTCATACCCGATTTTTTCTTTGAATTTGAGTGTCAAACTTCGACATATCTGAAAACATTATTTTAAAGAAAAATATAATATTATTTACGTACCTTTTTACTTAAAGCTTAAGAAGAACCAACTTATAGGGGTACAGTAACAGAATCTACCTAGAAACTGAGTTTGAGTTTTCATTAGTGCAGTAATTATCGCTAATCATCGTTGCGGGGATAACAAGTAATTACTCAGCGTTTAACATGAGTTCAGTAGAAATAAGGACTCTATGGCACTAATATTAAGATTAGAAATGTCCGCGGAACTAGATAATGTCAGTCTTCTTAGTTCTTGTTCATTGTACATAGCGAGGTTTGAAGCGGATTGCGCATGCGCGGGAGGCGGACCGGGCGGGCACTCAGTACCTCACTCGCTGGTTTAAAAAGCGCACGTTTCACTTTCCCGTATCTCGCGCTTCATCTTTGTTATCAACAATAATGAATTATCGCGCATCTAAAACACATCAGGCGGACGTTTAATTTTATGATCACAAAGACTTTTGTTATTTTAAACCGCGTTGTCTTTGGCAAGCGACCTTTTATTAAAGAACCGGGATTTAAGACACCTGTAGCAGTTTCGCGCAAAATGATTCAGGGAATTGATGGAACAGACCTTCCCGACCGCATAGCTGCCTTCAAGAGCGATCCTGAAAAGCTTCGCCAAGCCAATGAATTCGTCGACCAACTGATTTTGCAAGCTAAAAAAGAAGCAGAAATTAAACAGAAAGAGAAAGAGAGGAGTTTCGTAAGTATCAATATATTTTTATCCCGGTAAAGAAAAGAAATTAACGGAATTCGAGAGGGCGGTAAGTTTTCAAAATTGACAAGCGTGGCCGATGTAAATAGCATTGCAATAGCGGTTTTTTTTTAAATAACTAGACTTTTTATAAAGTTTTAGTAAACTTTTTCGTAACATACACAGGTAGCACATGCAATGTAACTTCACAGATATTGCTTTATTTTTTTGCTTAAATGATATCTATATAAGAACTTCTATTTAAAGCTGGCGTTTATTGTGCATTCTCCCACAGGATAGAAACTTATATGAAAACGCATCGCGATTTTGATTTAGAATTATATCAAAAGGAAATCTTTGAATATTACCTATATTTCAAAAATTTAAAGTATGCAATTTGACCCTGATAACTAGCATCCAGACTTTACTGATTACTCGACGGGGTATGATAGCACACAGATCCATGGACTCATGGCACGGTAATATTATCTACAGTATTTCAACGCGGCCGCATCTTTGAAATAAATGCCTACAAAGCGTCGCGGTCCGTTCACATGCACTTTGTACTTACTTCCATTTAGTTTTATGTTTGTAAATATACTTTTTTATATAAATAAATGTTCAAGTGTTCAAAAAAAATGCGTTTTGTATCAAAACCATATTGATGTTTTAAATAACAAATATGTCTTATAAATTAACGACTGGAAAATACTTGCGCCTTGACTGAGACGCACGAAATGATTTATTTTTAGATTTTAAAGTATAAAAAATCCGCATTTTAATGTAAAGCTCAATCAAAAATTGTTTCCGCATGCAGACCCTCGCGACTGGTCGCATGCCGAGTGCATGCCGCGATCGAGATTACCGTGATAGTATTACCGATATCATATAGATATAGTGTTACCGTGCCCATGGACATCAAAAATTAGGCACTAATTCACTGTCTCAGTTCCAAAGTTGGTTCTTTTGCCAAAAAAAGGATATGCAGATTCAATACAATCCTGATTGTTTAATATAATATTTTTTAAGAGCCTGTCGATCACGTTATTTTTGTCTATACAGGATTACCATGTATAGTGAGCAAAGGTTTATTAATTTATTTGGACAGCCAGAGAAAAAGACGGATTTTTTTCACACAACTTCGTGTAATGAGCCCACTGCAGGGCTATGAGTCTCTCCTCTGGGTGAAGAGGAGGTTTAGGCCGTAATCCACCAAGCTGGCCCGGTGCTGGTTGGTGTACGTCAGATATTTCAGGGTGTTGAAATGGCTTCTGACAAACCCTAACGACTACTGTATACAAGTATACAGCACCCGGGTCCGACTGCTTATTGTGCCCTCCGAAGCACGGAGGTCGTCGTGAGAAATGAATGGTCGGCGGTCACCCATCCTAATACCGGCCGCACCGAGCGCGCTTTACCTGCGATATCGTTTGATATGCACAGTAACCACGGCGCCACGACGACTTCGCAAATTAATTTATATAATTTAAAAAAATATATATCTAATACCTACGTTACAAAAATAGTTGCGGTACAAAGGTGCATTGCTCCTAAGGGCCTGAATTCAATTACCGTCGGACTACTTTTATAGGCATTGTGTGTATCCTATGATACTTACCTCATAATTCAACTATCCGGTCATTGTAACATAAAAAAATATTAAAAAAAACATTAATTCGTGCTTCACAGTGATGGAGTACTTATTTTTTTATAAGTAGGTACCACATATTTATTTAGTCTCTTGCAAGGCTTGCTAAGATGGCATTAAAAATAAAATCTTAATAAATCTGGATGCGCAGCGCTAGAGACCGAATTCGGTGGCGCGCGTTGGGAGAGGCCTACGTCCAGCAGTGGACTAGCGCGGGCTGAGAAAGTTAGATAAAATGTATCAATTCGTCTGTTAACTTGAAGTGTAACTTATCGTTTTGACAATCTATATTTAACATACTAAATCTAGATTGTTCTTTGTTTGTTCTAACGCTCTAACTAATCTCTAGACATGGTACTTTGTTAAATAAACTCGTCAGGCAGTCAGAAAGGCTTGAGGTTTTTTTTATTCTACTCTTCCAAATTTAAATTAAACGGGAGTTATGTGTCGCCAGTTTAAAATTAAAGACATTTTTGTTAAAAAGATACACGAGAACAGACGTTATCGCGTGACTATCTTTTTGGGCTTAACTTGGATATTCTGCTGATAACCACAAAACCTATTTATCATGGACGCAGAAAGCAAACTGATTTCGCCACTTTCCCTTTGTAGTTTTTCGGCAACATTACAAATTGTGCGATGAGGCCTAAATGTTTCCTATTTGAGGATTAATTGTACCCAATATTATCCCAAGAGCCTCTGCCAATTTGTTAAGCGTTAATAATTCGAAGTACAGACATGTTACCGGCAATCTGTATAATTCAGGTATTTTATACATCGCCTAGATATTGTATAGAATAGGTACCTACCGAATTATACAGATTTCCGGTAACAGAGATAACTATCTACCGGTAAGTATCGACTGGCTGGTGTAGCGGTAACATACATTGCCTTCTATGCCAGAGGTCCTGGGTTCAATCCCGGCGGCGGCGGATATTTGTGTGATGAACACAGCTATTAGTCGTCAAGTTATGGATGTTTATATGTTTATTTAAGTTTATTCTAATAAAAAATATGTATTTATTCAATATGTATGTTTATATATTTCTTAAGTCTATCAGTTACCTAGTATCCATAACACAAGTTCTTTAAGAAACTTAATTTGGGCTAGATAATGTTGTGTGAGTGTTAGAAATATTATTCATTTATTATCAATAATAAAAAAAACTTATAAGTACTTACAAAACTAAATATCCATCATCATACCTGCCTGACTGAAAAATGTTGTATACTTAGTACCTACTTACAGACGAAAACGAAGCAAGTGATTCTATTAGGTATTTTGCTCGCTCAAGCGAAGATGTTTGCGACTAAATATATGTAGGTATATAATATTTTATACAAACAAAGAAGGTACCGAGGCACGTCTCCTCTCTCCACTCCATTCACGTTTGACGTGAGCGCTTCATCATGTACAAGTTGGTACCTACGCTATCTGTATGCAAATATTATTATGAATCTATACCGTATTTTCATTTAAATTGCTCTGTTTTTATGAGAATGAAGACCTGGTTGAAATTTCACGTCATTCAAAGTTAATAGAGTTGGAATGTTTTATTTTGGAAATGAAGACTAGTTGTAGGAATATTATTGTGTAATCTTTATTTTGAGCCATTGTGAACGACAGTTATGGAATGATTTAATTACTTGGAAGTCAGTCAATTTTAAATATTTTTTTCTTAAGTTTTATTGCATTGAATAAAAGTAGATTCTTAGCTAATGATTGGCAAAAATCGATATTTCATTCACTAAGAATTATAATATTTAAGTCTGAAAAGAATATCTAACAGTATTTTGGAAAATTAACAGTATTCAATTTATTTAACGTTTTAAATACATATTTTTTTTAGAAATTATTGCATAAATTATTAACTTAAAGTCTCAACATATAAAGTGTTTATCTTTTTATGCTGAAAACAGTATTTTGTATACTATATTTTTATTCAACAGTAAACAGTATAATGCAGTGAAAAACAGTATGGTTGGCAACCCTAAAGATTTTACTTTTTTTTTTCTCTTCAGAATGCTGAAGAGATTTGAAATTAGTACTTACCTAAGGGCACGTTTAAGCACTGGCGGTGCGGAGCGCGGAGCTTCGCGCGTTTTCGTTACATCATCGCCGGCTATTCTATAAACCAGCGGATATTTCCATAGTTATACCACAGAATAAGTAATAGTACCGGGGTACAGAATAATTACTCCGCAAGAAGATCTAAATAAATGCGAGTCTTGCTACGACGCGATACGGTGGAATTCAGCTCGCACAGCAATACGTACCTGCAAATTTATATACCTAGAAGTTTTGTCTCTTTCTATCGCATGCCTCTTACCTTTTCTTAAGCTGTTAGGGTTGCTGCCTATTGAAGATTAATTAATCTCCTTAATTGTAATTAAGTATCAACCGATGTAGGTATTACTGTTATTCTACCTTTGTAAAAAATATTATTTCAACTTACCTAAAGTACAAAATGAAAAAAAGTTACGACGAATAATTAGTAATACTACCTATGTTTTGTTTACTATATTGAACATAGTCAAATTTAAACATAATCTAATTGAATATTTGTTTTTTTATGTCCATTTTTAAATACTATTTGCGACCTCGATCATAGAATTACTGTGAGTGCTATTTGGTAGGTAGGTAGGTATCTACAACGCGCGCGTGACACTCGACTGATTCGAAATCCGCCGGCGGAGCGCTTCGCTGTAGGTAAATAACGGATGTACCGCGCGGAGTGAGCCAGGCCTGGTTATACCGACGATGTAGTAAAAACGCACGACGCCCCGCCTGACGCACCGCCTGTCCTTAGAACCAACGCTGTGTCACGCGTGTCTACGCGCGTACCCTACGCACGTAACTACGTCCGTAGCAGTTTTGTACTAAAACAGCTTTGCCCCTTAGACGAACCCTAAGTTTGACGTATAGCGGTTATAGTTATGGAATTTGGATCACCTTGGTATTTTTGTTTTTATATTATGTCTAGGGTAAATTCGTACCGAAAAGGATAGATGACCCAATTTCGTGAGATTTAACCCTTACGGGCATCTTCCTCAATAATAAGATACATGGTTGTATTCGTATTTGTTTTCAAATATATTCCATTTGATAGCTTTGATGTTCGCATGTTTATAAACTCCAATATTTACTGGGTTGTTTTACTTTATCTCCTATGTATTTTAATGAATATTTTCTGATTGTACTCAGCACTAAACCTCGAAATAAGTAAAAGAGATAAGACGAAGGAGCTCAAATATTCATTATTCATTATACATCATACTCAAGAGATCATTTCAAAAGTGAGGTTTCCAGCTTACAAATATACGTTCTTAAGGTAGCTTTTGATATCGGAGGAATTTCTTCATTATACAGGGTGGAATTTTTCAATGCCACCTGCAGGGAAAGTACTCTAAATAATAGAGACAGCAAATTTTACTCCAAAGAAACATTCCTTAAGTTTTGAAAATAAATAAAACTGCATTCAAGAATTTCCGAAAATTATCTTTCTTTGCCCGGAAATCGAACTGACTAAGATCTGTAAAAATTACACCCTGTAATTTTATTGCATCGATCGTTATTGTCAATCACAAGAATGAAATGTCTCTAACATACTGGGTTAATTTAATAAAAGGAAAACCACGCAATCTTCATTTTTAGATTTAAGAAGGTTCGATTTCTGGGTGAAGCATGCGAATTTTGAAGAATCCTTGAATGCAGTTTTATTTTGTTTTCAAAAATGAAGGAATGTTTCTTTGGAGTAAAAGGTAATGCTTCCAAATTGTAGGTAATATTTAATAAACACTAGACCGCAACGTAGCTAAAATTAGCTGGTATCGATAAAAATATCAAAAAATTACAATAAGCTTAATTAATAGCACACTAAAATGTTAAAATAAATGGCAACCGCTATGCTAGGTCGTCTTTACATTTCGCCAGTTTTGATACTCTTTTTATTGTCAATACAATCATTGTCATGTAGATGTCTTGTCATTTATTTCTTTCATTTTTCATTTTATTCTCTTCAATATATCCTTGTGCTCGCATTCTAGCCCCAGATACAAAGAAACGGAAACATATCCTTTGCTAACTCTATTATTTAGGGTACTTTCCCTCCAGGTGGCAAAAATCCACCCTGTTTAGATGTTATTGTAATATTTTTCGATAAATTCTTACAGTTCTCAAGTCACCGTAAAGGCAGAAGTGCAAGTAGTCGGGCTGCCCGCATCGCAGTGCAAAAATTCGCTTTTGTCACTCACATCAATACATTTTATATGAAATACGGCCCAATGCGGCCCGACATATTGTGCTTGTATTTTTAAAAAGCAAACAAGAGTTTCAATGGAATTTTTTTTTTTAAATTTAGCTAAGGATTATATATTAACCGTAGTTATCTCATAATGTTGTTTAGGTATAGTGAACAATTAGGTGCTCAAATATTCAATTATCTTACACCCCACGAGGAAGATGTTTAAATAAGTTACGTTGAACTAAAAAAAAAACAAATTACGCCTCAAAAGAAGGATTGCTTTCTAAAGTTAATGTATTAATAGAACTATCTTCAGCCCTCAGCGGGTGCGGCTGACAATATTTCATAGAAATTTACTAAAACTATACTACTTACAGCCCGTTCAAACATGATCCGTTTTACTGGATACGTTTTACCGGATACTTTTTTTTCATCGATGGCTCATGAAGTTATGTGAGCGACTTCACATATGGCACAGTATTCAGTATACGTACGACGCGGGGAAGCTGGGCCGTTCTCGACGCCAGCGGGCGCTCTAGCGATTTCGCGCGTTTTCATAAAAACTCAATACTTTCTATCGTGTCGCGGAACTCGCGGAAATCGCTGCCCGCGCCGTAGTCGCTCTCGCTGTCGCTGCCGTCCAGTTTGCAGCTTAACCTCCGTGACGCAGCGTTGGCACTAAGGGCACGTTTAAGGACAGGCGGCGCGTCGCGCGGGGCGTCGTGCGTTTTTACTACATCGCCGGCTTTCCTATGGAACTATCCGCTGGTTTAGAGTAAAGCCGGCGATGTAACGAAAACAAGCGAAGCCCCGCGAGATTCTTACAAAAAATAAATTATGCTTATCGTTCTTGTCTTATACTTTCCACACTGTATATAAAACGTACTTAACGATTGCATTTATAAATATGTATCTGAAGCGTACCGGTGTTTTGCTGCATTCCCAGAAGTCGATGGGCGTCCCGAATTAATACAATAAAGGTAGCAATAGCAAAAAGTGCTACCTACGGAATTCGGAATATACCAAAGTACATTTCACTTCATTTTTATTCATATAGCTGCGATGCAGCAATCCTGACGTAATTCATCGAAATATGTCAAACTTGAAACATAGTCATATCTAGGAAATGTAGAGCAATTGAGGACCTTCCGCTTTTGCGGTTCGTACACGGTCGTTTGTCGCCTGCGACGCCTGTTGCTGCATCAAACTAACTCAACTACTATTAATATACTTTCAAAATAACTGCGATTCGACTAGTTTGTATAGAAAAGTAAAAATATGTGACGCATTTATTATAAAAAGTTAGTTAGAAAACAAATTAGGTAATCTTTTGTTTTTATGCCACAGATTTTATTTAATTCTGATATAGGTACCTACCTATGTCTGAAAAATTAAAGTGGTTATGTTATGGTTAATGTCACTCATAATTTACAGTTTATTATTTCACAAAAGTGTACAGTTGTGCGTTGGTGCGAATTGAAGCGTCGTATATAGGTTTTGTCTGTCGGCAACCGATAAAAATGTTTCAAAGACCATGAAAAGGCTAGAATCAAAGTAACCAAGAGGACCTTGTTTTTTCACATTGAAGAGGTGCAGTTAATAAAATAAATCCAAGAGGCCATTTTTTCGATTTCTCCTATCGCAATGAAGACTGCCAGACGGGTTAAATCACAGCTTTTCATTGCAGGAGGTAGCTATTTTAACAGCTTCAACCTAGTAACATGATGCTATAATGATTTTTGTTTCAATGATGTTCGTTTGTGATTCTCTGCGTAGGTAGGGCTGTCGTCTGCCAATCTAATATGTTGACGAGAAGGTTTAGGCGGTAAACCGCCAAGCTGCCTTAGTTCTGTTTGGTGGATGTCAGAATTTTCAAGGTACCGAAGTGCCTTAAGACTTACCTTAATGACTTATGTATGGTGGTAAAAGTTCAAATCGGACATTTACCATTAACAGTTGACAAATCTTAGGTTTTTACTAGAAAATCTTAGTTTGAACTTTTACAGTAACATAGGTACACGTTGTTGCACCCGAGACCGATTTCTCAACGTGCCATCTAAAGCACGTTTCTCCAAAGAAATAATTTATATTCTTGTAACTACAAACCATGGTTTGCGTTTATTTCTTTTCAATTCGTGCATGAAAGAACTTTTGAACTTTTTGCTGAAGACTTGCACAAAAACACGAAGTTAATATTTAATTCAATAGGAAACCATTTGAGTGGCCACGCATTTAGTTTTTCAGTTTCATAACTTGTATTGTATTGAAACTGTGGAACTTGCTCTATTCAAAGGCAAGTAAATGAAATAAACTTTATAAGGTGCTTCAGCGAACACAATTGGCTAAATAAAAGTACAAAAACAAACACAATAGGGCAAATAAAAGTGCAAAATATATCCTTTCAATTAACGTCCCATCAATAGGTAAAGAATTTGAGTTACATTGTTATACAATGTGTCCGCATGTAGTAATAAAACTTTAGGTCCAGTTACTACACACTATTTCCTCGAGGAAAATACCCCATATGTCAGGTCAATTTGAAAAGCCTGCCAATCTGCAGCCGTTTTTATTTTTACTTTAGCAAATTCACCTCGGTTTGTGAAACATCGGGGGCTTCAGTTGTACGTATTGTAAAAGCTTATTGTTGATGTTGTTTTAAAGGCAAAAGAATAGAGTTTACGACAGCATATAAAAAACTGCCCCTAAAGTTTTATTACCTACTTTATGCGCGGACACACTGTATATAGTAGTGTAAGTTTTTTTTTTTTTTTTATAAATTATGGATGGGACTTTTGTCTTCCATGACACCTGATGTTAAGTGAACATGAAGACTAAGGTGGTACACGTCCATCCACGAGAAACCTATTCACTCGACGCTTAAAAGTACTAGGACTATATTGGTCAGGGAAAATAGACGCAGGCAGTTCATTCCAAACCTTGGCGACCCGTATCAAAAAGGAACTGTCAAAGCGCTTAGTTCGACTTTTCGGAATATCTACCACATACGGATGGAAGTTCTGTCTGCGTCTAGTAGTCCGATGGTAAAAGGGTGAGGGTTCAATTTGTTCGAACAGAGCACTGGCGCACTCACCAAAATGTATCCTGTAGTACACGGTTAGACACGCAACCTTACGACGATGCTCTAAGTAAGTTAAAAAATATATTAATCATAATGGCTCGTTCGCCATGTGCTACAGATTACAATTATTTACAAGCATATTGTGATGGCACCGAGCGACCCCATTGCTGCTTCATATTGTCAATGTCAACCAATACCTAGTTTTCTTTTTATCCAATAAAAATAATACATATTATTGCTTAATATCTTAAAACTTTTAAGATTTGTTCAGACAGAGCCAAGTAGGTCGATCTTACAATGTTATAAATTTAATTCAATTTAAACCTAGATATTATGTAACAATTATCAAATCAGTTGAATTTTAGTTGTACGATCTATTTAAATATTGAAAATTTAATTGGATCATAAGCTATGTCTGTAGACAGGATTATAAATTCACTAGGTATCGAATACTATAAAATAGATTCAAAATTTTCAAGCAGCCTATTTTAGTACTTATAGTCGGTAACATTTTTTACTCGTAAAAGCTAAGTAGTACATTTATGAAAATATTTTTTAAATAGTAGCCTTATTTCGAATAGAATGTAGGTGCTTACGTGGCATATTTTTGCGCACACGCACTTCGATCATACGGTAACAGTTAACAATAGACAACTATATGAGTTATTGTCTTATCAAAATTTTCCGTAAAAACTTTCATTATGATAAATATTTGGCTCTGGAACGAGAAATATTAGGAACTACCTAGTAATATTCTTATACCTAGTATATTCCATTACAACAGGTATTTCTTAGAATAGGTTCTTTTTGAATTAGGTTTTTTTGTAAAATAAGCATTATTGTGGTGTGATTTCTAATTTATTTTCAAAAAATTTACAATAGTTAACTAAATGTGTCATTTTCTGATGTTATTTCTTTTGTGTAAAAATTTTCATTTTGATAAAGATTTTGGCTCTGGAACGAAAAATATTAGGAACTACCTAATAAAATCCATACCGGAACAGGTATTTACTATATTAAAAAATACCTGTTCCTAAAACCTAATCTAATAAATATGCCTCACCTCTAGTGTACAGTCACGAGTAATACTATGTATACACTTAGCAACTTATTCGGTTGTAATAAGGTCTGAGTCCAATGAAAATGTACATAGTCTTTATTACACTTCCTGACTTTGTTTAATAGTATATTATTAAGCCCTCGCCTGCGGCTCGGGCTCAAATCACAGCCTCGACTGTAATTAGCAACGCTCACGAGTTACATACGACGTTTTTCAACACACTTGTGAGTAAAAGACAGACATACGTGATCATAAAATAACAAACACACTTAATAACAAAGCTGTGAATTGTGATTGAAAAATGGCGCCGAACCTCGCGCATGCGCGTAGGTTTTTTTTCCGTCAAATGTGTCAATGTCTGTATAGCATATACAGCCTATTTTAAGTGAAAATGTTTAATTTGGAGTGGTAAATGCAAATATTTTAATATTTTATGACAAATGATTGTAAATTGTGAATAATTTGTTTAATATACAAATTTATTTTACTAATATAAGGCGCAAACATTTAAAAATGTATATGGATTTGAAGTGGTATAAAACCTCTTTGTTGTTTCTGAAAATATTTAGTGTATAACCCGGACCAATAAAATATGCTCTGTTTTCTCTCATGTTATTTGCACAAAGGTACAATTCAACTTTGTAGGATTCATTATATTATACACTAGGGTATAATATATTATGCACGCGTGACTTATAGCCCAGTTTATAGTTCTAAACTCAATAGAATAACGCTCACTTTACGAGCAAGTGTGTTGAAAAGATAGTTAAGATACAGTTTTTCGCGCGTAATTTTCTGCCGTTCCGTTTGCAGCCTTAGGGTGCTTACATTAAGACACAGGTTTCCAGTACAGATACCTTATATGCTAATAAATTTTGGACCGTATACGTGCTTATATAAGAGTGCTGTACTGGAAACCTGTTTCTAAAAAGCACCCTAACTCAAGAACTTAAAAGAAACTTAATGGGGTTAGATAATAAATACGCTGTGATTGTGTGAAATATTTTATTTATCAGATAATAAATCTTTAAAACTTCCGATACTACAATATATCTTAAATAATATTTTAAGTGATCCTCAGGCCACAGTACTTCTTAATTCAATGCAAATAGAAATCGAATTTCAAAATTTTAAAAAGTATTCTAAATGACGCGCTCACGGAGTACATTTTTATTACTGTGGGCATTTGCGAAGTGCTACAATTTCTTGGAAACAAACATGCATTTACGAGGACTGATTTACAACACGGTTGACTCGACCTTCTATGCAGTATTAATTAAACTTGTTGACATTTCTGAGCCAAGCGTTCTAGATGCGATGGTAACATGTCACTCGTTTCGCAATGCAAACAGAGCAGTTATTTACATGAAGCAACTCTTAATTATAATTGTATCGTAATTACTTTCTGTGGTTATGGAAAATGTATTTTTAGTGTAGTAACTTAAATCTGGACGATAAAATATGAAATCTTTACATTTATCGTAAGATATCACAACCTCTAATACCTAATATGTTTATGTACTTAGGTATGTATTTATCCTTCAGCGTTAAGGTTTGACAAATATTTGTCAACCATTATCTAACCTGCCTTGGTCGGCAGCGTGCATGAGAACAAACTTTCTCAAATTGATATTTTTTATTGACTTACGATCTTTTCGCTTACAAAAATCGTGAAAAATTGTGAGTAATGTATACAAGGCGTTCTTTTTGATATCCCATAACTTTGAGGTTTCGTTCCTGACTGAAAAATAATACTTTTTGCCCACCAATATGTGGCAATCTTAATAAAATCAGTTCTTAAATTATCACCCTTGTAAAATCTTTTTAACATTCATTCAATAGACGCGTGTCACTGAAGCCATACAATAAACAATAAAAACATTTTAAAAGTTGAGGAAAATTGCATACAATGTACAACACAAAACGTTGCGAACTGTACCTGTGCATAGCGCTAACAAAAGGGATAGAAAATGCCACGTAGTCATACTTCGCATAACACCTTTACATAAGATGTTTTAACTTAGTTTAATTATTTTCTATGAAAAATAAAAACAAAAAAAAATGGAAAATTATTCGCATGTTATTTGATTCTACTTCATTTACCCTTTATGGGAAATCAAGCGGAATATCTTTTATAATAATAATAGTAATGCTTTAAATTAACTCCGAGAATTATTCAAGACTGATTAAATTCAATCGTAACAGTATCTATAACTCTAAATATAGTGCGAAGGTTACCACATACATACAAACTGACAAACGTTCCTTTTTTAATATTTAGATACCAGCTGTTTCTGACTGAGTGACTGATGTGGTATACCAGACTGTACCTTATCATTATGCCAAAGGATAAGCTTTTATCTTCATACATCTTGGCCCATATGTGTACCGAGAGGTAAGTAGGTACATGGATACCAAATTGTATGGCATAAACCGAGGAACTGTAAAATATATGATATTTTTACCAATTCACCTTCCATGCTGGACTGGGAGCAAAAGAAAAACATAGAATGTGCCAGCTGCTTCTCTTCCCGGGCATACTGTAAAAGTCAGTTAAGGGACGGAGCTTTATTGACGTTTTTGTGGGCGATAGGCTGACCCCCTATAACTGCAAGTCTCTCTCCATCATTATAATACCTCCAAATTTGTCAAACGTGACATCAGATGGTTTTATAGCGTCTGGTGTTCTGCCTACCCCATTAGGGATACAGGCGTGACGTTATGTATGTATGTATGTATTTTACCAATTCATGATTAAATGCTCTAAAATAAATTATTTAAAAAGGTAAAAAAATAGCCGATTGTCTTCAAAATGTGATTGTAAACAAGTACTATGTGTACTGTACTCTTGTTGACATATCTCGTTATTACTCACTCACCTCAGTTTTACAAAAACCTATGAAAGCCAAGTTTAATTTTAGAATTGTTCTTTAATCCGTAGGCACAAATTATCTATATCAGTACCACAAGATAATCTTCCTAAAAGTGTACATTTAACTCAAAAGTTAATTTCCTAGCTGTCATACACTATCACGGAGTCAATCAATTGAATTAGCTAGTATAGCTGTAAATGTGTTAATTTTTTATGTTTATCTAGGCGGAAGTTTAGAATGACTAAAGTTTATCTAACATAATTTGAGTTAGAGATTGTTATGTGAATGACGGAAATATAAAATATTTATTATTTATTAAAATATATGACTTTGCTTACGATGCTAAAATTTTACTTCCTAATGAATTTTAGAAGTCATTAATATGGCGGTTATATCATCATCATCATCACGACTGTTTGTTATGAGCCCACTGCAGGGCTCTGAGTCTCTCCCCTGGGTGACGAGGAGGTAAAGGCCATAATCCACAAAGCTGGCCCAGTGCTGGGTGTTATTTCGAAGCACGGAATAACACCCATTGGCCAACATTTTCTCTTCTTTTCTTTCTTGTAGGAATATGAGTTCCAATGAATATGAAAAAAGAATATTGAAATGAGTTTTAAAGTCTTTAAAACCTCGATTTCTGCACGGGATCCACTATTAGTATGAGACAACATTTAGAAATAGAACATTAATGGTAATTTTTTTTAACATATTAAAAAGTTAGTAATACTTCTTGTCTAATGCTCAAGGTGCTATGAATCTTTCCTTGACAAATTAGATACCTTGATAGGTAATATTAAACCACGAATAAAATTGAGACATTGGCCCCTAGCCGAGAGCAGCCTTTTCTTTTTATTTACTCTTTTTTGATGAAATATTTATATTGGTCCAGCAAAACTCTATTAAGAATATAATGATTTCACAGAAAGTATAAGAACTTGTAACAATCTTTTTTTTCGTCGTAACCTCACAAACCTATTACTGCTCAAACAATAAGCAGGTGCATATAGTTAGTATTTCTTATAGTTTAACATATTTATTGCTTAATACAAGAACAAATTATTTTGCAGACTCTGTGTCTTAGACCTTAAAATTATTAAAGTAAGTTTGAAATTATGTAATTAGTAACCATACAAAACGACTGTTTTGCAAGTTTGTTACACAATTTTAGTTCGTAAAAAAAGCAGTGCTTAAGACGTGTGACGTTTCTTTTTGCTTCAAGTATGTTCTGAAAAAAATAGGTGTCTAAATATCTACCTGGCTAATTATACAGGGTTGATTTTTAGTCACCAGCCAAATTTAAATGTTAGTTTATTTGATACTATATTAACGTACCTGCATATTTATTTTAGCGTCGCTCAGTACAAAACAATAGAAATATGGAACAACAAACTTTTTTTATAATAGTCGCTGTTGATGAACATAGCTACTACGACGCAGCATTTCCTTGATAATACTACGACGTAGTACTACAAGATGTTTTGTAGTAGCGCGTAGTCATCTTTATTTCAATGGAAATTTAGAGTGACCATGCCTTGGTTAATATGTTAGCGGATATAATAATTTCCTGGTTTTTGCAAAAATCGTTTCTATAAATAATACTTATTGTGTAAAAAAAATTTGGCCTTCGACTACAAAAGATCCCGTATAGTTAATTATTTTGGTACCTACTGTTGCAAGGGCCATGATCACGACCGTCGTAAATCTCTCTTCATCATCATCATCAAAAGCCAGTAGACGTCCACTGCTGGACGTCTTCATAGCACTTATTATACCCATCTGATGGTGGGGTCTGCCTTTCTTATTTTCTGCTTCCACTTCGGCCTATTGGACGTGTCATCTTCAGAAGTTCCGCAAGAACTCAGCTCCTTTTTGACTACATCTAGCCATCTCATTTTCGGTCTTCCTAAAATGAGATGGCCATACGTCGTAAATAACATGTTAAATATCCCGTTTTTAAAGTTAATTCTAACATACAAACATCCTTGACTTGACGGCTTATATCTGCATCACACAAGTATCCACTGCAACCAGGATTCGAATTCCGGACCTGTGGCTTAGAAGGCAATGCCGGTATGCTACCACTACAACAGCTGTTCGTATCTGCTTTTTCTTTCACATTTTAGTTCATACTACGAGCTAATAGCCGTGCAATATTGCTGTTTAATAGGGACAAAGATAAGATAGCGTCCGAATTCATGATATTAAGCTTAACAAAATTGACGTTAACATTAAGCAATTAAGAGGGTAATGGGTAAAAAGCAGAGTGTAGTAAAATGACCATTGACAACGATAAATCGGGCCTTTTATCGATATTTACTCAGAATTTGGCACTTACAGTATGTATTCTTTTAAGAATATGGCATCTTTGGTTCATCTTTGGTTCTGTATACTATGGTGCGCATGTAAGCAAACCTGTATCTGACAAAATAATCTGTAGAGGCATGTCTGTTATCGAAAAAAGGTCAACATAAGCTCTTTACCACGGTACAGTATTATCACGGTATAGGTATCTAGGTAATAAAGTAGTACCGTGGTATACCGTGTCTTTATTATTGTTTATAAATTATTAAGGTTTTCGATATTGCTATCTGACTAAATATTATTTTTTTATAATACCGAGAATTGCATTTCGGTACAATAATAGGCATGGGACACAAAATTTCCCCCTGAATTTGTTTTATACTATAACTATGCTATGTTAATGAAATTGTTACAAGATAAGGTAAATTTTACTCTCCTTCCTTCATTTTGCAACGTTACAATTTGTGGAAACAGAGAGTTAATAAACTAAACTTAAATACAGTTTAGTATAGAAACAATAACCAACTACCCACCACGTTTAACTGTTGCTCCTGCAGTTTCTAACAATACAAAACTGTTCAAGCAATTTGTGCTATTTCCAACATGGCGTACCTACCTATTCGATCATTACTTTGTACAATGAACCAAGAAAGTTGTTTACCAGTTTTGATTCGTTTTCTTATACATGGTCATTTCTTATATGTCAATGTTCAAATTCACCCTGGCTCCTAGAAATCTAAATTATCAATAGTTTTATTTACATATTTTACTGAGATATTCACATATTTCTATGTGTAACGGACAATTTGCTATACAAAACAGATAAAATATATCGACACACTTCAAATCTGCCGACGTCTTGTTAAAACAAAGGCACTAGGCTGTCATCACAAAACTATCATGAGGGTTGTATTACTATTTTTGATTGCATTGAGTTTTTCATTATGCGATTTCGGATCCGCATTTTATAAAAAAAACCCTTAATCCTTAAAGTGCATGTCAGAAAATGTCTTAACATAGTGAATTATTAATTTTAGCACTTATTTACTCTAAGAAATCGAAATTCTTCGATCTTCTGTCGATACTTTATCGATACAGTCGGTGTCAGTTATTCAATCAGATGACTTTTGTAATTTAGTTTCCATAACATTATCAATCATCGGTCAATTCGAAATGCACCAAAACAAACACAAGGTTTCTAATTGACATTGTGAAGAAGCTCATTATAAAACGGTAAGTCTTCATGGGTATTACCTACTATCTCAGATATTGCATTCAATTATTTCGGTTCTATTAATTATGTTTATTGTTTTGGTGATCATAACCTCAAAATCTTAAATTCTTTGGGTAAAAAATTGTCCGTTTCATGAAATATACATGAGACGAAATCAATAGTATTTTAGAATAGAAAAAGTGTTTTTCCACTGTTCTGCTATCAGGACTGACAATGTATGAAAAAAAGGCAAAGTCTTTTACAAGTTCTAAATATCTAAGAATATCTAAGATAAGATAAGATAAGTTCTAAGATATCATTGAAAGAAATGCATTATAGTGACGTATGTATAATTAATCAGTGTTCATGCATCATAGGTCATTTAATCATTTAAAAGGTGTAAATATGACATTTAAACCTTTATTATTAATGGATGAGACATTTATTTCAACAAAGAACATTTAAAAAAGGAAATAGAAGTTGTAAGATCGACCTGCAAGCGAAACTAACCTTTATTTACTAATCCTATAACTATCAATTTATCTATCTTTAGCGTGCTACGGCGCGGTCCCATTTTGTATAAATCCGCGCGTGCTCCCGCGTGACGTAGTTTTGGCGTTTAAAATGGTAAACTTCTTTTTTGGCTTACTGTACATACGTACGTATGTTGATAGAGAAAGGAAGTGGCGAGGAAGGAATAACGAATAATTAATTGTTCTGAACGCCATGATGAAAGTTTCCTGTTGCATTTACCTCTTTCAAAAGGAATACGTCCATAGATTTTTAGTATCGTAAAAAGTGAGTGTTTCATGGTTTTGCTCTTGCTTGGGAAAACACATTTGACTATAAAAATAAGTTATTTTCGTAAGATTTCACGATTAACTTCAATTGGACATTTTAAGTTTAAGTGTTTTAGTTCACTCGGTGAAGTACATACTCAATATGCTAATAGTAAGATAAGTTTACTTTTGCTTTATAAATAGCAACGATATGTTTAAAAAAACTTTTAATGACCAAAGTTTGATATACAAATATTAAATACTTACGTCTAAACCTCTTAACCAACTTGTTCAAAGACCAAATGGGCCATTGGATAAATTATCGATTCAGTAAGCTTCTTGCGATTCTGTCTGTACAAAAAGGATATCCGACATGTAGGTATTGGAATATGAGTTTCAATTTTAGCACTGGTTATTGTCAATTTTTTTTTTAAAAGACTAAGCCCGCGTATGACCTCAATCTCATCTGATGGTGCCTAAGAAAGAATTGGCTCATCATAAAATATTGCCAGAACACATCACCGCCGAAGCGGAAACATTTGGCGGCAGATTTTATATTGTAGTGAGTGACGCACCTCCTCATTATGTATTTGATTATTACACAGTCAACTTTGAACCTGAGTACTCGTCTTTTATTTGTCTCCCGGTCGTCCAACGTCACATAACGACCCTGCCAGTGCTGCGTTGCGGCAGCGCTGCGCACATGGGCACAGAAATATAATATCATGTTTAAAATGAATAATGTCTACGTAAATATTTTTTAACAAAGAAAAAAATATATACAAATAATACCCGCAATGAATATCGCATAAGTTTGAAGAATGCCAGTTCTGAAATAAAAAATAACAGAGTAGAAGACGCTGAAAATTCATGAGTACCTATTTCTGGAAATCAAATTAAATCCAATGATAAATCTTAAGGAAAAAAAAACATTGCATAATGCATGCATGCATAACTTCACGCCTGTATCCCGTATGGGGTAGGCAGGATACCAGAGGTAATAAAACCATCTGATGTCACGTTTGACAAAGGAGGTATTATAATGATGGAGAAAGGCTACTGCAGTGACAGGGGGTCAACCTATAACCCACAAAAACGCCATTAAAACCTCTGTCCCTTAACTGACTTTTACAGTATGCCCGGGATGAGAAGCAGCTGGTACATTCTACGTTTTTCTTTCACTCCCAGTCCAGCATGGACCATTCAAAAAAGGTCCAGCAAAAAAACCATTATCACTACAATATGAAGGACGGTCGCTAGCTAGGACTGGTCGCTGACGAGATCCTACCACCAAGCGGGTGTCACTCGAATTAGTCGCCTTTTTCGCTTATCCAGTAGGCTTAGAATAGGTTAAAATTATGGTCGTAGATAGTACCTATAAATTTTATTAATTTAGTGTAAAAGTTACAAAAACAATGAGAAGAGAAAAACTCCGCCGAGTGGAGCTTTCTTTGCAGCTTGATTGTGACATAAGAAGGGATGTTAGAAGAATTATTTTTCTTTTGCGGAATAGAAGAACAATAGAACTAAAAAAAATTGTGAATATCCCGATGGCCGGAGGGCGGTTAGAGAAGCCTATATTTCCATTATACATACGGAACATAATCTGTCTTCAGCACAATTCAGTGGAACATATTCAGAACTAATTCTCTGAATCACTCATTGGTCTCTCAGACATGGGATCCCGCTGAGTGTGGACACATATGGACATGTACCATCTTAGTTCTCATGTTTAGTTTTCCACCAGGAGGCACAAATAACTTAAACTTAAAATATACAGGGTGACTGGTACATGACCCGCCATAGGAAGCGGGTGTTTAGATGGGATTATTTGCAAGTATTTAAAGCCTAATTTATATGGGCTAAGTTAGGCATAATTTTGTACTTTTTGATTTTTTCCCAAAAGTTTGCCTTTCGAGTCCCACAATTTTTTTATTAATTCATATTTTTTATAAGTTATCGTTAATGAGTTACTTATACGTGCTTATGTTTGAGTTACCGGTTTTTGCTAGCGGTGGAAATGTATGCCAACTTCCCATTACCAATATGACAAGTGAAAGTTACATGATTTACAAAGAGCGCATTTTTTCTAAACGCGCCATTTCTTTGTTCGGCCTAATCGTCACTCGGCACTAGGTTAGATTGAGGTCAAACACTGATTCACTGATAAAATACATATTTCGATGGTTTCCAATAAACAATGGCTAGTTGATCTGATTATAAAGGCAATTGGCTTTGGTTTATCGGATGATATCACTAAATAAACGAACGGTAGATCAATACTTAAATATTTGCATATAATCTAAAAATGTTATAGTGAGGAATGTATTGTAATGTTCACCTTGTTAATATAATAATTAATAATATACAGGGTCCGCATAAAATAGTCAATTATATTTTAATAGTAGATTAGGTATGACGAGTGGGAGCGAATTTCAAATAAAAAAAAATTATTTCAATATTTTTCATAAATTAAAATTTCAAAATTGTTCTCTGTGAGTAAAATTTAAGATTAATGTAGATTTTATTACTATACACAATTAGATGGACACGTTTTTATTACTTGTTGTGTAGTCATAAACTAGAGATCAAACTTTAACTTTGATCACTTAGAAGATTTTCTAAACTTTAATTTAAGAAAAATATTTAAAAAAAATATTTAATTTTTCGTAATTATGACCCACTCATCAGTCTTAATCTGGTATTAAAATATTATTGACTATTATATGGCGACCCTATATTTTACACTTTAATACTGTCGGCTTACTAGCTCACACTACGTCTTTCACTCGCCGTCGTAACCCGGGTTGTGTCCATAGATGAAAATAAGTACTAAAGTGTCTCTTTGGACCTTAACCCCACCACTTGCACCCGCGCAGTATCTAGCCGGAGACGACCGTTTAACGACATATAAATTTAGTAAGTAGATATATATTTAAATATATCTATTTTATACAAACACTACATGTATAATTAGACAACGGAAGCTGTGCTTTAAAGGAGTCTTTATTCATAAGGAAAATAAAACTCTTTTTTTATTTGTTTAATTTTTCATAGGTCCTCTTATTTGGCAATGTCTCATCTTACCTGCTTAGTCTTAGCTAATAAACGGCTAAGTAATCTTCCGACACAAAACATTCATAGACATTACAATACTTTAATAGAATGAATGCCATAGATAGAATTACCCTGAATTATGTTTATGTCTTCCGATGCTGAATTTAAAATTTCCACACAGACTTAACGCCTTCGGCTTTTTAAAAGTGCCATCTATAGAGGTTTTTTGAACAATTTTTTATGAGCTGTCAGAAAACTCCTCATTCTCTAAATAATTATTCTACATTTCTAGACTATCCATAATGTGTGGGTTGACCCGAACTAAACCCGTACAATATTTGATTGAAAGGTTAAATCCTTGATTCAATAATAGTCCGGAGCAAAGATAATTGATTGGTAATCAAGAATAGGGTTATAAATGAAACTTGAAATATAGATTTATAAATATAATTAATTTTATATTACTACATTAAACTTATAGAAGTTAATTAAAAAGTGAGTAAAAGCTTATGAGTAACGCCCACGGACACAAGTTATGCACAAAACTCACAACGCTGCAGTGCGAGCACAGAACTTTATCGAATCGTAAGTTAACGAATGTTTACGAATGCTCGTATAGTATGGAGTCGGTTGCAAGTTTTGAGTAACATTGTAATTTTTTATTTTACAGATATTTATGAGTACAACATGTTTACAAACATTCAAAATTAACAAGGCACACATTTATTTAAGCTGACAATGCGGCAAAGGATAGATTTAATTTTTTTCTTAATACCGTCTCCATACTATACGAACATTCGTTAACTTAACACACGATTCGATAAAGTTCTGTGCTCGCACTGCAGAACAGCCGGAAATTGCAAACTCAGAGTAAATATACCTATTTGCTGGTACACACAATGTTACAGTGTACAGGTACAGTGTACAAAGCTTTATTTCGGTCATATCCTGCTCAAACATTAGGTCTCTACATATTAATTCCACGATTACAATTTGCTCCTTATTTCTTATTGAGCCCCCTGTAAGGCATTTCGATCAATCCCCTGGATAACGAGAAGGTTTGACATGTAATCCATCGAGCTGGCAGATTGTTGGATTTCAGAATATTAAGAGCTCAGAAATATCTTCTGTCTAACTCAATTTATCTTTACAATTACAAGGGCCGGAGATCTGATTGTAATTGTAGCCGAGATGTAATTCTATGATTTCTTACAAGGAAAATAATCCAAATTAAGATTAAATTTGGCTTTGTTGTTGCCTTTTATAGGCAAATACGTGGGAAATACATCTCAACAATAAAAAGCTATCCAATTTGATTTATCAGTATAGCGGAAAATGGAGAACAAAGCATAAGACCAATAATGAGCACCTGCCTCAGGCATTTTCGTCTTAATAATACAAGTTTCGTTTGGATTTCAGCTCTTTACAGTTCCAGGAGTTTTAAACATTTACCGAGCGTCATGATCTACACGATGTGTGCTGTTTTGACTTGTGCATTTGATTTTGTATCAAGTTTCTCTCAAGCTAATTAAGATTCTTGAAAATGACAGATGGGCAGACCTTAATTTAAAAAGTCGGATTTACTTTTACCTAGCATTCAATCCTTGCCTTTCCGTAAACCGTATTGATTGTAGTTTACAAAACGGAAACATTGCCTACCAAAAGCGCACGGAATTTGCGGTAGCTGTTCCGAACACGTCATTAAATCTTCGAGGTAAGGAAAAAGCATGAACAAAACTTTAGCGATTTGTTCTTGTTCTTTTAACTCTTTTAACTTTTAACTATGACGTCGAAGAAAAATATAATTAGTTGGAAACAAACGAACGCTTGAAGCAAACGGCACTAGTTTTAATTTTAAATTTGAAAATTTTATTCCATATCATCTGTAAGTATTAATTCAGGTTTGTTAGGGTATTATAATCTGCAAATGTAATTAGGAACACTCTATGAACATACGATGTACAATTATTTCGCTTCATGAGAATTAATTCTCATACTGTAATTAGTTTACTGTTGCGTTACTGCTATACTTAACCTTAGTCTTATAAGATTATTAAGTTAATAATAATAGAAACCTTTGTTGTTTCAGGACTCACAAGATGCAAACGTTGGTGAGTAAAACGATAAATTTGCAAAATAAAAACTAACTACATACTTAACTTCCCGCCTTAGTCCCTTATGGGGTAGGCAGAACACCAGAGGGTGTAAAACCATCTGATGTCACGTCTGACAAATTTGGAGGTATTATAATGATGGACAGAGACTATTGCAGTGATAGGGGGTCAGCCTATCGCCCGCAAAAACGCCAATAAAACCTTTGTCCCTTAACTGACTTTTACAGTATGCTCGGGAAGAGAAGCAGCTGGTACGTTTTATTTTTTTGTCTCGCTCCCAGTCCAGTATGGCATGAAACTAACTATTTGGGTTCAAATTGATATTTTTCACATTGAACTATGAGAAATCATAAGTTGACAAGATAATTTAGGATATAATACATAGCCAACCAAAACCTTGTTTGAAACATAGCTGGTGCTTCAGCATACATCACTCCATGCTTTGCGGAAATGTATGCCCATATTGATAAAAATATTTCAATTATGAGATTCATCTTTAGTTCTGCTATACCTACATATGTTCGTGTACCGCGGTGTGGCGCACGGTGGGCTGAAACTCTTCTTTCATAGACATACGGACTTCCAATTTTAAGGGCCTTTTTTTGGCTAGAAATGGATTCTGCTGATCATCAAAATTCTATAAAATTTTGTTTGAGGCTGTTGTGTTTATCTTATCGTATTTTAGCGTAATTACTGTAGTTTTGGCCATACTGAAATGCCCGACGACAGTAGTGAGCATATAGTCATAAAATTTGTCTTCGTTTGGATGGTATACGGTAAAGTTAGGTTTAGATAATATGCATTTAGGTTAGGATAATATACATTAAGTTTATTGCGCTTGTCATAGGAATACTTAAAAAATGAGAGGTTCACAATGTGATTTGCCTGCTGCATACCTTTTATTTCATTAATTAAGGTAGAATGTATTAAGCTGTGGATACTGGTAGATTTAGATAAATAATAAAAGCGGGGTTCTAATAAATCCAAGTTCATAACGTGAACTATTATCACAACAAGTCCCGCGAAGGTTACATTTCTTTAATAATAAAATGCTATTAAAAGCTAAAAATAGGTGTAGCTGACCTTATCAAACAAGGTTTTAGCTTGTTACCTGTTTAGGTCTGACAGTATACAATCAGTACGATTATAGTGATTACTGTGATCGCTTAAGAATTATTGATGACTGACATTTTCGAATTGTTTCAATTACTCAGGTCGATATTTTGTATGCAATTTGTGATTACATACAGCCTTAGTTAGCCTCTTGTCTTGATTAGGCTGGTATTAAACAAAAACACACAACAGAAGTTTATACATAGATAGCTTCTGCCTACAGTTTTACCAACTAGTTTATAAAGTGTACCTAATTTAATTAGACACTTTATAATTATTCATTAAAAAGTTTGATATATCTTCACTGTGGCCTAGACATTTTCCGAGAGTGGTAAGTATAACAGCCATATTGTTTTTCATAATTCTTGAATAAGAATACGACTTAATTCGTAACTGATATTAAAAAACACAGCAGGTACCTCTTCAGTTTCAAAAATCGATGAAAAGGTGTTAGTTATGTGAAATCATCATCATCATCACAATACTTTGAAACAGGCCCATTGAAGGTCATGAGTTTCTCCTCTAGGTGACGAGGAAGCCAAAAAACATTAAAAGTGGTAAAAGTATTTGCTTTCGGTTACTAAACTCCCGTTTGAACTAAATTTCATGAAAACTGAAGATGTAAGGTGTCGAAGAAGACAGCTTAGGAAGCACCAGTTACAAAATCTAATCATTTTTATTTGTGGAAAAACCCTTCTTGCCGCAAACTAAGGACTCAATCAATGTATAGCTGGTTAAATTTCTAAAAAGAAGAAAAAACAATCACATAAAAGACTTTTCAGCCAGACCGCGAAAATTAATCGACGTTTCGGTGTCTGCAGACAGACACTGCGTTCTCGAGTGTCTCACAGAGACTTGAGTGACTAACAAAAGTATTCCATTAAAAAAAACCCAGACAAACACAGCAACTACATGGTCTCAAAGAAAGCAAAGCTTCTGTTATGAGCTACCATGTAGCGAACTAGGGGAGGAACCTAGAATATAAAATACATACTCATATGTATAGATAAACGACCAGACCCGGATCATTTTTTTTCTGGTTCCGTGCGGGAATCGATCCCGCAACCGCTGGCTTCTGAGGTAGGTTTATCCCATCGCCAAAGTGGTCTTGAAAATATATCGTGAAAATATTTAATAGACATTGATAATTCTCATAATACCGTTGCAAGCGTATTTCCAATCCCTACAGATTTGATGAGCACGTCTAGGTATTCCCCTATCGCAATTATAGCAATGGACGTATACTTATTTATGCGCAGCTTTCAGCTTCAAGCATGTCGTTGATTAAAATTTTTCATTTTTGTGATTGCATAGGGGTTTAACTTAAGACCGAACACGGAATATTTGATTTAACAAGCTAATGCTAGCTTAACTGCACTAAACATGTGTTTTGGTTTATAAGGTGAAATGTTTGCTTGCTATGTCCTATTTTAGTTTTGTCTCATGATTTTTAACATATTTGTTATACTCCTCTTTAAAATGAATGGATTGGAGGTTAGACATTTGTTATTAAATTTAGGATTTAACTTGGGTTTGTGCATAAAAATAGGTGTAAAACGTGAAAGAAAAAAATGCAATGGAAGACTAGGGTGCACTTTGTCTTCCATTGCATTTTAGCTATGAGGTATGATGAGACTTTCGAGTTTCGTATTTCATGATCGTAAAGCATTGTGGAAGAGCACTAGTTTAGCATATTTTTTCAGTTATTTATAAACTGAAAAAATTTCTGTTTTACAAGAATAAAATCTGATGATAGTTTTAGGTTAGTTAGTAGATATTAAAGGTGCATTTGGAAAACTTTTGTTCATGATTATATTTATATAATGCTGCTGATCTTAGTGTTATTTAAATGAGTTAAACATCGATATCGATATCGACGTCCATTTATACGGGGTGAAAACATTGAGTTATTATTACGTTAGCACTTAGTAACTCAATGGGTGAAACATACCTCGTAAACAGTAATATGTGCTTAATACAGTTTAACTTTACTAAGTACGGTTTATTTTTACTTCCATGCTGGACTGGGAGCGAAAAAAAAACAAAGAATATTCCAGCTGCTCTTCCCGGGCATATTGTAAAAGTCAGCTAAGGAACAGAGGTTTTATTGGAGGTTTTTTGTGAGCGATAGGCTGACCCCCTGTCACTGCAAAAGTCTCTCTACATCATCATAATGCCTCTAAATTTGTCAAAAGTGATATTAGATAGATTTATAACCTCTGGTGTTCTGCCTACCCGATAACGACAGCGAGCAGCCTAATGGATTCATGGCGTGACATTTCCTATTTACTTATTTTTAATAACAGCGATGTAGTTGTAATAACACAAATATTTTGTAAGAGGTCAATTTTTTACCGTTCGATATAATTATAATTTATATATATTCATTAATCGAATATAAAATGATACATGGACCATTATGATCCGGAAAATGACAAACGGACGCGCCATATGAATCAGGATAACCAACTTATTTATTTTTGATTTTATACACAGGCTGCAATAATTGTAAAAATATAATTTGCACTAATAAAAGATAAAGCTAAACTGTACCAAAACAAAATTATATACATTTATGTTGGTTAGTTACAGAAATATACCCAAAGACATCACAAATGGAGAGGTACTCACGAGTTTTTGGAGAAATATGACCGATTTTAAATATTCTTATTTCATATGATAGAGGATACTTTTGAAATGGTTCCATAAAATTTCATTGAAATTGTTTGACTGTTTTTGATTTTTTTTTAATTTTCGAAAAAATGTGTTTGAAAGGGGAGAATATTTACATTGATAATTCAGAGAAAGTTTTGACAAGGATTTAAAAATGTTAGTGAAGTCGAATTTTTTATTTCTCCTTACGACCGACTGGTGTAGTGATAAACACATAACCTTCTATGCCAGAAGGTCCAAGGTTCTTATCCTAGTGGGGGATGGATCTCTGGATGTTTATTTCTAATATTTATAGTATAATATATCCACCACCCAGCACTGGGCCAGCTTGGTGGATCATGGCCTAAACCTCCTCGTCACCCAGGGGAGAGACTCATATAGTGGAGTTGTGATGATGTTGATGATGATAGTAAATTTATTTATCCGTTATCTGAGTACATGTTTTATATGAAGCTTAATTTAGGCTATACCCTGGTGACTGGTGACAAATTTTAGATATTGAAGGAGACCACTCCGTACTCAATACTGATCATAAAGTAGGTACTTAATTTTTCACCAGAATTCCCTATAAACAGGGTGTCCCACTTACCCTATATAATACCTTCTCGGAGGTATTCTAGTACCCATAAGGATAACAGAAAAAATATAAATAAAGAAAAAATCAATTTTTTTTTTCAGTTTTTGTATGAAAGAAAATGTCGAAATTTATTGCTGACATACAAAAATTTAAAAATAAATTTCGAATAGTTCTTTCTTTCATATTTTTCTGTAATCCTTATGGGTGAATATAAACCGAGAAGGTATTATATAGGATAAGCGGGACAACCTGAATAAAAAAAGAGACATTACATACATTCCCCGACGCGTGGCGTCGCCTCAGTCAACACGCAACAGTAGTGTTCCCGCCACATACACACCACCACCCGCGTAGTATCCATAGATGAAAATAAGTACTAAAGTATAGATGGCCGTCTCGCCGATTTTGCACTAGGGCGCCAACTAGGCCCCGGGACCGGAACTAAAAAGCGGGGAAAGGGTGCGGGCGGGAGATGCTTCATCTAAAATATTGAAGAAAGTTTTAGAACTACTTGCAGAACTTCAGCCTAAATGGAAATAATCCTCGAACTTAAGAATAAATTTATTCTCGAACAACAAAAAGTCTAAATTGATAAAGAGTTGAAAACGCAAACGTATTTCACTGAAAACCAACGGATTCTCAGTGATACAACGTCTTTGAATCGCACAGTACGTACAACACAAAATTTGTGTTGCCAGGATTTAAAAAAATATTCCTCCCAGCTATTGATACTCATTCAGTTTAGTAGTTTTTTTTATTTGCTCACAAAAAGTTGTAACAGGAAACATATGAAAAAACACAAAAGTGGATGAAAAAAAAATGAAAAAACACTAAGGGACAACTCAGACCATGTTGATCTGTAAAATTGTAGCCTTAGATATGCTAATTCAAGATTTTAGTAAAACAAATATATTACCTACTCAATAATTAGGTGAGTAATAATACGTGTTTTTCATTAGGCAAGCTACAATAGGTTTATTTGAATTAAAGTGAATAGCTTAATAGTGTGTTATTAAATCTACTATTAATTGTTACTTTTTTTGAGTGGCAGCTCTATTATGAACGCTATTTGAACGCATTTTTTCTACTCGTAATAGTTCCGAGCCCAAGGGTATGGTGGCGTTAGTTTATATCAGAATTTCCCAATTGTATGGAAGACAAACTAGCATGGTAGTATCTATTGTGTTACGCTTATGTAACCACGCGTTGCGTAAAGAATTCTTTAACTTTCGGTTAACTTTACTCAGTAAATAAATATTTTTTATTTTTTTGTTTTATGTTTACTCTTCATGTACCTATGGTCTCAAATTATCACGTCCTAGAATTTAGAAAGTGACCCACCAGTCACCCGGTATAATGAAGTGTGATTGTTAGAAATATTTTAAGCTATTGCATAGCTTATATCGCGGGCCTTGAGCGTGGGGACCGAATTGCAGAAATTCCGTAATGAAACAAACATAACACCCCCCACTCCGACCGGTACAGCGGTGATACTTTTATTTCATAACTTTACATGCGGTCTTTAATAAACAATCAGCGCTATCTACTAGGAACTTGTGGAACTTCATATTAGATCAAACATTACTGCATTAGTAAAATAAATAAATAATTATAATTGCATAAGTTGATAAAAAATGCTATGCAATAGCTTTACCGCGGCAGTCTCCGAGTGCCACACGTCTTTTTTTAAATAATATTCATTACTTACCATCAGGTGAGATTGAGGTCAAACTCGAGCTCAATCTGTTCCTAATAGAAAAAAAAAAACATTAGGAACGCATATACCGTGATCATAGAAATAGCAAACCCAATTATCGTTTTATAAATAAGTATTAGAAACACTAGGGGACTCACTACTGCGAGCTAAGGAGCAATTACTTTTTAGGTCACTCTGATTAGATTACCTTGAACCCAGTGCCTTGAACAGCGTGTCTAGCATGCGACCATCGACAGCGATAAGTAGAGCCTTTATATTGATGTTTTCTTAGAATATGGTATTTAGAGTACTTATTTATTTTTGTAGACCATGGCATCTTTGGTTCTATGGGCTTAATCATGTTATCGAATAAATAATAATAAAAAATGATTTATTTCCACAAACACACAAATAACATACAGAAAAAAAACCCCTTATTTTGGAAACTGGACAAGACTCAGCGTATTGCTGACAAGTGAAAAAAAGAACACCTGACAGCGCTGGTTTTCAGTCTTACCTTACCCTTAATTATATAGGAAATAAAAAAAATTCGACACAAAACAATACAGTTGACTCTATACATTATATATAAAATAAAGCAAAAATAAAAACAAACAAACAAGATCAGGAAGGAATAGTTCACATCTATCTTTACTTAATATCTATACATAAATTCATACAGATACAATATACAGGGTTGATTTGTAGTCACCGGCCAAATTTTTTTTACACGATAAGTATCATTTATAGAAACGATTTTTGTAAAAAACAGTATTTATTTATATTTTAATTTCCGCTAACACATTAAGCAAACCATGATCACTCTAAATTACTATTGAAATAAAGACAACTTCGCGCTACTACAAAACATCTTGTAGTACTACGTCGTAGTATTATCAAAGAAATGCCGCGTCGTAGTAGCATATTAATAGAATACGAATCGAGTAATTCTGTCTATTATTATGAGCGTGTTAGCAACATAATAAAATAAATTATATTTATCTTGTCGACTAGAGTCTTTACCGATGGTCGCATGCTAGCCCTGCAGGTTAATGGAGCAGGAGAAGGCGAATTGGAAACTCTAATAGACATGAAAACTCGACTTCTTTAGTGAATAAACTTTTTTTAATCCTTATGAAATAAGTCGTATTACAATATTATAAAAAAAATATGATAAAATAAAAATAAAAGGTTGCTTCTATGCTGGACTTGGAGCGAAAGAAAAACATAGAATGTGCCAGCTGCTTATTTTCCCGGGCATACTGTAAAAGTTAGTTAAGGGCCAGAGGTTTTATTGACCTTCTTGCGGGCGATAGGCTGACCCCTTGTCACTGCAATAGTCTCTCTGCATCTTATAAATACCTTAAATGTGTCAAACGTGACATCAGATGATTTTATAGCTTCTGTTGTTCTGCCTTATGGGGTCATAAGCGATACAGGCGTGAAGTTGTGTATGTGTATATGAAGCAGATTATCTTTTTATTTACTATTTTTTTAATACAAAGATCTTTGAAAGTAGTAGATTGATAAAAATAGTATAAGATAGAATTACTTACCCTAACCTAAACTTCTCCTAAACGCATCTAAATCGGTTAAGCCAAACAAAACGTATTTTTTTCCCCAAATTCTTACATTTTATCCTTACCACTTTAAAAACTTTTATGAAAGCTTCAATAAAATCTTTATAGCTTACATTTCCGTTACATTATTGAAAAGGGTATGCTACAGTGGTTTGGACATTTGGAAAGGATGAGTGAAAGTAGATTTACGAAAGAGGTGTACCGAGCAACCAATGGATGGTGTTGCCGGATGGGGCCGGGACCTAGGCGAACGTATGCCGATCAAATTGGCGACATTTTGAAAAAGGGCCTTCTCAAAAGTACCCGTAACCGGCGATCATGTATGAAAAGATTGATGAACGTGGAGGAAAGAGGTATGTCTGGATCGTAGTAATTGTTGTTCCCTTATCTCCCCAAAGGCAGATAGGCGTGAGGTTATGTATGTATGTATGTATTTACGTTACATTTTATACCTCTTAATACAATTATAAACTTTAAATATAACACAGTTAATATTGCGCTGGGATATCGTGTGGGTCATATCTATCTCCAAGTTAATTAATAATTACTAAAGCTGTTCTAACTATACGTATATCGTCACTTGGTTATCTACAGTAAGCTTAAATTGAATAAGTGTATCCTAAAATATTCATACAATAAGTTAGGGTTTCCAGATTAACAAAAATAAGCGGGTTTTTACGACTTTTTCCTCTGAATATAAAATAGCTGAAGTGAAACTTTAGTAACTTTAGGTGACCTTTCTTTAGATAGAGATATTGGGGTAGACTTATCACTAAACTATCATTTTATGAGAATGATACTACCTTTACAGGGTGACTGGTGACAAATTTTAGATACCTACTGAAGGAGAGCTGTCGGCACTCGATTCTCATAATTGTGTAATAAAAGTAGGCAGGTACTGAATTTTTCACTAGAATTCCCTATAAATAAATACTACTATGTTACTATTTATTTTAAATACAAAAGTGACCCACCAGTCACCTTGTATAAGTGTCCTAGCATGCCACCATCGATTTATGTTTTAAATCTAAATTTTCAATCGAAGATTTCTCACAGATAAATATAATAGCAATCTTGCTTTGGGTGGTCATCATGGCAATGGTCAAACATTTATCTAAGATCATAGTCAAAAAGTAACTTATGTGCAATCCAGACTGAACACTATCCATATGCCAAATTTCATCCAAATCTGTTGAGCCGTTCTGCCGTGATTGAGGAACAAACATCTATCCATACATTCAAACTTTCGCATTCATAATAATTCGGTAAATTACATTTACCTTTTTTGCCATGATAAAAAATATTTGGGGGAGGCCTATGTCCAGCAGTGGACGTTTACTGGCTGTTAATGATGATAAAAATTATTGTAGAAACATTTTCCCACGTTTCATAGCGCAAGACGATAACACAATGTCGAGTACTCCTATATCTAGCTTTCAACAATTTTATCGCAATTTCCTGTTTAGAATTCTCAGACAACTGTAGGGAAAAATGGGTACTATGTACTGTATGTATAATAACACTTTTTGTGATTAATTACAAAGCGAATTCCTATGTTTTAATCTTACTAATATTATAATAGTGAATGATAGGATGAATGTATTAATGTTTGTACATCAATCACCGCAGAACGGCTCAACGGATTTGGATGAAATTTGGCATAATGATAGTCAACAGTCTGGAATTGTACATTTTTTATCCAGATGTTCCCGCGTTTTTGAAATTAACGGCGAAACAGCTAGTACTCCATTTTAAATAAATAACGGGTTATAACAGCACAGGAACTAACCAATGTTAATTAACGTTTTATTATTGACTTTTTCCTTGTCTTTCAATAATTGATCTTGTTAAGACGTAACGTAAAAAAATCTACATTGTGTGATTCACAGACTAATGGTTTATATGTATGCTGCTGGACTAGGACTAGGAGCGAAAGAAAAACATAGAATGTGCCAGCTGCTTCTCATCCCGGGCATACTGTAAAAGTCAGTTAAGGGACGGAGGTTTTATTGGCGTTTTTGCGGGCGATAGGCTGACCCCCTGTCACCGTAGTAGTCCCTCTCCATCATAATAATACCTCCGAATTAGTCAAAAGTGACATGAGACGGTTTTATAGCCTCTGGTGTTCTGCCTACCCCATTAGGGATACCGGCGTGAAGTTATGAATGAATGAATGTATAGGTGTCCGCCGTAAGCAGGTTTTCTGAAAAAAAAAGCAAAATGAAAAAAAAGTTTATTTCATTCTATTTTTAAACACATTAGTTATAAAAAAAATATCTGCTTTTGTAGCTTTTCAGTAAATTTCACAATTTGTTATTTTTCACAATTTTGTTATTTTTCCAAATGATTATTTAGGAGTAATTTATCTTAAAAGGAGGAATATACAATTTTACACCAATGCCTTTATCATAAATAAATAATAAATAAATCTTTCTGACACTCACACAACATTATCTAGCCAAAATTAAGTTTCTTAAAGAACTTGTGTTATGTATACTAGATAACTGATATACTTAAGAAATATATAAACATACATATTGAATAAATTCATTTTTTTATTAGAATAAACTTAAATAAACATATAAACATCCATGACTTGACGACTAATATCTGTGTTCATCACACAAATATCCGCCGCCGCCGGGATTCGAACCCAGGACCTCTGGCATAGAAGGCAATTTACATTACCGCTACACCAGCCGGTCGTCAAAAATCATCAAACAAATATTACTTTATATGACTAGGCTATTGCTTCTATCTAGTAAAAGTATACCTACGTTTCGATTGAAAACTCGAGAGAAAGGAAATTAAAATTTTCCTTATTTACTTTACCTGTCGGAAATATCGGTAGACAACGCGGGAATGCGTTTCCCCCCGGACCCCTGCACCGCACCCCGTCATCGCCCGAGGAGGATGTCAAGCACAAACACGTGTATAATTTTCTCTCTTATACATACTTTATTTGATATTTTAGGTTATTAAAGTAGATATAGGTACGCAATATAAGTGGCAATATATCCTTTTAGCGTTACAGCATCATGAAAATTATACTTATAAAAAGTTTCCATACAGTTTTGTCTATTTTAAAATGAAACCACTCTACTCCAATTTATGCTAATTCCACTCACTAATACTTTAAATTTTCTGATGTGTTCAAATTCATTTTAGGCATACCAGAGAAAAACAAAAAGCTTAAAAATTTACCAAATAAAAAACCATCGGAAAACCGCTTTTCCAATTATGATAACAGCCCGCCATTTTTCAATAACGGAGGCCATGAAACAACAGCTACAAAAAAATATCGCGTCACAATGCAACGACGATAAAATAACATTCGACTTTTAAATAATCCCTTTGTCCCGTATTCAAAAACTGGCGGAGTGTAAGCTTCGAAAAACACGGACGGACACTAAAAAATCACGGAAGAAATGCTGGCTGAAAGGTGAATCACGGGACCGTTTATTTCATAGAACGTAATGGGTGAGAGCTTAAAATCTGTCTCGTCGGGAGGAAACTGAAAGGGGATAAAAGCGGCTCACGTTTCGTTGCACTTCGTAAGATAAGGAAAATAAAACACTGAGTATTCCCGCCGCTAAAGGTTATTTTGCAAGCCTCGTAAGCTTCGCGGCTGACGGTCCGAGTTTATTAAAATTTATTGACTTGGCTTAGCAATGCCGTGGAACTATCATATAATTGGATGGATATCTTAGCTGCTTGTTTTTACTTATTTTTGAAGCGGGACTTAATATTGATTTATTTTTAGTTAAATAGATCTTATTGCCTTTTGATCTGGTTGATACCTACTACTGTTTTTCTAATTTAACTCTCAGTTGCGTAACCATTGGACTACTCCTGCTTAAGGTCTTGGGTTTAAGTTATAGCCACTTTAGAAAATGAACTTTTCTATACCGACTTAACTCTCGGTGTAGATATAATACCTAATAGGATTGGCGTTTGTGTGCTCTCTATATCTTATTGAGGCTCTGCGTACTATACCTACCTATGGGACGCCTTGCTTACTTTATAATATAAAGATTCACAAGAGGTTGTGTATTCGATCCCCACTAAATAACAATGCTAGTAAGTTCTGCCGGTTTTTCGTCATGGATTGGGGTATTTTTCTGTATCTACTACATAAATAAATTAAGTATTCCATGCCCTAATTTTGTATCCAGTTTTCTTTACTTAGCTTTGGGGTAGATAGCGTTGTAAGATGGTTTTGTCCAGTATCATTTATTTATTTGAAACTGGCTAAACAAGTAAAGGCATGTCTTCAAGTATTTTCGTTACATCCCTGGCTTTACTCTAAACAAGCGGACAGTTCCATAGTAAAGCCGGCGATGTAGTTCAATCGCACGACGACCACCTGCGCTACACGCCGCCCTTACAGATCGGTGTAAAGCTTTGCCATAATTGCCACATTTTCTGACCTCTATTAATTTACACAAAAGAACTACACACTACTTTTGCTAAATCTACGAATGGATTGTATGATAATCAACGAATGCATAGCATTAAAAAAACCGACTTCACGTCAAAACTTTGGCTGAGTAATAATGTCATCAACACATTCTCCTTATTTTTGAAATTTTCAATGAAGTACTCAACTGATTTCGATGAAATTTATATGGGAACAACTATAAAGTATCCTCTAACATATGAAACAAGAATTTTCAAAATCGATTCATAATTGTCCGAAATATCGTGTAACAAAAAAAACTTACAGACGAATTGAGAACCTCCTCCTTTTTTGAAATTCAGTTGGAAATGCATTATTTTCATACTCTTTGTATGCTTTGGACTTTGTTTTGTAATATGTTGCCTACAACTATGCAGTTAGTTGAGTCAAAATATTTGTATGAAAATTAAATATCTTAAATGTTAATTGTAGGTACTTTATTTAATTATTGTACTGCACTATATGCAGCAATCATTCAAGGGATATTCATTCACTCAATTATAGTAGCTCTCTTACCCAACAGTACCATGAAACCATGAATCCTAAGCACTTAATTATAGTTTTTAGTACAAATACAACGATTGTATGGTTCGTTTGTACGTTGAATAGGAGCTCTATGGTTTTCAGTCGTCTCAATGTTAGATCGATAATCAGGAGGGGTCGGCGCTCACCCTTCGCCGAATTAATGGGGATGTCGTGACGGAAACCTTTTCGGAATATGGCGTCTCTGTCATTTACGCTAAGTTTATAAAATTAATTTAACATTTCATTTATTGTAAGTTTCTATTAGTATTCGATTCCTGTGTTTCTGATTGATGATTCAGAAGGAATCACAGGATCTGATTGAATCAAAAAAAAGGTATTTGAATCTGCCGGAGATCTTTTTCTAAATTCAAGGTAAATTTTTACTTCATCACCAAATTATCCTTTTTTTTTTGAGTTGGGGAATTCGTGGGAATTTCTCCATGGGTACGATGACGCTCGGGGGAGCGTCAAAGTTATGCCTGGACTTTAACCGGCTAAAACCTCAATGTGTTCCTCCTCCGCGCCTAGTGGCGGTATTACGGGCAAGCCGAAGCAAGCGCGAAACCGCCAGGGCCATCCGCTTGCGCGGAACTCTCAACATGCAGCGTGCCGAGAACGCCAGGCACGCCGCACCTCCGCGAACTCCCTTGAGCAGGGCGGCAAGTACCCCCGTATCCACCGCCCAGGGACTGCACTATGGCCGGAAAGGGTTAGGGACCGGTGAAATCGCGTCGCGTTAGATCACCAGAATCTAACTCCTCCCAGCCGCGCCTCAATGTGGTGGAATCGCGTCGCGTTAGACCACCAGCATCCGGCTATCTGGCCTGCCATCATCCGGGGAAATCGCTCACGCGTTAGATCCCCGAAATCCGGATGTCCGCAAAGGAGATTCGAAAACGTGGACGGCCCTTTCGCTTCCCCTCGGCAGACGGACTGACCCCCACAGCCAACCATCCCACGGATGAGGCACCTCGGGCACCCGGGGATTGGGGTAATTTTTTTACAGAGGTTGTCTTCCTCGCAGCCGTTAGGCCCCCGGACCTGTTTCTGCCCAGGATTATGGGTTGGCTCCCCTCCTCTTGCCCTCATCGATTCCCCAAAGTGAGCCGCTGATACTCCTTTGGGGAACCGACAAGGGCCCCACAGCTGATTTTGGTCCGCGCCGTCGAAACGGTACCTCCCATTTCTGGGGGGTATTCCCCTATCCGCCACCCGGGGACGCGCCCGATGGGTGACCAGCAACTTCACACGGGATCACCAAATTATCCTGGAATCTTCTGGCATGGTCGCCATGTGATATAAGGGTTTCAGGTGGTTAAAATAAGAAGACGTGTAGTCCATCAGACGGAGGTTTATTCACTCAATTCAAAATTACAAAGTTTCACACGAGAACACAAGTTTGGATACAACATCAGCATAACGTGACTTATGCGAACGATGCAATCTGATACATTTGATTACTTCAATTTAAATCAATATGTTAAAATAATGTATGTATGTACCTACTCACATACTACAAAAACAAAATGTGTTAAATTCTCACTATCGAATGTCCAGCACTTTATGTCAGCAGACATAGTCTAAGGGTGGCTTGCGCATCGTCGTTAAATACAGTTTAAGAGCGACGTAAACGCATTTAGTCTGCTAACTATAATTAGCGTCTTGCACAACAAAAATTTATGCACTAATCACGTTTAACGAACTGTCAAACCTTTTTTATTGTATTTAGGCTAAACATATTTAGCAAGATAAACTCATTTAACTAAATTCTGTTTAGACCAAATGTTACGCAAGCCGCCCTGAATCTTGTAAATTCGATGATATTTCACGGCATGACCATATTCTACATGACTCAAAACTCCAATAGGGACAATCCGCATACGGATAGATTGGTGAAAAGACTTATTAGGCTGTTAAGACCAATAAGCTTCAGCAAGAAGGTCGTCTATCCCTCCAAGAAGGTTGCTGTAGCAAGAAAAAAGTTCAAATAGGTAATACATAATTATTATGTATTAATTGAATATGTCGTAAGTATTATGTCATGTACCTATTAGTCATGTATTAGTAAAATGTCTACATGTGTTCTGTATTGACCCGCTGATGTCACCATACATTTTTTCATACTGTTGTAAGGTTGTCTGGAAGAAATCGCTTTATAGCGATAAGGCCGCCTCTTGTGCCTTTCAAAACTGCTTTTGTATAAATACATTTTTTTCTTTTGTTATTTTATAAGTGTGCAATGAAGTATGAATAAATAAAAATAAAATGACTTGTTTCCACTTGTTTACTTATACTTTGATGACCTTATGCAAGTCGAGCCTTTACCCGAGAATCCGTATACGCATACACACACCAGAACCAGAAGAACCTTTTTACCGAGTTTCATATCGTTACACTCAAGGAATAAGATTTAAATAAAAGAAGTCCTATATTGCCCGTTCCCGTAGGATTTTCTGGAATTACTTACTTACTGCTCCCCTACAACCCCTCAGAAATATATGTTCCAAATGTCAGCTCTCTACGCCCAGTAGTCATGGCTTTACATTGTCTGTCAGCCACTCCTAAATCAGAAATTGAGGCTTGTTTACAGCCACCGTTTATAACAGTGTGGATGATACTGAAATTATTTGCAAACATCTTGACCTTACTTAACCTTGGTTTGATGTTTTGTTTCCAACAGTCTAGCTGGGGCTTAATGGCCGTTTTATTTACGAGATATCATAAATAATAAAACCCCCAGACAATCACACCTACTACATGGCCCCAAAGTAAGCATAGCTTGTGTTATAGGATACCATGTAGCGAACTAGGGGGAGACCTAGAATCTTATACACATCAAAAAGGTCTAAGCAACATATACTTATGTGATTTTTTGTAGATAAACACCCAGACACGGAGCATTTTTTTCTTGTTCCGTGTGGGAATCGAACCCGCAACCACTGGCGTCTGACGCAAACAAGTTTAACCTATCGCCAAAGTGGTCGTCAATATATTTCATTAATTACGAAAAATGCGATGCCTTTGAGTTTCTCGGGCATTCAGGTCATTTAGTCATTTAGTCACAGCATATACTCGTAGCATCGTAACAAACATAGTTTAGCTGGTTAAGGCGTGTTAAATGTCTAGTAATAAGGTCACGACTTACGTTTTATACGGTCCCCTATTTTATACTAGATCGCACACATATTATACAGGGTGACTAGTGGGTCACTTTTGAAATTCAAGGACGTGATAGTTTGAGAAGTTCGTGATAGTTTAGAAGTCGTCGTGGCGCCGTGAATACGGTGTATATCATACGATATCACAGGTTAAGCAACGTTCGGCGCGGTCGGTACTTGGATGGGTGACCGCCGACCATTCATTTCTCACGGCGACTTCCGTGCTTCGGACCGCACGTTAAGCTGTCGGTCCCGGGTGCTGTATACTTGTATACAGTAGTCGTTAGGGTTTGTCAGAAGCCGTATCGGCACCCTGAAAATTATGACATCCACCACCCAGGACTGGGCCAGCTTGGAAGATTATGGCCTAAACCTCCTCATCACCCAGGGGAGAGACCCATACCCTGCAGTGGGCTAATTACAAAGAGTTGTGATGATGATGATAGTTTGAGATCATACATGAATAGAAAATTATAATAAAAAATAATTATTAATTATTTACTGAGTACACTTAACCGAAAGTTAAAGAACTGATTACGCAACGCATGGTCACGCTAGCGTTGGCAGCGATCCGCGTGCCAGGTCACGTGCCGCGACTGACTCAGTTGTACGTAAAGTAAATAGTAACATAGTAGTATTTATTTATAGGGAAGTCTTGTGAAAAATTAAGTACCTACTTTAATTACACAATTATGGTCAGAATTGAGTACAGAGTGCTCTCCTTATCTAAAATTTGTCACCAGTCACCCTGTATACCCTGTACGTGGATAGTTAATACAAAACCTACTAGTACTATGTCAGGGGTGAATAAATGAGGTAGCGTGCAGTCTTCTTATCTTAGTAATAGATTGGTAGTAATGAATAATAAATAGAAACTTAGAGAGGGACTGTTCTCCAGAATGCTACAATTGGAGTTTTTTTCTGGCAATTACATCATGATAAGCTTTAAACCCAATAGTGAATGCTAGGAATTTATTATAGCTCTCTCATGATTTTCAAGTTTTATACATACATATCATATTTTATTATTTCTTTCATATTTAAAATCAGAAAAAATCCTGCGTCGAATGGTCTTATTCCCGTGGCTCTACGGTAGTTTAAGAGTTTCTCTAGTTTAAGTGATATGTTTGTATTTCGAAAATTCTAAACGTTTTTGGGCTTTCGCATTTTGTGGGTTACAGCAGGTTCGCTTTTTACCGTCAATATGGAATAAATAGCTTACTTTCTTAAGTTTTTACGATTTATTAGGTAGGAATATCAATTAAAAGACTTTTATCCCGTTCAACAACATTTAACATTTTAACTCTACGGTTTCTCGTGACTACGTTGTTTAGGAGGTTACTTTTATACAAATAACTTATTGCTTGCATAGTTTGGTCAAACACTATTTAAAATAAAATTGGGCCAAACTCATATTACCCCACTACAGTATGGCAAGTCACCATTTTATCGTATGTTATGTCGAGTAATGGAGTTAGTCAACTCGAAATTGGGTTAAATGCAACAAAATTGCGAGACATGCCAATGTGGTCAGATCAATATGACATTCATCCATTGCGAGCTCCGGCCTCGGCACAGCTTTTTAAATAGGCCACTTCCCACAAAAATATGTTACAAGGGCTCTCTTTTGGATATAGCTAGTGTAAAATAAAGTAGGTACACGCTTTGTTTCAACCAGGCACTAGTTACGTTACGAAGGAATTGCATAAGGTACACAGTGTTGCAACAACAACTTTAGAAAGTGCTTACTTTATATTAAATTCCTTACAACGACTCCTGCTATGGCACTATAATTTGTGGATTTTATTTCCCTTTTATTTACGGTTCTTATAGGTTTAAATAAATAATAAAAAAGTAATTACAAGAAACTATAAAAACCTGACTGCGGCATACTAAATATTGAGCACTTCAAAGTTTCAACTAAAAAGCACAAAACAAGCATATAAGACTATTCGAGCTTTTTAATAATATTTTTTATAGTAAATAGTAGCGCCAGGCAGACAAGCTTCAAGTACAAATATGAAATTGACAAAGTGTTTATACTTAAAGACATGTTTGTATGTGCATTATATTAGCAAAGAATCACAATATATACAGTTTAATACTTTTCAACACACTTGCTCGTAAAGTGAGCGTTATTCTATTGAGTTTAGAACTATAAACTGGGCTATAAGTCACGCGTGCATTAATATATTATACCCTAGTGCATAATATAATGAATCCTACAAAGTTGAATTGTAACTTTGTGCAAATAACATGCGATAAAACAGAGCATATTTTATTGGTCCGGGTTATACACTAAATATTTTCAGAAACAACAAAGAGGTTTTATACCACTTCAAATCCATATACATTTTTAAATGTTTGCGCCTTATATTAGTAAAATAAATTTGTATATTAAACAAATTATTCACAATTTACAATCATTTGTCATAAAATATTAAAATATTTGCATTTACCACTCCAAATTAAACATTTTCACTTAAAATACGAAAAAAAATGCATGCGCGAGGTTCGGCGCCATTTTTCAATCACAATTCACAGCTTTGTTATCAAGTGTGTTTGTTATTTTATGATCACGTATGTCTGTCTTTTACTCACAAGTGTGTTGAAAAACGTCGTATGTAACTCGTGAGCGTTGCTAATTACAGTCTCGGCTCATTATTAAGCCCTCGCCTGCGGCTCGGGCTCAAATCACAGCCTCGACTGTAATTAGCAACTTCGCTCACTTGTTACATAATACAATACTATTCTATGTTAGCTTGTCGGATAAAAAACAAAATGTTAAAAGTTAAAAGTAAGTACTTAGTAGTTCTTGTTAAGTTTTCATGATTTAAATAAAACACTATTTATCCGAAGCGCTCGTGACCTCGTTGCTTGTACCGACACCAAAAGTACCGAAACACCGAGTTAAAATGTAACAGATACCGGTATACCTGATAAATCCGGTTAAAAATTGGTTTGTTTTTGTAGTAGTAGTTTAAAGCTCTCTTTTATGTAGCGCCCGCGTCTTTACTCACCAGCAGTACTAAAGCCCCAGCTAGACTGTTGGAAACAAAATATCAAACCAAGGTGACCTTGCTAGTTTACAACAGTGAACGCTGTTGACAACCAAATTACGCATGATCTTGGCGGGTTGTAAACGGCGGTGTTTAGAAACACAGACATACATCTACATAGACAACGCAAGTGTCACAATTTGTATTGAAAGCAAGCGTGCCGACTTTTTAAGACTATTGTGACGTCACAGCTGATATTTATTACTGGGAAATACAAACAGATTCAGAGACACCGATGCCGCCAATGAAATCGATTATTAAGAACGATATCGATATTGTGGAATCGATTTTCTAACAGATATATTAAAACTAGAGGTGACCAACCTTGACGCTTGGTCGGGGTTCGAACACGCAAAGTACATGCATTTGCGTTATCCATGTAGATGTGTTTCTGTGTTTAGGACAGTGTGTACGCTTGTTATTGTATATTTTACTATGTAACTATAACTATAAATTAATCGAGCTTTGTAGCTTTTAGCCTGCGTTTCAACCTTTCCTTCTTTATATCCTCAATTGCATACAAAACTGCCATCGTGAAGATGTTGCCAACGCGAGAGATCAAAGCGCACTGACGATTTAGGGCGTGGCTTAGCGTGACTCAGAATTGGTTGTCAACAACTTAACCTTCCTTAACCTTGGTTGGAAGCATTGGTTTTCAACAGTCTGGATGGGGCTTAACGTAGGCGCTGGTGTATCCGTCGAAGTCCGAACACAAAACCAAAACGTCGAAAAGTGCCACCCCTAACTAGGGGTGAATAAAATGGGGGCCCTGCACGTCACAATCTATTTGAAGTCGCTTTCATCTCTGTTTCGTATTTGGTAAATGTTTGGTAGATTAAACCCTGTCCATTTTTATTAAAGGTTGTATAAAATGATCAAAGTTGAACTTAAAAATAGCAATAGTTAGATGGTGCTTTTTTGTTAAAGTTTTGTTTTAATATTAAACGAGTGATTTTGTTAGAAATACATAAAAATATTGATATCTAAATAGTAGTAAAAGGGAGTAAAGTGTGTAAGGGCGTGGATCCATCTCTACGGAAAGGTACGGTGCCGTTGCCGTGGCAACGCCGCGCCGGTCCACGGCGTCGTCGTGCACGGGGCACTGCTCAGCGCTTCATATTTGCTCTTAAAATTATCTCCATCATGGTTCATTATAGAAAAGCATTGTTTTGCGCAGTACAGCACTGCGCGGCGCCGTCCCACGCGCCGTTATACGGTATACTTATGTATAATGAACCATGATGGAGATAATTTTAAGAGCAAATATGAAGCGCTGAGCGGTGCGCCGTGCACGACGCGACGCCGTGGAACGGAGCAGCGGCGTAGAGAGAGATGGATCCACGCCTTAAGTATGTGGTGGTTTCATAGGTACCTTTTGGTACATTGAATAATTTCAAACTGAAATACGGCCAAGGAACGACATACTCGTAGCAGGAAACCTGTAATATCATTAGTAGGTACATCTTTCCTTTCAATCTGAACCCACTTCACAGAACTCTCGACGTGGACGCCATAAGCAAGTTAACGAACATGTCTTTGTTACGCTCCCAGTATGGCCCGCGCTTAAAATCCAAGTAACAAGTTGTCACATTTGCGTGCTTTATTGAAAAACAAGCTGTTTCTCGTGGTTTCAATAAATAACAAATGCTATCGAAGAAAGCAAATGAATTTTTGTAATCAGACCGGTGGATGTTTTTAAAGTTTTGGTGTCTTATAAACCCCGTGATCACGAATGAGTCATCAGAAACAGTCGCCTCTTTTTGTCATCGACAGCCTGACATCCGGCAGTTCGGTTATGCATAATTGTTTACCCGTTCAACTTTTGACACCGCTGCAATTTTCTAGTTAAATATAGCCTAAAAACCTTCCTCAGTAGCTAAGTCGTCAAACGGAATCAAAATTCGACTGTAGTTTTCGAGAGTGGCACAATCAAACAAACACTGTAACTTTACACGTATAGGTTTTTTCAATCAAATTGGGTGTTTATTTTAATTCAAAAGATACCTAGCATGAAATTGCATGCATACGTGTGCCGGAATTAGGTAAGCCCGGACTCCCGGAGCCAAAATTATTTACGGAATCAGGTACGAATTTGGGGCTCAGAACATATCGATTGTTCCTATAAATAAAAAGCTCGTAAGAGAAATCCAAAAATAAAGGTAGGCAAACAAATTCAAGTCCTAAAATAAAATAAAAAAGTTATAATGAAAAGGCTACTGATAAAATCTACTTTTATTCAATAAATAAAGCTAATTTGAATATGCGAATGCTTTTTTAAAACTTAAAATAACAAATAAATGATTTTTGAGAACACAAAGAATACCTACGCGTGTAGATAGATAGATAGCTAAAACATTTATTTGCCAAAAACAGTAACATACACAATTTGAAAATAATAAAAAGTAAAAGAGTAAACCAAGATAAAAAACAAAAAATCGAACCTGAATTATTGAAATAATATTAATATATAAATAATACCTACTCGTATCTGCACTTGCGTTGCCAGCGGTACTTCATAGGGGATCTAGGGGTCCGTTGCGTATGGGAAACACATTCCAACAAAGTTCACAGATATTTCCGATGGGTCCCAAGAGATTCATGAGGCAGGTTTATGTAAATTAGCTGAACTATGACGATGATCGTTGTAGATCTCTGAAATGATTATGCCGATTGAGAGAGGGCCTGTCGGTAGTAATATAATAATCTATACAAGCTGTCACCCTCGACTTTTTCCACCTGGCGTTACACTGAACGGTTTATTTTATTCATACTAACCCCTATTTGAGCTGCTCTGGTGTTGATATTTAGAAATAGGTATAATGCCCTGTATTTGACGTTGAGCCGTCAACTAAGTATTTTCATTTTATTCCAGCCGTGAAATTGTATGTTACGCTTCTACGGCTGCGGTTTATCTGTATATAACAGACATACTGTGTGTGTGTAGAATTTCGAATTTACAAAATGAACGCAGGAGGAATAGAACAGTATATCTGCCCGCTATGAATAGGTAATCCTAACCTGAATAACCATGTCGTACAAGGCGACTAATTGACTCTTGAGGCCCTGCCTAATAAGCCAAACATAGCCGCTACCGTGGTGATGTGTTCCAGCAAAGTTTAATTTATCAGCCAATTCCTTTCTAAACGCAAGTTTAAGAACAAAGTGTATTTCATTAATTCAAATATTACTTTCCATCAGGTGAAATTACGATTAAGATTAACGATAACGATTAGAAAAAAATATTTTCTTAATCGTAACACTCTTGACAGAGTGGTCGTGCTCAACATCTCACTGGTCTGTGGCAGATGTAGCTCGGCTCACGATGTTTCGCCACCTCTCACTGCTCGCAGATATTTTGGAGCACTCGTGTAAGGGGCCGCCCACCATGGTTTTTAAGTGGTCGGTCTTTCTCATCAGTATTCATCCGCGCGACCTGATGCCTCTATAGCAATGACTTTGCCCTTTGCGGCAGGGCAATGACTCTACAGCAATGAGGGCCAATCGGGGCCAAATGCGGGATTTTGTTAAATAAGAAAAAAAATAAGATTTCATCTTCTTAACGTTATCCTTTATTTTTGTTTCAGGGAACATAAAGAGGCGTTTGGGCCGTGCGAGAGGTTTTGTCCTCCGCATGTTCGACGCTCTGTGCAACTGTACTCAAACGGCAGCTACAGCGGCGCGCACAACTGTCAGAAACAATCCATTCGCAAAACGTTAATATCCAAAACGATGTACTTTCGAAAACATATGCTATGGGAATATTGACCGCAAGTAAGATCTCAGGTACCTTATACCGATGGCAATTCAAAGAACGAGTACCTATTGTAGGTAAAACATCAATCGAAAATCGGCATATCATAAGGCGAAATATCAATCGAATGGTCTTTGCTTAGATGTTAGTGACTCATCAGATGTGTGTATTTTCTTCACCAAATTGTCTTCCTCCCTTGTGAGCTGTAAACTATATTAATGTTCATGAATGTAGTTTTGGGTGTATGTTACAATACGCGATAAAGCGTCACATTCATTAGTAGTACTTTATCACTTTGCCGAATTGTCTTCCTCCTTTGTAAGTTCTTAATAATATTGATGTTCATTAAATATAGTTGTTGTTGTTTGGTACAAATAGTGGTATCTAATTTAGTGGCATAGTAATCTCATCATCATCATGTATCAGAGCATACTAATGTTGTCGCAACTTGAAGATTCTAAGGGAGCTAATATCAATAACGGCTGTTGTTACTACAGCCATTTACTTATATTTAACCTAATATATGAAATCTGGAGGAAAACCGAAGAAATCTCAAGGAACGAACCAAAATATAAAATGTAACCGATTCAATATTTCATATGTTTCGAACATTGCTTCTTACGTAACCTTGTTTGATATACTTACTTATCTGAATTGTAAAGAGAAAACTTTATACTCTTTTTGCAGTAAATTTCATTTCGACAACTTCTTAAAAAACGCATGCTTATATTACTTAGTTCATAAATGGAACATTAAAAGAAGAATTGGCTCTAATTTGCTAGCACTAACGAAAATCTTAAAAGCACATGTAGGCCCTAAAATCAATGAAATTTGTTTCAATGTACCAATTAATTAGACCATACCTATATAAGACCAGCCGCCGATCCTGTAGATTATAATGAAGAACATGATCAAAAAGATTTTTTTAAATCCGACTTGTGGCGCACCTTATTATAATGACCGAGTGGTAACATACCAGATTAGTAATAAATGTTGTACAGTAAGCAACCTTAATGTCTATTTGACAATGTAGTATATATTTATTGAGTCACGGCTGTTGTTTTAAAAGCGACTACACACGACCCTAAAATCACTGGCAATATCGAGAGAGTGGTGGGGAGGACCCTAGATCGTCTCATAAATCGTCTCGTGTGTAGGCAAATCCTACCCGATTTTTATCGTCCCTAAATCGCTTCGAGCGAGCTCATGATTTAGGGACAATTATCGTCTAGGGAGCGTTTTCAGTACGTGTGTAGCGAAATCAGGATTGATTTCTACATAGTCTGCGCTTGAGTGCCGCGATGATACGACGTGCTTGCGGCTATAATTGTTTATTTCACGCGGAAATATGGCGAAGGAGAAAGATTGAGGAGCGTGGACCAAAGCTATCCCACAATATACATTTGAACAACCTTCTACAGAATACACAAATCCTACCATTCCTAACTCGACACATTCATCATCGACCGACATAGATCTTACCACTGAATTTCCAAACATTGCATTTAGTGACACAACAGTTCCAAGAGGAACTGGCACAGACCTGAAAGACTTTTTGATCTTTAATTTAGGTGGCACCGTAGTAAGTGCCAAAACAATGCCTATTTTCTGCTGTTTTTTGAGTGTCAGCGGCATCTCGGAACAACGAGCAGTCTGTTGTACGGTCGGTTGCTCACTGGCAGGCAAAGTAATGTACTCTGTGCTGGCAGGCAGAGACGTGTGTAGAGTAGTAGCCGATTTCATCCCCACTACCGCTTCCCGATATCGCCAGGATTTTAGGGTCGTGTGTAGTCGCTTTTACTTGAATTTTATTGTAGTGGTAATTACTAAAGTTTCGTTGGAAGATAAACTGAACCATCTTTTCCCATATTTGGTGACCCCGACGTGATCTAATTACGGAACACAATAAAAGAAATACCTCTGATTGGATTGCAGCGGAAATTTCCAGATTTTATATTATAAAGTTGTGGTTACACTAAGTGGTGAGCAAAAAAATAATATGATATTTTCTTTGTTGGTGCTTAAATAAATATTTAGAGATGGCTAATGATGGTGACAATGGCCACGAAGTACTGCGCGTGGGTGTACGACTACCGCCTTTCTGGCCACAAGAGCCAGGTCTTTGGTTCGCTCAAGTTGAGAGCCAATTTATTCTTTCTAAAATTACAACGGATGAAACCAAATATTGTTATATTGTCTCCCAATTGGATCATCAGTATGCTGCCGAAGTCAAGGACATAATTACCAATCCACCTGCAACTAACAAATACACAAAATTAAAATGGGAATTAATAAAACGCCTTTTAGCTTCACAGGAGAAGAAGTTGCTTTCCAAACACGCGTCTATAAATTCGGACTTTTGGCTAAAGGGGGGCGTGCCGGGGACTACAGGGATACCCCCGAATTCATTCCTCACCTTAGGAAATGAATATTTTCCAAATTCATATTTTCAAAGTTTGAGGTTATGTTGCTTTATGTTACTATTAAAAATTAAACATATTTGTAAACACACTGAATTACATACGAACTTAAGATTGATGATTGAATGAATGAATCATTAAATTTTTTTAATTAGTTTTTTTTGGCCTGTAATGTAACTTTTAGTCCAGACCAGAAAAAAAAAACATTTCAAAAAGTTAATGATTCAGTAAGGAATTAAGTTCATTAGAATAGAATAGGATTTGAAACAAGTAAAACAAAAACTATTGCAAATGTTTTAATTAAATTGTATACAGTTCTTGTATTATTTTAACAAGTTCCATGATGGATCTAATTTTTCTTTTTGGTTTCTTCGAAGCCATAAGAACTACATAACATAACGTAAGAAAGAAGAAGATGCCATAAGGAATTTAAGATCATTATTCTTCATGGTAACAATTAAGAAATAAAACATCTCCGGCGCTGCGGGAAGTGCAGCCCCCCGCCCGCTGTAACTAAGCGCAGACATCGGGCGACCAAAAAGCCGAGGCTGTGGAGGTGACCACTTAACCTCGTAGTCTTATTGGATCGACCCTAGTAATTTTATTTATATAAAGCTGGAGGCGCGGGGGCTAACAAAGCGCAGACATTGGGCGAGCCACAGCGGCTGAGGCTGGACGGCGCGGGCGACCAAAAAGCAGAGGCTGTGGAGGTAAGCACGTCTGTTTCCGCTTTGTTACGCAAGGGCGTTAGGGCTGCACTTCCCACAGCGCCGGAGACGTTTCATTTCTAAAATTTATGAAGAATAATGATCTAAAATAAAATTAATTAAAACGTTTTAGACAGTTAAATACACTTAATTATACTCCAATTAAATGTCTTATTTATTACATTCTGAGAGAAACGGAATCCTACCTCATGGTGTAGGAATGAATGTATGAAGTGTGTCTTGTTATAATACCTATAGGAAATGTTTTATCGGGAAAATAAAACGTCTAACATTAATATGGTTGAGTAAGATTTCAAAACATATGGAATTTGAAAAAAGGTTATTTGAAAATCGGATTATCAGCAATATGTGAATAGTATTTTCGGTATTATGAAAAATATGGATAACAAAAATTATGCAAAACGTTTTCGGGGCAATGAAAGTTATTCTACAAAAAATCGGTATTACCATAGGTAACCATTAAGAGAGATATAGCATAATCAATATTTCAGTACCTAGTAAAAGTATATACCTAGTATCTGTTAAGTTGTGGTTGGTTCCACATCAAATCCAATGTATTGATTTTGAGTGTAGGTAAGTAATAATAAATTATTTATGTGATCGTAGTGACGACGCTTATAGTATGTAAGTTAAATATTTTTATTAAAGTAAGTTTAATGGACCTTTACAATTGGATAAACGTATTTGAAGTAATAAAGCGTTGGCTTAAAAGTGTGTTTGTTGGTATTTTTTAAACCTATTTAACCGATCAATGTGTAATAAAACAATGCTGTAAGTACCCAGTAAAAAAAAATATATCTATTTAGCACAGCATGGTAAGGAAATACAGTTTAAAGTAATTACCTAATAAAATGTATCTAACAATACAACTTTTTGCAGAAGAATTGAAAATCTGAAGCGTTTTCTTGAATGATCAAATTGTAATATTGTTATCTGCAGGGCCAGCATGCAACCATCGATAAATAGTCGAATCGACAAGATAAATATTATTTTGTTATTTTATCCTATTATGCAAGCTAATATGCGCACTATTATAGATACAATTACTCGATTTGATATCTTAATTAAGACCACAGAACCAAATATGTCATAATCTTAATAAATTACCTACACTAAATACCATTTTATAAGAAAATATCGATAAAAGGCCCGATTTATCGTTGTCGACGGTAGCATGCTAGCCCCGATGGTCGTTAAATAGAATATTTGATGGGATGTTTTTTTTTTCAGAATCGCCACGGGATGTTTTTTTTTTCAGAATCGCACCATTCAATTTTGCGATGAAATCGAACATTATTTTTGTATTTTAATATTCTGTCACTGAATGTACTTTTCGATCTTTAGCATATTTTATAGTACGAGTATATAAACCTATCTACATATATGAGAATTGACCGATTTTGAAAAAAAAATAATATATTTTCTACCTTTTACGACTTGTAATATTTTGTAACGGTGAGAGTAGATTGAAAAATACACCTTTTCATATTGATCTTTGTACTTAGGTATACCTAGATTTTGAGTGATCATACAAAATATATTAATATTAAAGTCTCAATTCTTTGTTTTTTAATGTATGTAGGTACTTTAAATATTTTATTATTATTATCCAAATTACGCTGGCAATATCGGTAGGTGTATAAGTACTGCTGTTGTATTCATATTAAAAAAAGTAGTCCTAAGGCAGCGACAGCGACAGCGGCGCGGGCAACGACGCGGGGACTCTGGGCCGTTCTAGACCCGTTCTCGACACCAGCGAGCGAGAGGGCGATTTGTCGCGGAGCAATACAAACTCAATCTTTCTATCGTGTCGCGGAAATCACTGCCCGCGCCGTTGTCGCTCTCGCTGTCGCTGCCGCTGCCGTCCAGTTTGCAGCCTAAGGGTTGTTTGAACGAATGAATATTCTATACCCGGCGCGGCGAACCTTGATCCCTATGCCACTGAAAGTAATTTTCACAACATAACCTTGTAGTGCCGTCACCGTTACATTAGAATCGTATTGGAAGCTTCTAAAAATGGCATTTATTTATTTTACGTAGCTATATTCCAATAAAATGATATTCCGTTGGAATTATAACAATTCATAACATTTGCAAGAAATTATCGCAATCTCAATCACACTTTACGTTTACGTTGTGCAAAAGTTACTTCGTAAGGTATGATTCAATAAATACCCTCAAGGATCAAGGTTCGCCGCGCCGACTATAAGCGATATTACCGTTCTTATAGGTAACCTAACTAAGTACAGCCACGTCTAATATGTATACATTCTCATTGAAATTTGAACTTTACCACAACAGAATACGTTGCGAAGTGTGCACATATTAATGCACGCGACTGTACCTATGCCATATCAAATAAGACACGACCATATTTAATTCACTTACGTCGCATGGTAGGTGTATGTAAATAAGACGTTGTACAGTTATGAGTGTTAAATAAATTTAATATGAATATGTAAGTGTTTACTTACATTATCATATTAAAGGGAAAGGCATATAAGTAATTAAGCAATAACTTTGCAATATCGGTGTTACCAATTTAATAAAATACGCTTTAGAAATATCTCCAAAAAACAGAGATTAACTTTAAGATGACATTATAGTTGAATGGTTTTCAAATGATTTTCGTGACAGTTCAAAATTGACAACCTCAGTGACGTTACCGCAACGAATTTGTTCGATCTTCCATTCGATTGTTTTTACATATCGAATTAGTTGGTGAAAAAAATTTATTGAGACTTACGATTACATGATGGTCGCTCATATTCAGCGATTCAATGTCGATTCAGTAGTGTCAATCCCTATCATCTGAACGTTCCGTTTCTTTGAATATCTCAATTTGAGATGAATATTTTTTATGAAATTTACTTAATTTACTAACGGTTAATAATAAAAATTACACTTGATTAATAGTTTAATTTCTAATTTCAGTAAAAACAATGTTATTTAGGTACACAGTTTTTTTAATTTTATCGCGCCTATTTATATTTAATTACTTAGTTGTAAATAGTTTGCGCATAATGGAAAATGAGAACTGTCAGGAAAATCATTTGAACACAATTCAACTATAGTTGCAATGTATTTATAGTAAATTAGTAGGTACATGTTGTATTTTGGATAACTTTCAACATTTTGAAGATTATACCTAGAACAATATTAGAGCTTCATTGATTTGGAAATATTTGTGTCTTATTATTAAATGTAAAGAATTCTAAATTGAAAAAAATATGAAATTTGTAATTAATTTGATAGGAAGTAAATATTTAATCTAAGTGTGTCCCTACCATAGGTAGGTAGGTATAAGAATAAGAAATGAATGTTAAATGTGATATCCTGCCTGCATACCTATCTTGTGTGTTCTTTACTCGAACTATCTTGCAAAATAAAAAATTGAAATTCCTTCAATGGTATTTTATTTACATTAGGTACCCTAAAGTTTGTGGTTGTGTGGAAAACTTGAATATTTCAAATTCTATTGCCCTGAAAAAGGTCAACAGTTTCAACATAAAAAGCAACGTCGATAATAACCAAAAGGGAGATGTATAGGTATGTGTTTCTCGCTTCCACTACATCCTGCGAGGTGAAACAAAATGATGATCCCCTCATTTATGAAACAGCGCACGGAGACTTATTGGGAAGGGTTTTAACCTCATTTAAATTAAGAAGTTTATTAAGAAGAAGTGGTTTTTTTATTGTAGGTTTAGTAACAATAGAAGTTAAATAAAGAAGTTTAGTAAAATTGATCTAAATTGATCAATAACGCCGAATCTACTTGAGAATCAACACGTTTTTTGTGTTGCGAAGAGAAAAAAATAACGGAGTCCTTCTAGTTCAATTTGTTGTCTAATTTCATTTTCTAAGGTAGTCGTGGAGTAATTACGTTAATTAATTAGGTATTGAGTAAAACTTAGTATCTAATACTCAAGTCTGCTGTCCCTTGGAGTAGAAAAATATCGCTCTATGCCGGTTATCAAAGCTATTGGACATTTCCAATTGACTTAGCTTCATAATATTTGGCAGCAAATGAAAATTTCCAGCATTTATCAAGGAAAGATCTGCAATCTGGTACAACAGTAAAGACCATCACTAACTTATATTTGTAGTTTTTTTCATATTAAATGAGTGCACACACTTATCCTCTAAATGTTTAAAAAATACTTGGTCTAGTCAAGTTTAAAGTACCTACCTTTGGTCCTGTAGGCATATCTCTGCAACTTTGAATTGGTTCAGGGAATGACAGTGAAGTTCTTATTTCTGATTCGACCTCACTGATAAATAGGCTCTCTAATACCTGTATACTTCTTTGCAGGCAGCCCGTATTGGTATCGAATTCGGTACACATCTCGAGAAGAGCTCTGAAAAATCTTTCCGAAACGAGTTTCAATGACTCACCTCCTTATTGAAGTCGAAACAATTTAACCAGATTTTTTCTCTTTGTATTAAACTTATGTAACCATGCGTAGCTAAATGAATTAGGTATTTAATTTTCGGTTAAGTTTACTCAGTAAATAATTAATTTTTATTTAATTTTTCTCTTCATGTATGATTTCACACTATCATGTCCTCGAATTTCGAAAGTGGCCCACGAGTCACCCTGTATAACCAATTTCAATATATAATGCAGCTTTTACTCACACGTTATCGAAGAATGTCTAAGATGTTTCTTTTTTGGACCTATTATCATTTGAAGTACATCGTTTTTAATCGGCAAATTAAGGACAAATTGTATTAAGCATATTTTTTAAGATTATGTGCACTTTCAATTAAGCATCAAAGTTCTAGTACTTACATAACTATTAAAAATATTACTGGATTATCTCAAGTGACTAATAAAGATACACCTAGTAAAAATAAAACGGGCGTTACCAATATTTTTTGCAGCTGTAGGCAAAAAAGGGACCAAAAAGTGGAACTGTCTTAAGAAATCACAAAAGTGTAGTAATATCTCGAAAACCAGAGAACTTTTACTAAACTTTTTTGATGTTATCTGATAGGCCTTAGGTCCATCTACCTCCAGCGTCACGGAAACGTGTCGTTTGTGGGACACCCTGTATGTATCTAGAACCTACGAAATAAAGAGTTTTTTGAATTTGAGTTTTGAGTATCCCAATAATACAAGTACCTGCTAACCAGTAAAGTAATTGTCTGTACTTTAGCGTCGGGTATGTTGTAAGTTAACTACATTAATAGCTCCCACCAATTAGGGCATTGATGTGGAAAAATCACTATCCGGAATGAATGACCCGGCCTCCGGTTCGCACATTATAATGGGACTTATATTGGAGCTACATACGTGTATATACATTTTATTAGTTAAATGTGAAATGTAGTCAAACAAACTAAGAATGAGAAAACTTAATAATTTGTTAAATTCCTGAACTTTGTTGTATATGTACCTATAGGTAAGGTGGGTATACCATGGTAGGCCACCTTAAAGAATAAACCGTTTTAATTTGTTTATATACGGGATTAATTGTTAAGTAATACTTTGTTTTATTGTCTAACATAGAATTGAATTATTTTTATTCTAAATGTATAATCACTACTGAATAAACTTATGTTTTATAAAGGTCTTCCATTTGGCCTTACTAAGAACAGGGCTCCTAAGATCTAAAATTATAAATTGTTCGTTCAATTTAAAAATAGAGTTTTAACAATCAAAATATCTGTCAATCAAAATTCTTTTCCTAATACTACAGAACAGGATGTTACATTTAAACGAAACATTAAGTGCCTTAAATCATGTAATTATCAAGATAAAAACTCAATGAATATACTTAGGACACCATCGTATAACTAAGAATTTAATTATGGAATTGATTTATAAATAATAATAATCAGTATTATATAAATATCAAATAAGTTGCCAACAGATTTTCGAATTAAATTAGGTATAATTTTATTTTTTCACCCATAATGACCTTCTTAGAAAGATAATATTTAATAAAACAGACACTGCTTCATATCTTCTATTCTACACGTCTTGTCAACTGCGTGACAGTAGTCTTTTCTGTGCCGTTTTATTTTATACAGTTTTTTTTATGATTTATAGATGTTCCTATTAAGGTCCATGTAGGTACCCTTGCAAGGTCAACCGTAAAATTTTTGAGTGGCCTTTTAAGGAACCACTGGCTTTCCTGGAAAAATCAACTGAAATCGAAGCTAATTTTTTTTTCTTTAAGACCAAAACAAATTCTTAGGTATCAAATCACAGTAACAAAATAAGATAATGTTTGGCTTAAAAACGTACGTTTTGCTGTGCTTGAAAATTATAATTTCAACGTCTATGACAATTTATATTATTTTATTTTTATTTCACAAACAAAATAGCTACTCCAGCGACTTGCTGCTCTTGTGTACTTAAGTTGAGTGGGTCTAGGTGTGAGTAGAAGGAATTTGAAATCAAATTACTTTTTGATAGTTGGCCTTCCATGGTGCACCCACCTTATAAAGAATTCCAAGTACATGTTTCCATCAAAAGATTCTTGTTGGTAAGTATTTGAAAGTCCAAAACTTGTGAATTTGGATAGTGCATAGCGAATAGTCTAACGATACCGAAGTTTATTAGTTTTCTGATAGTTCTTGCATCATGCATTTTGGCGAGAAGGATTTGACAATGGTCTCATTGTTGGAAGTACCTACTTACTTTAATATTTAAAAGGTCTGAAGATCATGCTGCGAGTACTTAGATAAAATCGGGCATAAAAGGCATACTTAATCGAAATTCTTTACGTGAAAGTCGTTAGATTTTATACAGGGCCCGCATATAATAGTCAATTCTATTTTAATAGCAGATTAGGAATGATGAGTGGGTTTGAATTCCGAAAAAACATTTTTAAAAAAAATATTTGTCATGAATTAAAATTTCAAAAATTTATCTACATTTTATGACTAAGTACATACTATCAGATGGAACCGTTTTTATTAGGTACTTGCCGTGTAAGCTACAGATTAGACTTAAATTTTGATCCCTTAGTTAGAAGAATTTTAAAATTTTGAGTTACGAAAAATATTAAAAAAAAAATTTTTTTCATATTTGGGACCCACTCATCACTCTTAATCTGATATTAAAATATTATTGACTATTATAAGGCGACCCTATATACTAGATAATATTATAAAGAGGAAAAAAGAATATTGTTTGTTTGTTTGCATTGAATAGGCTCCAAAACTACCGACCTAATTTGAAAGTGCATCCCTTTCCGGTCATCTCATCTTTTAGGTCACTTTTTTTAAACTTGTATTATTACTTTGGTATTAGGTCACCCTATCCACGTATTCAAGCCGTATTAAAGATGCAGTTCTACAACTCCTTAAATATGAGTTATTATATTATATTTAAGTTTTTTGTGCATCTTTAATAGTTTCTACAAATTCAAACCCAGGTTTTACAAAAAAACTTGAGACCTCTGCGATGCTTTTCCAGCGAGATATCGACGATAACGTATTTTTTGCCTGTTCGATGGCGCGGATGGTCTTATAACCTTACAGCTGCTAAAATACAAATCCAGGATTTATTTTTTTATTTTTTCAATTATTTTACAAATTCAATCTTTGTTTTACCTAAATTTCAGGTCTCTGCAATGTTTGGTTTTAAAGATCTATTTTATGGTTTTGGGAATCGACTTATACTTACAAAGTTTTACATAATCTTGGCAGATATAAAAAAAATCGTCGTAGCCGCGCGGCGGGCGGGTAATATGGACACTTAATAGACAATGGGTGGTTTTTGCATTTTATATGGCAATTTATTGTGGTGTCACTGTTGTCAATCGAAGGGTTTTGGTAATTGAGATTTTGGAATTTTCATATTTGAAAATGAATAAATAAATAAAAAATTCGATAGTTCCATAATGAATGTAGGAAACAGCGATACCAGTGACTCTGACGATTCATTCCACATAGAATTGCTGGATTCAGATTTTGATTACAATGAATAAAAATAATTATTGTTTTCTATTGTTTTATTTTTAAGCCTGATTAATATCTACTAGTTGCTTTAATTGTATACCTACCGCTCATCAAAAAGTAGAGTACCAAAAATAACAGTACCAATACTGTTATTTTTACGATAATTTTATACCTAAAAAAAATTATTCAAGTAATGTTTGTTTAATCCATATCATATGTCGTAAACACATCACTGCTGAAGTGGTACCCATTATTTTGCTGCAGATTTCAGTCAAGCTATAAGGCTTGAATTTGGCATATATAGTAACAAGAAGTCCCTTAACTAGTATCTACCTGGGTGAGCTACCTGACCCCCCACAACCCTCTCATTCCCCGAACTTTTTGACCTCCCCTCGTATTTATCCATCTGTAATAGCCGATATTCACGCGGACGTAGTCGCGAGGAACAGCTAGTCCTTTGTAATGTAAGTAAATATCTAAATTTCGTTCACCACCCGACTACAGTAAAGTGGATGTTAATATGTAGGTACAAATAACATATCAAGTTATCGTTCTGTGCCTACAATTCAAATAATTGAGTTGTCAGACACAGCTTCACGTGTTCGGTCCAACACATTTGAATCTCCAGTAAATAAGGTATAATTTCAAATTCAATTGTATAATTAAAAACCCTTGTATAGATTTATAAATCATATAGCTAATCGAAAAGGTATGTGTTTTGCTTTTGACAGTATAAATGATAGGACGCGCAAGTTTCCATCCACTAGTACCTAATACAGGGTTGATTTGTAGTCACCTGCCAAATTTTTTTACACAATAAATATCATTTATAGAAAAGATTTTTGCAATGGTACTATGTCGTAGTTGACCAAAGAAATGCCACATATTAGTATGTAAGTATGTTTATCAACGGCGACTATTTTCTTTAAAGTTTGTGGTTCCATATTTTTACTTTATTGTACTGAGCGACGCTAAAATAAATATGCAGGTACGTTTATATCGTATCAAAGAAACGAACATTTGACTACAAGTAAACCCTGTACTAAAGAGAACCAAGTGGAATTAGGGAAACCAGACGCAGGCAGTTCTTTCTACACCTTGGAATTATGGAATTGTTTAGATATTTTGGAATATTCACGATGGTTAAAGGGTTGAACTTGTTGTCCAAAAGAGTATTCGTACATTTTCCATAACGTATTCTGTTATACTTATACTTACTTACATTACAAGCAACCTTACGTCGACGCTTGAGACTCGTGCTACCAGTGCAACGAAAACATGTGCATCTGGATTGGGGGCCCAGTCTTCAAATCCTAGCAAGACTTACAGGGAATTGAGATAAAAATAGTTAAAACTTAAAGCGAAGGGTCATACATTTCTTAAACGTGACTTAAAACTTTAACTATTTAATTAATTGGGCCCTCATATCTCAGAAAGTATACTGTCTTTGAGTATTTCATTTTTATCTAAGAATTTAGTTAATAATTTCTTAAATATTTTAAGAAATTCGCAAATCTGTAGATTATGCCATTACAGATTTATAGCGTTTTACCTTGGGCTCTCAATTCAGTAATGTTTGAACCCACTCACGCCTAACTATCCTTAAAAAAATACTGCTCACACTCGCACGCTTATGGATTTATTAAACAGGTAACATACCTGATTAATTTTGACCAAATTTGCCCAAATTTCAATACTAATGTGATGTTTATTTTTTAGCATAGTCCTTTGCTAATAAATAAAGCGGAAAAAACGAAATGTTAAGGGGCTGGCTATTTAGGTAGCGCGCATTTACTAAAAAATTAGTGAATTTTTTCTAAGTTTTCCGTCTGTACTTAAGAATTTCATGAACTATTTTGGATTTTATTTTGACAAGAATTACTTTAAATGCTAGCAAATATCATAATTTTTCAAATAAGACCACTTTTGTTTATCGGGGCTTGTGCAGGCCAGTGATAGACAGTAATAATAAAACACAAGTGATAGAAATCGTAAAAGACAGTTAAAACAGTGTATATAAAGTTATAGTGTATAAAGTGTATTATAGTGGTTTTTAACAGACTCTCTTAAAGAGCAATAAGTTACGTACAGTGTAAGATATAAGAAATAGTGTTTTATAAGGTTTTGCTTATAACAGTGTTTGCTTTAGTGTGAAATTTAGTATCGTTACAATTTGATTCATGATTGATTAATAACAGCTAACAATGAAATACCTACTTATGTGAATTATAGCCTGAAACAGCTTAATTTGTATTAGGATTTGATTTTGAAATCAAGAAATGGTCACGAAAGTCTTGTCATTCCCGCACATAGAGAGAGAGAGATATAAATAGAAAATAGAATTTTTAAATAGCTTTTCTAACTAGAAAATAGTTAAAGTCTAATAAAACAATCCAATCTAATAAGATTCCTATTAGAAAGTCTAGAAAATTCTTCTTGAATTTGTCTCTCTTTGTGCGGTATCCTCGCGCGCCCGCACAAAACCATATAAGAATGCGCCACACTCCGCCACGGTATTGCTCGCTTTTAGTACCCGTTTTTCGGAACTCGCGAACTTTCGTTGTTCTATAACTGGAAAGTTTGATTAACTTTCGCTCTGAAAGAGCGAACTTTAAGCAAATTTTCTAGTTCCGCGTTGGACAAGTTGAAACCTAACGGTGACAACGAAGCTTGTCAGCGTCGACCCGGAACGCTGCTAGCCCTCCTGGGCTAGTAATCCGGCAGACCCGAACCCACTGCAATGGGCCTTCCCAGGGAGACGGTCGGTGCCTGCTCGAATTAGGAGCACGCGTCTTTCCCCCCTCCTCTCGCTCGTTCTGTTCGTGCCGTTCAGCGGCACGGTCTTTTATTTTTCAGGTTCGTTTGAGTTCTGAACTCAATTCCGTTGTGCAGTCCACCGGATCAAAGCCTTCTCGGGATCAAAGCGAGGAAGTGGTGCTGGCCTCCATGTTAGCCCCCTTCCAGGCCCAAATAGAGGCCACGCAGACTCAATTTCTGCAAATGCAGTCCATGTTCACGAACATGCTCCAGGCCCCTGCGCCGATCCCGGCCCCTCAGGCCCTCGCATACGCTCAGGCCCCATGGACCTACCCGGCCCATCAGGCCCCGACTTCTTACCCGGCCCGTCTGGCAACGCCTAACATTCCGGCCCCTCAGGCCCCAACATCCGCGAATAGTTTTTGAAAATAAGTTAAAAGTGATATAAAGGAAGATATTACACAGAAAATTTGTGCTGTTTATAGTTTTACATGCGCTCAAATGTTATTTCGACAAAATACGCACTACAAGTAGAAAGTGGAAATCAAAAAAGTGACTGGACAACACCGTTATCTTACTGTGAACACTAAGAGTTGTGATTTTGCGATGTGAGTTCGTATTTACTAAGCAATAGTATATTACGTATAAAGTGAACTTATTATTAAAATTTGTGGAGTTTTCTTTGAAATTAGTCACTTCGTTCACATTTTTGTCGAGCATATGCAAACAGCGCCATCTGTTGACGAATATCTTAAACAGTGTCACCTGTCGTCTAGTGGACCAAACTATAAAATTTTACGATATCTATTGTCGAATATAATATTTTGTGATTACTGAACGATGGTGAACTGCGGAGCGTGTGGACAATGCATGCCCTTAAAAGAATGTGCAACATGTTCCTGTAAGGCGAAGTTTCATAATCAATACGTAAGACTACATGTCACCTCAGCAGTACCTAAAGGATGGTTGTGCCCTACGTGTTTGAATAGTGTACCTAGGACGGACAATACGAACACTCCGATTAAAGCTTTAGGATCGCCTGCGCCGACCCTCGTGAATCCAACTGAATCAGAGGATTGCGAATGGACTATGGCGGATTTAGTAGCAGAGGTAAAAAAGATTAGGGCTGAGTTAAAGCAACGTTTTGATTTATTCCACATTGATTTAAAGAACATAAGGGATGATATCGAGCAGTGTAAAGATACAACCACCAAAATGTCTCAGCGCATCAATGAACTGGAAAATCGCCTCGAACCAGTGGAAAAATCTCAAAACAAGATTACATTAGAATCTGAAATTGTACAACTGAAATACCATGCTAATCAAAGGGAACAAGATTCATTAATAAATGATTTTGAAATTATTGTAATACCGGAAAGTAATAACGAGAATTTAATGCACGTTGTAAACGTTATGGCTACCAAACTAGGCTGTAAATTTGAGGAAACAGACGTGGTAGAGGTTTTTCGCGCCGTGCCGTCGCCGTGTCGTCGGATGGGCCCGAGCGGCGCCCACGCCCCGTCGTGCTCCGATTTACTCGCCGAGTCATCAAACAGCGTCTAAGCTGCCCGGGAGCGTATTTACAAAAGCTATACCATTAGAGTGAAAGTGCAAACTGAACTGGCTTAGCTTTTGTATGACAAAAACTTGCCCAAACCCTAATCCATTCTAGTACAGAAATTGACCGAAGTCGTGTAGACTTTGTGAGATAACTTCAATTGAACATTGCAGCAACAAAAGCTATCCCATTTGATATCGATATTTACCGATCGTTGGCTTCAATTTGATACTTAAATGGCAATTGTTCTGATTTTCAAAGATAGAAATAAAATGTGCATGCATTATGACCATCGTTATTTTGATGACTTAACGTTTGACTTGTGACCATGTCGGGATTGTCCAGGGTTGACTATAATAGCTGACCAGGTTATGGCGCTTCGCCGGCCGCTGCCGCGGCACCGCTCGCTTCGCTCGCTCGGCTCGCGCACGCGTATAACTATATTCAACCTAACATGCTCCTCCTCGCTGCGCTCATCGTCGCACCTAACCGTACTGATTCCGCCTTCCGGTGCGGGAGCCCTTCTCGTAGCTTATCTCTTTCATCGCAATGTATATCAAACAAAGATATACCTACTTTTCATCTTGACAAAAGCTTATCTATTTGAGTGAATATGTATTATACAGTACTAGGTTTTGTCATTGCATTTCTTTGAAAATTACAAGAGCAAAAGCTAATCCATTTCAGTCATTTTTTTTACTGAGTTCGATTAGGTTTTGTCGTGTAATATGCATAAGCAAAAGCTCCCCTATTAGAGTCTGACTCGTGACTCAAATAGTATAGCCTTTGTATATTCGCTGCCCGGGAGCGTAAACGAATTTCCACTACAGATTTAGAGTTTTCCGGAAAATCCAATCATAATATTTACCTTAATGAACGTTTAACTAAAGCGAATAGAGAAATTTTGCAGAAAGTTCGCAATGAAAGAAATAGTCATGGATGGAAATACGTTTACGTGCGAAACGGCGCTATCCTTGCTCGCAAAGCAGATGGCGACACTGAGCTGCGATTTCGTACGGCGGAAGACGTCAGAAAGATTTTTGGAAATACTATTTTAATTTTTATTATTATTTTTACCAGTTAGTTATGTTATTGAAAAGCTTATATTATTATTATTGATTTATGAGAGATATAACTTTAGTTCAATGTTTTTAAGCACGAATTCTCTATACTATATTTTATGTAAAAAATGCTTGCTTATTATTGAATATTTAAATTTTGCATATTTTGGGTTAAAACTTGTGATATTTGTGCGGTTTAGTGGTACTTTTAATTATACTAATGGGTAGAAACAAATAATCTAGTTTACGTTTGGGACTATTAAACGTGGTCACTAAATACGGGACAAGACGATTTTTTAGCTACGGTATTAAAATTTTCGCCAGACGTCCTTGCCATTAATGAGTCGTATCTAAAAGAAGGTGAGGAAAATTATGTAGTTACACCGCTGGGTTACAGTTTCAGGCATGTGCCTAGGAAAGCTGCGAACCGAGGAGGTGGCGTGGCCTTCTTCATCAAGCGGGACCTCCGCGTGCGTACCCGCCCGCACCCCGCGTCGCCCCTTGAGCAGATGTGGGTAGAGGTAACTCTACCTGGCAAGGTACGTGTCGCTATTGGTACTGCCTACCGTCCTGAGTCGGGACTTACAGTTAGGGATGCTATAGACGCGCTGAGTTTATCCATAAGTGGCTGCTGTGATTGTTCTCATTTATTTCTATTGACGGACTTTAACGTAGACCTTCTTAATACGGGTACAGGTACAGCTCTGCAAGTTCCTAATTTCTTAAACCAGCACAATTTGCACCAACTTGTAAATGAGCCTACTAGAATATGTAAAAACTCGTCTACCTTATTAGATTTGGTAATCACTGATTCACCCAATTCAAAAAGAAATATCGTTGTGCAACATAACTCAAACCTAAGCGACCATGCCTTTGTCTTCTCAGAGTTTAGAATATCTACGCCACCCTCTCCGCAACGTTATATGATTGGGAGATCATTGAGTCAGATAGATAGGGATATTTTTGCGAGGGATTTGGCTCAGTTACCATGGGAAGTTATTTATGATTGCACATGTGTCAATTTTTATCAATTTTATGATATGTATGTTTCATACACATTCTCCTATAGGTAAAACGCCGACATGTGAAGGAGAATTCCGTGCCGTGGCTCACTGATACTGTTAGGTTAATGATTAAATTACGGAATGCAGCTCAATCTAGTTACCTTTAAAATCCACGTTCTATAGATAAGGAAAAGAAAAAAGATTATTATAAAACACTACGCAATTTAACAACGTCTGCTCTGAATTCTGAAAAAACAGCTTATTATGAACACTATATAAACATGAATTTAGGTAATCCATTGAAAATGTGATCGTATTTTAAAAAATCTTCTATTTTAGGTCAATCATCACTTAACGAAATACCCCAGCATCTAAATAATGCGGACGAGATCAACGATTTTTTCTTAGATACTCCGGGCCAAAATACTTTGAACAAAGATACTCTCGACTTTTATTACAGTAATAAATTTAAAGATTGATTTTTCGAAATTAAAGAGGTAACGGAAAAAGAAGATTTCAAAATAATTTCCAATATAAAGTCCAACGCTACTGGCCATGATTGTATCTCGATGGAAATGATTAAAATGACTCTGGATGTAACTTTACCAATAATTACTTTCATCGTGAACCACTCGATAGGCTCTAGGGTCTTTTCGGAGGCTTGGAAAATTGGTAGAGTCAAACCTTTGCCTAAGGGCTCTTCAGTTACAAGTTTTAGAGATCTTAGAGGTATAAGCATTCTCCCGGCACTTTCCAAGGTAACAGAAAGTCTTGAAGTATGTCCCAAAATACTTTTAAAATTAGACTAAAGATAAACTTCTTGGAAGCTCAAAAAAGCACAAAAACCCTCTCGATTTTTACACAGAGAAGCGGATCGCTGCGGACCCTACGCGCAACCGGAGCGCGTCTCGGAAGACCACCTGGCGGCGAGCAGAAGATTCAATCAAGATCAAAACAGAAGAGTCCCGCAGAGAACATTCACAGCTAGCACAGTGACAGAACCTGGGTGTCCCATATGTGAGAAGAAGGGTCACTACACAAGCAACTGCAAACGTTAAATAGAAGATGGGACCTCGCGAAAAATAAATCTTTATGTTTCAGATGTCTACGTCATCGGGCAAGGAATCACACGTGCAAGGGGAAAGCCTGCGCTACAGAAGGGTGCAAGGGACTGCATCATCCTCTCCTTCACTACAAGAGGCGTGTGATCGTCCAACAGCCTGAAGAAACGGACCAGAGAACGGAAGTCGTCGCATCTACGTGGACGTCAGTGAACACTCAAGCTTATCTCAAGATCGTCCCCATAGAAGTCACGGGCCCGCAAGACAGCATCAAGACTCACGCGCTACTCAACGACGGTTCAACAGTCACGCTCATAGACGCCGAGTTAGCACAGCGGGTAGGCGCTAAGGGACCCGTCGACCCACTACACATCGAAGCCATCGCCAGTACCGAATTCGAGTCCAAGCAGTCACGCAAAGTCGCCGTTACGCTACAATCCGCGGGAGGGCGACACAAGATACAAGCACGAACATTCAACAGTTTGAAGCTATCTGCGCAGCGCGTCGCACAGGAAGATCTCACCGACTGCGAACACATCAAGGACATAGCCGCGTGCCTACAGTACGAAGACGCCGAGCCGAAGCTACTCATCGGACAAGACAACTGGCATCTGCTCGTCGCATCCACAATGAGAAAGGGACGGCGCGATCAACCGGTCGCCTCTCTCACTCCACTGGGCTGGGTACTGCACGGGACTCGGACTCGAATCATTGGACAGCGTGTTCACTACGTAAATCACATAGTAGACGTGGATGCAGCCATGGACGAACAGTTGAAGCAACATTTCGCCAAAGAAAGCCTTCTCATCACACCAAAGACACCCAGGAACGATCCCGAAAAGCGCGCGCTTGATTTGCTGAAAGGAAAAACTACACGTCGCGAAGACGGAAGATATGAAGCCGGGTTGCTGTGGAAGAAAGAAAAATTATAGTGATGCCGAATAATTATGAAAACGCATACAGCCGACTGCGTAATATAGAAAAAAAAATAGACCGCGACCCTCAGCTCAAAATGAAGTATAATGAACAGATGCGCTTATAGAAAAGGAATACGCGGAACGCGCGCCGACAGAAACAAGAAAGAATCGAACCTGGTACCTGCCGCACTTCCCGGTCATTCACGTATTTAAACCGGGCAAGGTGCGCATGGTACACGACGCTGCAGCGAAGACAAAGGGCATCTTACTCGTCATCTACTCGTCTGGCTGAAGACAGGCGCGCGCAGCTTCAATCCCTACGTAGCTCACCGTATCGCCGCCATCGAAGATAACACTACAGTAAACGAGTGGCGCTGGATACCAACCAAGCTGAACGTGGCTGACGACGCGACCAGGGACGTGCCGGGGAACTTCAAGGCTTCACATCGGTGGTTCCAGGACCCGGAGTTCCTCAGAGAAGACAGTTGGACGTGGCCGACGTGCGATATCCCTACTAAAACAGACATCGTCACCGGCGAAGAAAGAGTGAGTACAGTATATGAAAAGTCGCGCGCCGTAGCTACACCGTCCCTAAAAGAAGCCCTTCCCGACCCTAACAGATTCTCAAGATGGGAACACTTAGTACGAACTACCGCAAGAATACTACAGTTTGTCGACCTATGCCGAAGAAAACAAGAAAAGGTCAATTACAAGCGAACCAAAAAAATAGAAAAACACCCGTCTTGGCGCGTAATTCGAAATAAGAAAACTGTACAGAAGAAAACCACAGTCGAAACAGCCTCCACCGTAAACTACATACAAATAGAAACAGAAACTCTACGACGAGCAGAAAAATTAATCATCATAGCAAGTCAGGAAACCGTCTTCAGTCAAGAAAGAAAAGACATACCGCGAGGCGGCGCGCCGGCTAATAATAGCCCCTAGCAGTCGAAATATACGACGGCGCCCTAAGACGCCCTAGAGACTAGAATAAGCGCCGCCGAACAGATTTCTGAGACTGGATACAATTGAAGGATACAATCGTTGACATTCATAGACTATACAGTCCACTCGAGCCCCCCAGGGCTACTTACATGAAAATGTGAAAAAATGAGTTTCAGTGAACTCGTAGAAGTACGAGATTTTTAATTTTCAAATGGCTGTCATTCAGGTGGTTGCGGGATGCAACCCCCTTTTGCATAGTATTTTGTCAATAAAATTTAACGTAGTATATAATAACGGAAATCCGAACCCTAACCCACTGTATTTAAACCGGATTTTAAGGAACAGGGGGTCATTAGAGGAGAGGAGGACCTTCATGCGGTTTGGTTTGGGGAACTGGGGGGGGGGTATCATAAAGAGACACAGGGAGAAGGGGATAGTTAAAAATATGTGGTCGACTGATCCAGGCTCCAATCCACGATCACACAGTGGGGAGTCACGGATTGCTATCCTATACAAAAACTGACCCGTGACCCGTGAAAAACAGTGACCCAACCGCAGTCTGCTGATGATGGAGGTAACTTTTTTATGTGTGCAGAACCACGGCTTAGATGGGATTTTTGGCTGGATATCTTCGTAATATTTACCTTCAACACTGCGAGTCTTTTCCCATTCTTAGTTTGGCATTAGAGAAACTTTTATTGTATATTTTAATGTTGAAAATCCCCATAATTTCCCGTCTGGATACTCAGATCAAAAGCTATTAATTAGATTTCCTATTCCATTTATTTTTCCATAGAAACAAAGCTTCACTGTTAAGTGCCAAGTACCAAAAACAAGTTGTATGGCATCGTATTGTCGTCGATTTTTAAGCTACTAAGCAAAATGCGTAGAGTAAATTATGATTGAAAATTCCATATTTCAACCCCAATTTTAATTAAAATTACAATTTAATTTCAGTTCGTAGATTAATAACAAGAAAATATCAAAGCGATCAGCGAAGTTTATTTATAGATGTATAGAGTCTTTCAATAAGGACGGGTCGATTTCAAGATGGAATAAAACAGGCTTTATGATTCTTTTATTTGAAAGGCCCATCCGGAAGTCGTCGTGGCGCCGTGGTTACTGTGTGTATCATACGATAGCACAGGTTAAGCAACGTTCGGCGCGGTCGGTGCTTGGATGGGTGACCGCCGACCATTCATATCTCACGACGACTTCCATGCTTCGGAGGGCACGTTAAGCAGTCGGTCCCGGGTTCTGTATACTTGTATACAGTAGTCGTTAGGGTTTGTAAGAAGCCATCTAGGCGCCCTAAAAATTCTGGCATCCGCCACCCAGCACTGGGCCAGCTTGGTGGATTATGGCCTATACCTCCTCTTCACCCAGGGGAGAGACTCATGCCCTGCAGTGGGCTCATTACAAAAAGTTGTGATGATGATGATCCATGCAAATGTCCGCCGCAGTTTCGCACTGATCCGGGAAGTCTAATTTTCAATGATTCCGCTGCATTAATTCAACTGAAATTGAATGATGGCATAGGTTATATCGGCTTTCAGGGTATCAGTATATTGCGGCTTATTGATCATTTCAATTGGTCACTGGAGACTTCAAAAACCCGCACAAGAAAAAATCATATCCATATAATTTAATATAAGGCTTTAAAAATTGGATTAAATTGGATCTGCCTGTTGATTGTTGTCTGTCTATTGAAAATTAAACCTCCCAGATTTTTGCCACTATTCGAAAACGCAGCGGACAGTTCAATGATGTCATATTCAAAACTAAATGGCATCAATGGATCTTTCAAATAACAGAATCGTTGATATCTCATACACAGATTATTCTATTCCACTTTGAAATCGACCCGTTTTTGAATCGACTTTTATCATCAGACTACTAGACGCAGACAGAACGTCCATCCGTATGTGGTGGATAGTACTAAAAGTCCAACTAAGCGCTTTGACAGTTCTTTTTGATACGGGTCGCCAAGGTTTGGAATGAACTGCCTGCGTCTATTTTCGCTGACTAGTATAGTCTTGGTACTTTTGAGCGTCGAGTGAATAGGTTTCTCGTGGATGGACGCGTACCACCCTAGTCTTCATGTTCACTTACCATCAGATATCATGGAACACAAACATCCCATCCTTACTTTAGGTATATATAAAGTACATCAAAAATACACCTTTAAGAAAAAGTCTTAATAATATCCTTGAAAAGAGCAATGGCCTGTCACTGGAGCCCTGGCAGATATTTTATAACATTCTTAATCGCATGTCTACTTCATAATGCAATAAAAATATCAGTATTCTCCCATAAGAGGTTGGTTTTACTATTGAATGAAAATGTGGGACAATCATTCGGCTTTTCGATATAATTTTTCAAAAATGCAGAATTAAAAGAATAATCCTTCTAACCCATATACTGTACTCGCAGCTAGTACGTGGAACTCCCTGCCTTCATATTTACACTCAGCGAAAACTATAAGTTCTTTTAAAAATATCTTTAAAAAAATCTATTATTCTGTTAATGTTGCTGTTATTTAAACTGCCGATGCATTCAGTTTTGTTGATTAACTCTAAATTATTATCTCTGTTATATGTATCTAGTAAGTATATTTTGTTATATTTCACTATTATTATTACTCATTTTTATTTTATTTTCTTTATTTGTGGCTCGAATATACATTGCGTAGTTATTGTTATGTTATTCTTCTGATTAAAAATATTTATATTCTCACATTTTAAGATAAGAAACCAACTGTTATATTTTAAGCTCTTCCCTGTTTTAATTGTAATAAAAATGTTTTCCTGTAAACGGATTGCCTGGTAGAAATCGCTTAAGGCGATAAGGCCGCCCATATTGTCCACACTTGTTTCATGTATACCTAATGTTTGTGTGTTGTGTTCTGATTGACAATAAAGTGTATTTATTATTTAATCAACTTAACCTAAGGTGTTTTAGTTAAAGAGGAATATAAATTCGTATGAAAGCTCGTCATTGCTGAAGACAAAGCAATGAAACTTTGTAGGTGGGCACTTGAAAAAAAAAAAAACTTTTTCAAAAGATTTTTAAATATCGACCCATGTGCAGGGACCGGAACCGCTTACCCTTAAAGAGGTTTTTAATTGGGTTTTTCATAGACTTGTTTTAAAAAACCCTATCAATTTGGTAACCGTATCGAAGACTTACCCTAATTTAAGGCTTACCATATCAATAGAGTTAACTGTATGTAAGCAGTAAGCCTATCGAAAACCCTATTGAAGGTTACCGATTCAATAGGGTTTTAAAACCTGCAGGCAAATTTAATCTCTAAGAATATCAAATTATCAATAATATCACCATCTATTCAATCTCGCACTTCGAATTATACTTCCGAATTCAACAGCATGCGCGGAAAAGAGATAGAAATAGGCAAACCCTATCACAGGGTAAGCGCATCCGAAAGTAGTTAACTTTATTCAAAGTGTTACCACATCGATAGGCTTACCATATCAATAGGGTTACACTTCCATATGGTAAGATTTTGATAGGGTTACCCTATCAATAGGCTTAATCAAATAAAGGGGTTTTCCGGTCCCTGCCCATGTGGGGTTGTAAGTACGCATGGAAGCCGAAACAAAGTAACGCTTTCATGCTTAGCCCAGGAACCGATTTTAATTAAATTTAGTGCAAAAATATACCAGACCTAGAGAAAACGTATTCTGAGGATAGCGAGACAGATTATGAAAAAATTGCACCACCATTCCTGAAATCTTGATATTCATCGATATGAAAATGGCGATGAAAATTCATATTGACTTAACAGATCTGTACGAGAAGCAAAAATGCCGTCTTTTTATGTTAAACGTCAAGCGCACTTTGCTATTTAGTTTACTATACCCGGCGCGGCGAACCTTGATCCCTATGACACTCATAGTAATTTTCACAACATAACCTTGTAGTGCCGTCACCGTTACATTAGAAGGTATGATTCAATAAATACCCTACGAAGCAACTTTTGCACAACGTAAACGTAAAGTGTGAATGAGATTGAGATAATTTCTTGCAAATGTTATGAATTGTTATAATTCCAACGGAATATCATTTTATTGGAATATAGCTACGTAAAATAAATAAATGCCATTTTTAGAAGCCTCCAATACGATTCCAATGTAACGATGACGGCACTACAAGGTTATGTTGTGGAAATTACTGTCAGTGTCATAGGGATCAAGGTTCGCCGCGCCGACTATAAAACATTTGAATTTGCTAAGTAAGTTTTCTTAAAAAAAAACCGCAGCGAGTACCCATAAAGTCGCGGACAAAAGATTTTTATTTCTTTTTATTCGTGCACCATGATGCCATCTACTTTAAACTCTGCAACATACAGTGGAAACATGTTTCATGGGCGGCGTCCTATCACGTGGATTTAGTTCCAGTCTAGATACATAGATGGCGCTGTATAAAAAAAATCAGAGAAACAAACCACTACCACCAGTCAATGAATAAGAAAAACCGCTAGCAATAATTACATTATATTTTATTTAAAAAGTATATTTTGCTTTGTTACATATATAAAAAAAAAATTGACACAACATTCAAGTTCGTAATTCCCTAGTTAAATAGAATTATAATTAATACATGTTATGCGAAATGCAAGTCTTATATTAGCTAAAAGTATTACAAATAATATGCTGAGCTTTATTAAATAAGATTGAGTGATAATAAAATTAAGTACAACAAAAATATATATAAATACACCAGGCAAAAATTCGCATTGAAAATAGCTTCTTAAAATAAATTTAAATATCAAATGGCATTGCAAAAATTATATCAGAAAGAGATAAAATCGCCGGAAAAGTATAGACATAAATAAAATATTAGTAATGTTGGTTCAGAATAATTAAGTTCCCATAAGTAGTTCAGAAAACTTTTATTTGATGTACCTCATAATTATCTACTTTCTATATTTTCTATATACTGGAGATCTATCTCTGTCTCTCTTCTTTTTCTTTCCTTTTCTCTTTTTGTCAATACTTCTACTCCTGTACTTCTGTTCCGAGTCTGAGGAGTCTGAGGAGTCTGACGAAATCTCCGGACGTCTTTTACTCTTACTCTTATGTTTGTATCTCTGTCTACTCCTCTCTGGAGAACTTGAAGAGGTACTGCTGTATCTTCTTCGACTTCTAAATTTGTCAATTCTATCATCCAACCTATGCCTGTCTCTAGATTGCTTTTCAAACAATCTGTCATATTTTTCTTCTATTAGCCTTTCCTTCTTTAATCTTTCGGGATCTTGTCTAAGTGTGAAGCTTTTACCTTTTGGATTATCTCCCGATGGTTTGATATCTTTATTAAAATTAATTAGTTCTTCCTTCGGCACAAAACTCGCCTTTTGTTTGTAAGAATCAAATGCGTCTTTATCTAAAAGAAAGGATGAAATGTAATGTTAAATGGGTACTCAACAATTTTGTTACATAGCTTATATTGCTTTCGAAGCGATTGTGAAAATGGAATTATCTCATTAAGGCCTGATTTTCCAATAGACAGATAAAAGTCATGAATGAAGTACATTATGTATAGCTTTTCCGATTATTAAAGTTGTACTAAAATTTTCTGTTTGTTGTATAAGATATAATAACAACTATATTAAGACTAAAGATCACTTTAATTCGTCAGATAACTTTTATCTGATTATTGAAAAATCAGGCTTCAATAAAATATATTTATAAATCAGAACTCACAACACTAAAGAGGTTATTTTAAGTTGTTTGCAATTAGCATTGTTTATACATATTAGTGCACATTTGGTAGTATAGAGATACTACCAGACTAAGATTTCTGTAATAGGTACAGTGCTAACATCAAATGACGGACTATAATAAATCCGTTTTAGATGAATCAGTCTCGCAAAATTACTTGACATCTTGTAAACCCGCACTTGAGTCACACGACAGTTATAATGTGTCTAATTTCATAATCGTTATCAAAATTGTGACTGTAATTTCCTTTTATAATATTAATAAATAATATTATTTTAAGTGTTTGGTCAATACTCACTTAAAACTTTTGCTTCCTTGTCATATTCAGATTTTGTTACAGCATGCAACATAAACTCACTAAGACTGACTGTTTCTTTTTTCATTGTAATATCTACCATCACACGTCCATTGTCTTCATCTAAACTTACAACCTGCAAGAGAAAAAAGTCCTTAGTACAGTTTCATTATTAATTTTGTAAATGCTAGTGGAGAATGCAATTTCCTGCTCTTTGTACAAAGTGTAAATAAATAAAGGGAATACTTGAACTACAACAAACTATTCTGTAATAGTAATCTTCAATATACAACACATCACAGTATTTTTAAAAATTCACATAAAATAAAATTTGTCAGAATCCAATGGTTTGTCAGATCTGAAAGAATTGGGGGTTAAAATGAATGAGACAGTGATTAAAACTCTGCTTTACGCCGACGACCAGGTTCTACTTACATCGTCAGCGTCGGAATTGCAACTAATGGTCACTGTGATGTTTGAGTCATTTAAAAGAAAAGGTTTGAGAGTGAATGTTGGTAAGACGAAAGTCATGGTTATGGAGAGAAATGAAGATATGACGGAATGCAATATTATGATAGGAGCCGAAAAAGTGGAACAAGTGAGACAGTTTGTGTATTTGGGGTCCTTGTTTACAAGAGATGAGAAGTATGACGGTGATATTAAAATAAAATAAAATTGTTTATTCATTTCAGTAAAGTATAAATTACAAATATTGGCTTCAATATACAAGGAAGGATAAAACATTGGTGCCTGAACTAGGATAATCCTGTTTTTCAGGCTGGAGCGTGCTAAAATAACATTTAAAAATCATTTAAATTAAACATAACTTCTATAAAATAAAATATGGATCTTAAATACAAACATAGTAGAATCTATTTAACTATTCTTAAGAAATAAAAAATAGGAAATTGTGACAATTTTAAATTTAAGAGATTTACCTACATAACTATTTCATTTATTAAACCTAATTACACATTTATGCAAATATTGTCAAAATTAACTTATAACAGTCAGTAGCATCTCGGTTTCATCGTACGACAATTCCTGGAGAAGAAAAGCCTTTTTACAATTTATTACGTTTAAGGGATATATATAAACTTTAGCGTTTATTTTGTTATACAATAATGACCCGTAGTCATCGTGTTTGTTTATTTTGTTAGTCAAAATCGTGTAGTCAAAGTGTATTTTACCCGCGTGCGATTTGTGCATACAATATCCTTGCGTCTTTTGTTAGTAGAACTGGTGCTGTATTGAAGTGCTGTGTGCTGTTTTAAGTACTGTATTAGTTATAAATAGTAGTTGTGAGACTGTTAGTACATTGCATGATTTATATAAAAGGTTAGTAGGGTAGAGGTATGGCCTAAAAGAAGCTACCTTAAGAATTGCCCTCTGAGCTCTTTCTACAATAAGCAGAGAGGTTTTAGGAGCTCCACCCCAGATCGTAATACAATATGTTATCACAGATTGACATACGGCGCTGTATAATAGCATGATAATTTTTGAATCCGCAATTGACCTGATTTTCTTAAAAACGAAAATCAGTTTACGGATTCTATTACTAAGAGCTTCAATGTGATATCTGAAGGAATCAATAATATCATATTGAAAGCAGGTAATAGTGTTAATGTTAATTGTGTTAGTTAATGGCGCCTTGTACTTGATTATGGCAAGCAAAATTATACCGAATAAGACTCGTCTTGCTTTACTTGAGGGAGTTTTAGCGCCAACACTTATGTATGGTAGTGAATCTTGGGAGTGGCCGAAGAGACATGAGACAGAATTAATGCTGTGGAGATGAGAGCTTTGAGGAGCATGTGTGGTGTGAAATTGAGTGAAAGAGGCCGCCCTAGGCGAACGTAAACCGACCAACTAGGCGACATACTAAAAAAGGGCCTTGTTAAATGTACCTGTAACCGGCGATTATGACTGTATGAAACAATTGATGAACGTGGAGGAAGCGAAAGAGGTATGTCTGGATCGGAGCAGTTGAAGTTCCTTAGTCTCTGCCTACTCCAAAGGGAGACAGGCGTGATGTTATGTATGTCCAATGGTCTCAAGAAAACATTTTTAAATATTTTTGTGGATTTGGAACAAGGATTGTAGAAACCAAGTTTTCTCATATATAATTTGGAGCCATTAAGAGGATGTCGAGTTTAAACAATAAATCGCTGCAGCTATGGTATGACAAAACACTAAAATCAAAAACTGTTTTAGTGCAATACATTGCACAAAACAGTGTGGTTATTTGGTACGTCTCTATGCAACCTGAAAATTTAGGCTTTTTCAGTTAGTTCTAGTAGTTTCTTTTTTTATAAGTAAAACATATAACCACTTTTGTATATTTAATGCATATTTTTTATTACTAATGTCACTTAACACAAACCCTCTTGACGTAACATGCTTGTAAAAATGCGTTCGTCTTAATACACAGATTCAAAGTCTTTACAAGCTGGTCTCCTTGGCTTGTGGTCTCAAACGCTACGTCAAAAACGGTCTAGCTGTGTAGGTATTCATACACACATATTTATATTCTAGTTTCCTCTTAGTTTGCTCACCCTCCATCCTCTTAGTATCCCACAAGCTCTGCTTAGTTTGGGGCCAAGTAGTGGGTGTGATTGTCTAGGGATTTGATTTTATTGAATTATGATGTCACCAAACCCCATATTTACAAACTGGCATTTTATAATCTATATTTCCAAGCAGAATTAAATGATCAACTTTAATGGGCTTCCTAAATTACTTCCTACGAATAATTATATAACAGATTTACCAACAGTCTAAAAATCGATTAAAACACTTCATTTTAAAAATCATTAAGGCAATATATGTAAATTATTACCTTCCCATAAAAGCCACTGTATTTACCAGTAGTGATTTTGACAAATGAATTCTTTGCAATTGAAAGTTCTTCTTCTTCTTTCGTCTTTTTATTTTGCATTGTTGAAACCACTTTATCAGCTCCTAGTCCAAGTCCTTTTGGACGGAGTTCGGGCTGCTTGAACTTTGATCTGAAAAATGTTTAATCATTAAACAATTGAGTGCACAATCTGCAAATAATAAAATTATAAATCATATCTTTGTGTAAAAGATTCAATTCAATTCTTTGGGCTGTATGGCAACCAGATTGTAAAAGATTATGTATTTATCAAATCTGCTTTATTTCAACACACAAATAAACAATTCTTTGGGGAATAACTTAAAAAAAAATTAAATAATGAATTACATTATACATTTACATTATAATAACTTAATGAAAAGATATGAAAATAATAAAAAGCATAATTAAAACAGGACAAAATTTTAAAACTTACTTTTGCTGACTAGCGTCAAAGCCCATACCACGAAGCATGGCCATACCAAAATCTTGAACAGGAATACTCTCATAGTCTTCTAAAGTAGACTGGAAGCAGAAAAAATAAAAAACATATAACTTAAGTGTTTTGATGTAATAATAAATAAATAAATAAACTTCACGCCTGTATCCCTTATGGGGTGGGCAGAACACCAGAGGTCATTAAACCATCTGATGTCATGTTTGACAAATTTGGAGGCATTATAATGGTGGAGTGCAGCTGGTACATTCTATTATCCTTTGCTCTCAGTCCGGCACGGAAGGTAAAATATTGATATAAAAAAATATTAAACTATTGTGAAATATGTATGATGGTTACTTAATAAATGGTATGTTTTTTTTCGTCTAATGACCTTTATGTGATATTTTGTGTAGATTTTATTTAACTTTTGATATTGCTTTTATCTCTAATGAATGCTATTATAATAAAATGCATTTGAATATGAAACTTGATTGTGTGATTGCATGATTTTACAATTTTAAAATTATCCTCTATTTATCTGACTGAGCAAGCAAAAACAAAGTAGTATAGTCATATGACACTTTGCCCTAAGGCTACTTAAAAATGTTTGAATGCATTGTTTTGTTGGGGAAGGTGGCATAGGAACTTGGCTGCATGAAGTCAAAATTTATTTCAGCTAAATCTGGTAAAGAATTCTCATTCTCATTTACTTTACTTGAGATGTTATTTAGCAATATAACTAACTGATTGCATGTTATTACCTTATCTGGGTTGCGGAATGATAACACTAACTCCCAAAGAAACTTTTTTTTTTTCTATTTTGGTTTAGGGACTTTTATTTAGAAACCAAATATGTCAGTCCCATTGTGACCTAAACTTATCCTTTACATACAGTAATATTATACTAATTACATTATTCTATTACACATTTTTTAAAGGTACTGTTAGGTACATCATATTATATTATACAACATGTAACATAATGAAGGGACTTAAGGGGATTGAATGTTTGTTGATGTAGTTTATAAGTAACAGTAACATAAATTTGTTATCCTTACGGTTCGGCCGAAAAACAAGTTCAAAGTTTACATCAAAATATCTAAGTGTCAACCCTAAAAACAGTTGTTAGCTTTTGATGAAATCTATTTGATAACGTATAAATATTGTATAAAACGATAAGTGTAAAAATAAAGTGATGGGTAACTAAGACAGATACTACAAAGTTCAGGTGGTGCGAGAAAGGTCATAAAGTCACTGACTGCGGCACAAGTCTTGCTTATTAGCTTATTAGGTTGACTGGGGTTGTCAAAATAATTTATTGTAAAATAATTAAATAAACTTGTATGAAAGTCTATTTCCGTACTGATCATGCTAATTCTTTTACTGTATATTCTACATATGGTATAGAAGCTAATCCTCAGGTTTTATCTCTCCATTATGATACACATTGTATTATTAGGTACTAGTAGTATTGTGCGTGCATTGCCATCCTGTACAGCTCTCTAGTGGCAGCGCAAGAGGTACAAAAAGATAAATACACAAAAAAGACTGACAGTCTCTTTGTGCAGTTGTCTGGAAGCTACTACGCCAATTGTGAGGTAGCGGGTTCTATACCCGCACGGAACAAGAAAAATAAATGTTCCAGGTCTTGAGTATTTATCTATATGTATTGTTTTTTATTCTAGGTTTGCTACATGGTATTTGATATTACGAGCTTTGCTTAGTTTGGTGCCATGCAGTTGGTGTGATTGCCTAGGGATTTTTGCTATTGCTTCTGTATTAGACTTATTTTTTCATACAATAAGATTAAAACTTTACCTCTTTCGCCCCTTCTGCAATTAATTTATCTGGTACTGGTAATGTTAATTCTTTTGATTCCACTTTAATTTCTTTTTTAGCTTCTGTCATCAACTCTCGAACAGCCATTTGTTCGAGTGTCTCATTTTCTGGAATTATTTCTTCTTTTACTTCTACTTTTTCTTCTACAACCTCTTCAATACCTTTCTCTACTTTTTCTGCAATTTCTTTCAACTTTTCTGCGGTTACAAGTGTGTTTGGTTTTAAAGGTATTACAATTGGCAAATCGTCTTTTACTTTTTCTCCACTAAAATATTAACAAGATAAAGTTTTATTAACATAGTAAGTACATACTGTTGGGAAATTTGCTTCTGGGAATGGTTTAATCATGTTTCAAAATAAACTTCACAGTTCCAACGTAAAAAACATTAGCTTAATCTGCAAAGGTAAGAACCCCAATTTTATCTGATGATCAAGTTAAGATGTGGTTGAAGATGATAGCCACGGGCTTAGGAAGCTGTTCCAATATTTAGTGCTAATAATCTTACATTGATTCACAGTTTTTGTCAATGTCAACAGTTTTTGAATGTCAGAAAACACGTTTTAGAACATGATAATCTACAATTGAATTACATATTGAGTTTTATAGGCAAGAAGGGAATATGGTTATTGAACTTATAGAGACACAATAGGCAAGGTTATAAATTAACTTAAAATAGTTTCTTACCCAATAACTTTGATTGATTTTTCTTCAACACAAGCAATGTATTCTTTATTTTCTTCCTCTACAGGTTTCTCTACCTTTTTGGTTTTCATGAACCCAAATGATATCTTTTTGCCCTCCATTTTAAGAGAGTTCTCAGTTTCGAAATCACAAATGATTCTAATAATATGTCGGGTGATCGTGCATTGTCCAATAACTGAATCACCTAAATATGTTGAAATATTAAAGTTAAATCATACAATTCAAATTGTGTCTAAATTTTTATTCTTTATAAAAATTGAACAGATTTCTAAACGAACTAACGCCCAAATCGCTAAATCAATAAATCAGCGTTTTATTTCGCCCAAAACAACGTTATTTTGTTTGTTGCCACAATTGAAAACTAAAATATATGTTGGAAAAAATTGTGTCTAAATTTTTATCGGCAACTTAATGCATGTTGGGCGGCTAACGTCAATGCTCATTAGCGCGTTAATTTCTAAGGGTGCTTACATTAAGAAACAGATGTCCAGTACAGATAAATGATATGCTAATCAATTTTGAATCGTATGTATATGTGCTTACATTAGAGTGCTTTCTTAAAGGAACAGATTACCGGTACGGGCAAACCAGTGCAAGTCCGATACCTTTACCGTAGGTACCGTACATCTGTACATACTTTGGTACATACCGTACATAAGGACTGATGAAGACGATTTTTTCTGGAAAAGTACTGATGGCAGTGTATAGCTCAAATTACGAATTTAAAAAATATAGATAGAGTCTGGCTAACGAAAGAAGACACTGGGGATTTTTGCAAACTTCTTATATGTAAGTACTAGCATGAATGTCAAAGTCTTTTTTTGGTGTCACTGTTGTCAATCGAACGGTTGTTGGTAGTTTTGGTAATAATAATAATAAGTACAATGCTCAGTCTCCAAGGCAGGCGAATGACGGCTGCGGAAGACCGAATCCAGATTAGTAGGGGAATATTCCAGGGTGATTGTCTGAGCCCACTTTGGTTTTGCCTGGCTCTGAATCCTCTTAGCACATTGCTGGAGGGATCAGAGACGGGCTTTCAGTTTCGTAGAGGGGGCATGCGGTTATCCCATCTTTTCTACATGGATGACGCTGAGTCGTTGAAGCTGTTAGCTCCAACGACTCCACGATTGAGGGAACTGCTAAAAATCGTGACAGATTTTAGCAGCTCCATCAAAATGGAGTTTGGAGTGGACAAGTGTGCGGTTGTTCATGTGGAGAGGGGAAGGATTACTCGTTCTCAGAGGGTTGACCTAGGTCCCGTTAACCTGAGAGCTCTCTCCGAATATGAAACATACCGGTATCTGGGTATGTCACAGAACGTCGGTGTCGAAGAAGCGAGCGTAAAACAGTCTGTACGCGAAGTCTTTTTTGAGCGCCTGACAAAGGTCCTAACTAGTTCTCTGTCGGGTCTTAACAAAGTCTGAGCGTTTAACGGATGGGTTATGCCCGTTCTTTCGTACACCTTTGGCGTACTCAGATGGACTCAGACCGAATTAGACGCCCTGGATCGGAAGGTCCGCACTACTATGACCCTCCATAGATTGCATCATCCTCGGTCGTCAGTAATGAGGCTGTATATCTCCCGGAAGTGTGGAGGAAGAGGCCTACTTAGCGCCAACACCTTGCATAACCGGGAGATATACCTATAGTCTCCGAGCCTATTTTATGGCGAAGGCGGACGTGGGTATGCATAGAGAGGTTGTAGCGTGTGACAAAGGTCTCACCCCTCTCAATCTGGGCCTCGAGACATGGCAGACACCGGCAGTACTAAGCATTACTGATCGTGAGACCGTATGGAAAGAGAAAGAGCTGCACGGAAGGTTTTACAAGGCTCTACACGAGCCACACGTGGACCGTAAAACCTCCGTGCATTGGCTACGCTTCGGGGACCTCTTTGGGGAAACCGAAGGGTTTGTTTTTGCGATACAAGATCAGGTTATCAAGACGAACAACTACCGGAAATACATTATGAGGGACGGCACAGTGGACGTATGTCGGGCGTGCCGCCAACCTGGCGAGTCCCTCAGACATGTAGTTTCGGGTTGTTAGGTTTTTGCTAGCACTGAGTATCTGCATAGACACAACCAAGCAGCCAAGATTCTCCACCAAGAGCTTGCTCTGAAATACGGCCTCATCGATCGGAAACTGCCCTATTACCAGTACACGCCGGAGTCAGTTCTCGAAAACGGCAGCGCCAAGCTCTACTGGGATCAGCCCATTATCACGGACAGGACTATTCTAGCGAATAAAGCTGATATCGTGTTAATGGAACGATCGTCGTCCAAGGTGTTTTTGGCGGACATAACTATACCACATGACGAGAACCTCGTGAAGGCCGAGACCGAAAAGCAACGCAAGTACTTGGACCTTGCACACGAGGTGACCGAAATGTGGGAAGTTGTGTCCACCGAAATCATCCCGGTTGTAATATCCGCAAACGGTTTGACCCCAGCCACACTGGTCAGACACCTTGAAAGGCTGGGATTTGGCGGTGGTTCGCTTCCAGCACGCATGCAGAAAGCGGTTTTGCTCGATACTGCCCGAATCGTTCGCCGGTTTCTTTCTCTCTTGCCCTGATACCCGACCGACTGGTCCGATTGTCGGGTCTTTTTCGCCGAAAGGCGAGTAGTTATAAGTATGCATAATAATAATAAAACTCTTTATTGTACACCAACATGGTAAAAAAATATAAATAATGATCACAATTAACATACAAAGGGCGGCCTTATCGCCGAAGCGCGATTTCTGCCAGGCAACCCAGGTAATTGAGATTTTTTAATATTCGTATTTGAAAACGAATAAGAAAATAAAAGTTTTGATAGTTTCGCAATCAATGTACAAAACAGTGATACTAGTGACTCTGACGATTCATTCCATATAGAATTGCTGGATTCAGATTTTGGTAACAATGAATACAAAAAGTTATTGTATTTTATTATTTTATTTTTAAGCCTGATTAATACTATATGCCTATCATTTTAATTATAAATAATAATAAATAATAAATTCATTTACTTCAGGCAATATTTACAATGAGATCTTAACAATTGAAAAACAGAGGCGCATAGAATAAATACCTTACAGTCTAACGTACATATAAGATAAACAGATACATATTTTAGACGACCACTTTGGCGATGGGGTAAACCTATCTGCCTCAGACGCCAAGTGGTTGCGGGTTCGATCCCGCACGGAACAAGAAAAAAAAATGTTCCGTGTCTGGGTGTTTATCTATTTATGTATTTATATTCTAGGTTCCCCCCTAGTTCGCTATATGGTATCCCATAACACAAGCTATGCTTACTTTGGGACCATATAGTTGGTGTGATTGTCTGGGGATTTAAAAAAAAAATAAATATCTAAACTAGAATACCTATATAAAAATACTTAAAACTATACTTGAGACTGTCGTAAAGTCGACGACGTGTGACGCGAGTCATAAGACAGTCGTCCTCGAAATTTCCGGAAGACGAATCCCTGCAGCTAAAATCCTCCCTCATGAAGGTTGGCAGATGTTGGGTCGGCAATCTCACCACAAAATGGCTGAAACTCACTTTATGGCGAGGTTCCAAACGCTGAACCCTCAGAGTAAAGGAGGTTTTCTTTCGTACGTAATCTACGACCTCCTTGACCTTCGTAGACCAGTGTACTCTGGACACGTACAATCGCCTCCCGTCCCGGTGTTCCAGTTAAGAAAATTTTCCCTAGAACGGCTTTTGGATCGAAGCTCCGCCTACTTTTCTCTGCAGGCACATGAAACAATATAGATCTCATATCTATAATCATCGGTGTGCTTGCACTTTGTTTACTCCTTGTTATTTACTTAGTCGCAGGAAAACCCTTGTCGATTCCGGTTAGTTTATTTGTGATCCCTTTTTCTCCGAATATTATTAAAACACTGATTAAATGTGTTGCCTCTCTTTTATTTTGCAAAAGAACGAAAGAAACAAAACATTTTATAAACTATTTTAATTTGATATTTCATATGAATAAGGGAGTAGTACTACATTTTTTTAAACTTGTCTTTTTTTTTTTAACATAACTTTCCCTTTAAAACTATGTTTATTATGATATCAATAAACTATAATAATAATAAATTGTAACTAAACAGTGAAACCATTTAAATGTAATGATTTGTTTATTTATTTTTTTTATTTAAAAAAACATACATGATTTGATCTCGAAATCTTGTTTACCAAATAATACAAGTTACAAGGCGGAGCTAACCAAACTGCCTAGTTATTAAAGTGCTAGTGAATTTAGCCTTAAAGGTGGAACAACGGAACATTTTTCGATAGTACAGCTGCGTCGACGGTACTTCACGGCGCATCAGCTGACCTAGCACGGGCGGTGCGGAGCCGCGGTGGTTGAGGACTTTTATTTTAGTTTTGATTACTTTTTACAATAATTGAATTTAAATCAATAACTTGATAGAGATAAATTTATAAAAAAATTGATCAAGCGTCAAGTTTGTTGAATCCATTTATATCGTACGATTTTCGGGGTTACCGTGATGCTTAAATAAATGACAAAATGTGATAAATAGAAATAAAAAGCTACGTTAGCAATATAACGAAAAAAGAAAATGTGGTAAGTAATTTCGAGGCATACCGCCGCCAGGCCCCGGTAGCTCAGTGGAAAAGCAGTCGTCCGGCAAACGAGTGGTCCCAGGTTCGAGTCCTGGTCGGGTGACTTTTATTTATCACATTTTTTCATTTATTTAAGAATAATTGAGCATTTTAAATGCAGATACTTAAAAACATTATTTCACATCGCAATGCTTCACTTTAACTGGGATTCACAATTTCTGAAAAGAAATTGGTCTCGGGTGGTCTTAGCTGCAAAGCTATACCATTAGATGGAGCTACGTTAGCAATATAACTAAAAAACAAGATGGTTTTATTACCTCTGGTGTTCTGCCTACCCCATACGGGATACAGGCGTGAAGTTATGTATGTATGTATATTCAAATTAAGTTGCTTAAAGAACGTACGTTATAGATATTAGGTAACGGATAAATAACTTTAGAAATACGTAAACAAACATATTTTTACTTTAATAAACATATAAACATCCATGACTTGACGGCTCATATCTGTATTCATCACACAATTATCCGACACCTGGATTCAAACCTAGGAACTCTGGCAAAGAAGGCAAACACTACACCAGCCGGTGTGACATTGTAATAAGGTAAATTTAATGATGTAAAATGTATAGACCATTAGTGTTTAAAATTATGTCAATAAATATATTCAATAATGATTCATTTCATTCATGTCTTACTTTAAAATACTCTTTTAATTCTCCTGTGCGGATTGCATGTTTCTGTGACTGGCATATTTTTGTTCACCATTTTTTTCCGTATTTTATATAGCTTTTATTTCTATTCTGTGCAACAACCAATCACTCATGGCGGTCTAGAGTGCGTACATTTTTTGGCGCGAAAACTTGACAATGGCATATCTACTTTACTTAGTAATCGATTTTTAGTCTAATTCGATTGAATAAGATAACATCTAAGCTTTTTAAAAAGAACTTAATTTTTTCAAGGTTTAATTCAACTGAACTAAGGCTTAGAAAGGAACCGAGCCAGAATCGAGTAAACAATAATTACTATCGGAAGATTTAAAAAGCAACCGGAAAAGACTATTAAAATTTCTTAAATATATTTTCTAAAACATAAATCATTCAGACGTGAATTCATGTCTCAACTTGGCTTAGTTTTTCAGTTGTAAGTAGTATTATTTACCTTGCAACTCGGATATCGTTACTGATGTAATTCTGACGTGAAATGTGAAGTGCTACCTCTATTTAATATTCAAATTACCCAAATATTCGGGTAACCAAATTTTATTTCATTTTAACTGTAGACAATCCAATATACAGGATGTTTGGTTCATCGCCGGACGAATTAATAGAGTAGGTTATCTTTTGAAAGTTGAAAAGCCATGTGGTTTTTTTTAAATCAGATTTTTAAACTTTTTTATCTATCACCCCGAAATGAACATAAAAAAAATAAAAAAAAACATTAGTTCACTAAAAATAATTTCGAAATTTAAAAAAATGATTTTTTTTATTTGACTTCTAAATTTAAACCCATTTATGATTCTTTACCCGATTTTAAAGTTTTACTGTTTATTATAAATTGACCCTGTATATTTTTGATGTTTTTAAATTTACTTTCACCCAATATGGAGTCCAAATTATTATAAAATTATTAGGTAAAGTAGTGTACATAGCTAATTTTGGTCTTGCAAACTGCAAACGTCTTGTGTTTTAGGCTTATTTTAACCCCTTAAACTAATATCAAAGTGTTAGCGTAAAGATAAATTTAAAATATGCAAAGATCTTCTTGCATTTTAGATTTTCTCCGCCAGCGTAGCTGGTGATATTCTCGACTAAGATTATCACCGGATGATCGCGGGGCCTCTAGTCGAATGCTGTTGATCTAACGCGACGTGATTTCACCGATCCCTTCCGGCAATACTGAAGTCCTTGATCGGGTAACCCTTAGGATTTCCCTTGGTTAAAATAGGCACAAACTTTAGGTTGCAAAGGCGGTTAAGACTTGACTAAAATAAATCGAAAGAGGAGAGTGGCTGGCCCTCATAGACTTCATTCCTTATAAACGGAATTTCTAAAATTCCCACAAGAACGGGAAATAGAGGACTTTTTAGTTTGTACGAAAAATCTTATTTCTTGAGTGCACGGATGAGAAACTCTGTACAGGTAAAGGTCCTTTCAACGGGTGTCTGATTGTATTATAGAAGGACTTTCAGAGTAAGGGTAATTTAGCGGGCACGAAGTTGCGGAGAAATAATAATGTCCGTGATAATTTTAATAGGTCGTAGTGGTACATCAGTCTTATGTACTAAAGTTAGCCCATACAGTTTTGGAGGTTTTGCATAAGCTGATAATATGACACAAGAACAAGTCGATATGGTTTGTGGAAAATCAATCTGTGAAAAGAATTTTCTGTAGCTCCTGCCATCATACCAAATAGCTGAGGACTTGAGGGTGCCCAATTCGGGTACTCAGGTTATTTACAACACAATCTAAGCTGTTTGCATTACAAAATTCACAAAACAACATATTTTTCTAATTAAAACTGTTTGACTTCGTAAAAGAGAAGCGGATAGCAGGATTCTCAAGATATTTATCAACAAAAATATAGTTGGAAGTATATCACGCCTGAAGAATGTGTATAGTTTATTGAGCCCACATATTGACTCATACATATTGACTCATGATAAAATGTCCCTACTTTCTTTTGTTTGTAATTATTATAAGTTTTTGTTATGTATTGTTTAGGTTGTCTGGTAGAGATCGCTCTAGAGCGATAAGACCGCCTTTTGTACATTGTTATCCTTTTATGTTTATCTGTATTTTTTTTTTTAATAAACAATAAAGAGTAAATAAATCGCTTGGTGGTAGGATCCCTTCTGGGTCCGCCTGGCTAGCGACCACCCTTTATATAAAGTCTGCCGCCAAATGTTACCGCTCCGGCGGTAATGTGTTCCGGCAATATTGTATAAAGAGCCAGTTCCTTCCTAAGCCCGTGTGCTGTCATTTTCGACCTCATCGTCACTTACCATCAGGTGAGATTGAGGTCAAACGCGGGTTTAGTCACTTATAAAAAAAATAAATAAATAAATAAATAAATAGTTGGTTGCTTCCAGCTTCTAGGCAGGAAATCAAAGATAGGTACGTACATATAAATAATAACTAGACGAACTATATTTTGTGTTTCCCATAGGCAGATAAATATTCCTGCTTGATATGGATTGGAAAAATGTGATAAGTATATTTTAGTCAGGTTTGTAAGAATGTAAATGACTTAAAATAGAGCCGTATAGAATTCAAAAACTGTGGTCCACTTTTTACCTCAATATCGTAGTTTCATTAGTCATCAATCAATATATATAAAACTGTTCCGTTACTGATTGAGTTACTGAGTGACTGACAGACAACGTACCGCCGTAACTACTGAGCGTAGAGAGCTGAAATTTGGAACATACATTCTTTTGAGCATGCACGGGTGCACTAAGAAAGGAATTCCCAAAATTCCCACGGGAACGGGAATTATTAGACTTTTTAGTTTGAATGAAAAATCTTATTCCTTGAGTACTCGGATATGATACTTGGCATAAAAGTTCTTCAAAAAGAGACTGGTTGTGTTATGAAAGGAATTCCCGGAATTCCCACCGGAACGGGAAATATATGATGTTTTAGTTTGTATGATAAAATCTTATTATTTGAGTGCACGGATGTGATTCTTGGCATAAAGGTTCTTCAATAAGTGTCTGTTTGTATAATGGAAAGAATTCCCGGAATTCCCACGGGAACGGAAAATAGGACTTTTGAGTTTATGCGTGTACGAAGTCGCCGGCAAACGCTCGTAATATAATCAAACGTCAACAATTTCTATAAATTGAATCTTAGAAAAAAATAATTGTGCCTATACCTAAGTACAAGAGTTAAGCAGAGGCAATGAGGGTAAACTTACACAGTTTACACAGGGTTATTGGTAATTAAAACCGGATATTTTAAGGTGATATAGTGGGGCTCATTTGCTTTCATTTGAGCCCAAATCATGTAATTCCAAAATATACTTAAAAAACATCTTTAAAACATCTTTAAAACATCTTTATAACATTTCGGGTTTTCCTTTTTTTCTGAAAACCAAGTTTTACTCCTTCAAACATCGACTAAGAAAACAACGAATAAGTAGTCAGAGACAAGTCATTGAGACTTTTAGGAGAAAAATGCTGTTTCTGTAAACGTTTGTCCAAAAAAAACATTTTTCTTCTGTTCGGATTTAAATTGAAACAATTATATTTTTGTTTATTAATGAAAAAGTAAACACCTAACCAAATCAGAAAATTGAATCGAAGTAGGTCTAATTTCTAATAACCCTGCTTAATAAACTCATGTAAATAATTGCTACACACATACTTACATATTAATTTTCGTATATAATCACAAAATGTATATAAGACAAAATAGAATGTATAGACAGCAAATTGAGCATACATAAGTGGGTTAAGAATTAAGATGCATAGTGTCTCACGAGGCTCGAGTATCAGTCGCTCCAACTAAGAATAGCACTGTTAAGGCGCCATATTGTTAGGGAATTTCACAGGAACTTCATTAGTGATGTGTTGTGAGGTATGCAATAAACAAACAAGGATAGGGGTAGGACATGAATTATCTGTGACCTACTTTCGTATGTATTCCATAAGATTGTTATGAAGTCTAGTATTAATGTTTGTAAGATGAATAAAATAAAATGTATTGAAGCCGGGGACTAGATTTAATGTAGCATACATAATACTTGATTACATTTTTTTTCTGTTTTTTCATAAAGTTGTTGCTGCATTTAAATATGAGGGGTAGGTACTATAGTTATACAATAAAATTTACATTTAGGTAGGACAAGGTTATGTTACCGCAATGTTTTGTGAAGTTGGTTAAAAGCGCGTTTCTTTTCTTATTTTAATCGTATAGTTACGTAAAGTAATATTTACTTAAAAATGTAAGGACTACAAGCTAGGTAGGTGTGTATCGGTAAGTGATCGGTAACTTATTACAACAAATGTGTTGTTGATCTGTTGAAATATCAATCTCGATTATCAAATTTTGGATTTAGATTCAACAACAATTAGGCAACGGCTGCTAATGAACCACCGCTATTCTCCCTTGTTAAATTAGCTATATTTTGATGGTTTAGTTGCACTGACATTTTAAACTTCGATATTATTTCGAGTAGATATTGATCTATTTTGAAACGCAGGTGAGGATAGGAAAGGATCAGTAATCTTAACAAGAAGATATTAGTTCGAGCGTTCCGCCTTGATAGCGCGTCACTGTTTGCGAAGATGAGTTCACCTTCATATTACCTACTACATAGATATATGATACAACTACGCAGGGTAATTATTTAGGGTAGATTTAAAAATGACGTAACTACTTATCATCATCATCATCATTCAGCCAGGAGACGTCTACTGCTGGACATAGGATTCCCCCAAAGTTCTCCACACAGATCGGTCCCGCGCTGCCCTCATCCAGCGTTTGCCGGCGACTATGACCAGATCGTCGGTCCACCTTGCGGGGGGCCTTCCAACTCGATAACTATACCCATTGCCCCAACGGCCATCCGTTCTGCCAGATATGTGCCCTGCCCATTGCCACTTCAGCTTTGCAATCCTTTTGGCTATGTCGGTAACTTTGGTTCGCCTGCGAATCTCCTCATTTCTGATTCCATCCCGCAAAGAAACCCTAAGGCAGAGCCCTTTCCATTCCTCGTTGAGCGACTTTGAGCTTGTTTATAAGGCCTATAGTTAGCGCCCTTATATAGGTATGTGTAACTCCTAACCACAAAAAAAGTCTCCCTGTAATTCAATATCTCCATAAATTATAGCCATCGTGATTCTATTATATTGAAAGTTTTATTAAAATCCATTCGGTAGTTTTTGAGTGAAAGATAAAGAACATCCACACAAACCTTCGCAAAGATCCGTGCAGGGTCGGCTTCTAGACCTACCGCCAGTCGCCAAATATCACCACTTCGGAGGTGATGTGTTATATAAAGAGCTAATTCCTTCCCAAGCCCGTGAGCTGTCATCTTCGACCTCATCTCCACTTACCATCTGGTGAGATTGAGATAAATATATTAGTAGGATCAAGCTGAAGAATTTATTAGTTAGAATCATCAATAATTTGGTCATCCAACTCTTAAGGATTTGTAATTTAATATATGTATAGGTACAATTGTTTTGTTTTGAGGCACTTATCACGATATTTTGTTAAGACATTAAAAGTTACGACGACAAAAGGGCGTGGCTGCAAGTTTGATATGCAACTCGAATGAGATATTCCCTAATAATCTCTTACATACATAATCGTATGTATGATATTATTCTTGAATATTTGTAGCAATAATTAAGTGCAAGTTATACGGCAAGTTGGCACGGTTGCGAACCTCGTCGATTTGATGGCCATTGTGGTATCAAAATTCCCACGTGACTAAAAAACGTGCTGGGAAAGTTATCGCAAATAAAAGTCGTATAAGTTCGTATTGTAGGAAACCTTAAGAAAGAAGCAGCCCAACTCTATGAGGCACGAGATGAATTAACAAAAATATGACGAAAAGATACAAAATTATTACGCACATTTCTGATATGATAATAGCCTCATATTTTAATGGTGAGATAAAAGTTATCTATTGAATAAAGTATTATCCTACAGCTTCAAACTCGTGTCAAGTTTATTGTCATTGTTATACAATTATAAAGTAGTACATACGACGTTTTTCAACACACTTGTGAGTAAAAGACAGACATACGTGGTCATAAAATTTATTTGAAGCAGCTGTTGAAGGTACAGTTAACAAACTTATATTCTACATTATTATTTGAAGTGCCAGCTCGTCCTGAGTGTATGTCGGTGACAAAGACAAATCACTGGAATGATTTGGCATTAAATAATTAATGCTAGATGTCGACGGTTGCGGTTCAAGGCCAGGACAAAACTTCTTCTGCTTCGGCTCTAAGTTAATACCGCCTGGACGCGCGCGCTCAGCGGATCCCCGAGCGCCGCGCCGGTCAGTAGCCCTGTCCCATTACACGTACACACGCTATTGTTGCTTGGAGGCGCTGTGCGGGCCGCTGCTGCTGCACGCGCGCCGCCTGTCCACGCGCCGCCTGTCCGCACGCCGCCTGGACGCGCGCGCTCATATATTTAATGTATAACCCGGATCAATAAAATATGCTCTGTTTACTCGCATGTAATTTGCACTAAGGTACAATTCAACTTTGTAGGATTCATTATATTATGCACTAGGGTATAATATATTATGCACGCGTGACTTATAGCCCAGTTTATAGTTCTAAATTCAATAGAATAAGGCTCACTTTACGAGCAAGTGTGTTGAAAAACAAACAAACAACTTGAGTAATACTTTATACTTTATTCGTCATATAACTTTTATCCGACGATTGAAAAATCAGCCCTTAGTTAAGTTTTTATAATATATATTAGTAACGGATAAATAAACTGTATAAAGGCACTGAATAAATGAATATTAGAAATAAATTTAAATAAATATATACAGCAATAAAACATCCAAAACTTCACGGCTATAACACAAATATCCACCCCAAATATTTGGATTTGAACCCACGTCCTCTGGCATATCTATGAGGCGATGTACAATATACTATATACAATATAATATGTTATACTATGTATTATCTGGCCGTGCTTATGAACACAAGATGTTTTTGTTATTAAATTTGTAAGTATTGAACTAAATATCACTTTCTTATCTTAGTATCATTTTTTGGCGGGAAATGGTGCTGTGTTTCTCCCAAGAAAAAGGATAGCAGGTAGACCCTTACGGTCACTGCCGAAGTAAAAAGCGATATTAACTTTGAAACATTGAGAACGTAGTACTAATATCTCAATGCTTGGAAATGGCATATTTCGAAATTCTTGTTGTTACCATATAGCCTGGATAGATGGCGTTACGGTCGCATTTAACGCTTAGAAGATAAGTGAAGTATAAATGTTATCCAATTTAGGTACAGGTGTCGTTAGTGTTCTTTATGATATCATGGTGCCATAATAAATAATACACTTAGATAATATAGATAAGTTAAAACAATAAACACGAATACCTACGTTCTAATAGCATTTAACCTTAAGAGGGCATTTGAAATTCTGATTACTTAACCTCCATTAGAGCCTCCGACACTTTATTTGTTTAGGTTGTTTCGCAACTCCTCGCCAGGTGATCCATTTACTTAGAATCTTGGCAGGGGTTCCAGAACATTCGTAAGCCATTGTTCCCTTGAGACACAACTGAATGGAAAGGGCACTAATCTATGGACAGTGACTTGCGAAGTCCCTAGGTCAACTATAATCTACAGAAGTAATACATTTTCCAAGTAACTCTTGCTGATCTCTTAAGGGAAGTGAAAACTAAAATCTATGTAGTAACTTTTTCAATTTAAACTTACTCTGTTTTTATTATATATTTTTGCTTCATTTGTGTTCTGTATTTAAATCAGTATAATCTTTTATATTACGTTGATCGTTCTAAAAAGTTAATCAAACCAAGAAGAAAGCTACAAGAATATATATTTTTACTAAATTGTTTTAAAAGTAATTTTAGAGCATTTGCCTAAATCAAACCGCAAGGGAACGGAAAGCACATGGGATGAGGTTCTGTTTTTAAAATCAATTTAGTTTCCTTATTATAGGGAAATTAGATGTCGATGAGTAGGTACTCAATGTACAGAAGTATTAATACTTAGGCAATTATTTTGGAGTTAAATATATTATGTAGGGTTTTAAGAAGGTTTATATCTGAAGGTTTATTTAATCTATATCCTTTTTTTTTTCTTTGAGGTTAATTTATTTATTTTATTTACACTTCAGTATACAGTACAGACTTTGTACAGTAAATGAAAAAAAAAAACCAGTGTGTTGAGTAAGTACTACTAGGCGGTCTTATCGCTGACGAGCGATTTCTTACAGACAACCATGTTTATGGAAACAACATAAAAAAGGTTGTATCTTATTATTTAGTTGTTTACGGTTGTCACCATTTTAGAAGAATTTTAAATCATAAGAAAATGCATAAGTAACGTTTAGTAATATAAAGTAATCAATAAATAAATAAAGATGTAAAATTGCCAGTCCGAAACTAATTATTAAATTCGTAAGTAAATACGGTTTATTTGCTTTTTATTATTTAAGATTAGATACTCACAAAGTTTTATATAGCAAAGTGATATAATAATAAGTAACTTCCGCTTGGTGGTAGGATCCCTTCTGGGTCCGCCTGGCTAGCGACCACCCTTTATATAAAGTCTGCCGCCAAATGTTACCGCTCCGGCGGTAATGTGTTCCGGCAATATTGTATAAAGAGCCAGTTCCTTCCTAAACCCGTGTGCTTTCATCTTCGACCTCATCGTCACTTACCATCAGGTGCGATTGAGGTCAAATGCGGGTTTAGTGGATTATAAAAAAAAAAAAAAAACTTTAAAAAGTGCTTATTCCTTAAATTTCTTAGTATAAACATAACAAAAATAATGGGCATGGTTCATAAACGAGCTTTGCTAATTGCAATAAGCACAGAAAAAGGTTTACGTTCTTATTTTATATCCGGCTATTTAACGCTGTACATTAAATTATATTCAGGGCACACGTGTAAAGCAAACACATTAACAATTAACGCTAAATACTGCCATGCCCTAATGGCTGGTTTCAACGGAGAACCGGCCTTTCGACCGAAAACATTCCCCATTAGAGAATTTATGGCCTGTGTTCCGGCAGATACCTAGAAACAACAGAGGTTTTTAAATGGAACGAGTACTTTTACAGATTTGAAATGTAGTCACACGACAACGACCGATTCGATTAGGCATCCTCTAAAATCTGAATTAAGTTTGTTTCATTTAAAGTTTGTGTTAGCAAAGGGTGAGTTTTAAGTAGGCTTACAATTACAATTATGGAAAAGAATAGGAATTTAAAATAATCAATGAATGCAGAGCATTAAAAAAACCGACTTCACGTCAAGTCTTTGGCTGAAGTATAAGGTCGTCAATGTACATATTCCGCGTATTCATACATATAATTTATTAAAAATTAAAACAAATTCATGATAATATAATCAATCGGTTTCGATGAAATTTATATGGGAACATCCCTGAAGTATCTTCTATATATACTAATATATAAATCTGAAGAGTTTGTTTGTTTGAACGCGCTAATCTCAGAAACTACAAGTGGGATTTAAAAAATTCTTTTTGCATTTGATAGCCCAACTCTTGAGGAAGGTTATAGGCTATATTTTATCCCGAAATTCTCACGGGATCAAAAGTTACGCGGGTAAAACCGCGCGCGGTGGCTAGTTGTATGATATAAGAATATTCAAAATCAATTCATAATTGTCCAAAAAATCGTGTAACAAAAACACAAAAAACATACACACGAATTGAGAACCTCCTTCCTTTGGAAGTCGGTTGAAAAAAGCAGAGTGTTTTCAATATTAGTAGGCAAAAAGTCAAGCGCATAGGTCCTACTTAGTAAAAGGTAAATAAAATGAACAAATAATGTTAGAACGAATCACCTTCCCCGAATTTCCCAAAACCTACTTCTCGAAACGCAGAAAACGTTCACAAGACTTCTCAAATCTGCGATTCTCGACGATTTCAGTCTCCGAGTAGTTAAGTATCGTAGTGCAAATTCATAAAGGCTCGTACACGGGCACGCGTCACTGACGTTTTGTGATCTCGTCGTCGACACCAGCAGCTCGCTACGTGCCGTGCGAGATCGCCAATACAAATTTTGCTACGATTTCCAAGTTGCTCGAGCAATTATTGAATATTATATACTTTAGATAGATACCTAACAGCTTAAATACCTTATTTAGCACGTAAAAATTAGCACTGCAAGTACATCTTCTGTAGTACCTGCCAAAATAATGAACGATTGCAGAGCATTAAAAAACCGAGTTCATGTCAAAACTTTGGCTGAAGTATAAGGTCGTCAAGGTAAACGATATCCGAATTTTTCATGAAGTACTCAATCGATTTCGATAATTACATGGGACCAAATGGGTATCCTCTATCATATGAAACAAGAATCATCAAAATCGGTTCACCCAGTTAAAAATTATGGAGTAACAAACATACAAAATAACATCCAGACGAATTGAGTGCAACAATGTGCAATACCTACTTCATTCTCGTACACAACAAATGCTTAGCATAGAATTTTCTAATATGATATGTACTCCGGACAATGGATTTCGTGGAGCTACGTATATTGAATTGCCTCAACACTGTGAATGAAGAAAAATTGTTCCCAAAAAGAATAGTTATTCGCTCATGTGTGTATGTCTCTCTGGTCCATATTTATGTGTAAGAACATCAACTTAACATCCTTACCTTTAAATTCATGTAAACTGATAGCAGATGCTCCTATAGTTGCCTATTTCAGATCTCGCATCTTGCGATTCAATGCCGTGTGTACGAACCGTGAACTACAGGATAGGCACTTACGACTTAAATATACAACACTATCTCTAGTACTCGGATCTGTTCGGGTGCAGTTGTTGCATTTGCAGATAAAAACTGCGCTAGCTTGGCTTGTAGGTAATGTGTCGTGATTTTTATTACAAACTTTCATATTTATTTGTCCGATCTTTTTGGAGGTAAATATTTAAAAAAAGTAGCCTAAAAACGAAATTTGTAAAAAAATATCATTTGAATCGGTTAGCGGTTTAGACTAACCTATATAAACTGTTTTTTTCGGTTCAAGATTTGCGTAGCCTGATGTATCGAGGGTCTAGTTGTTAAATTGGTTTCAACCACTCACTTGCTGTTAAATACACTGTCAGTTACTATTAACTAAACGACTTAAATTGAGATCTATGATAGGTATGTAAATACCACATTCCAGGCCGGCATAATATGATTAAAGTTAAACTTGACAAATTATAAATAAATATTTTTGAAATATATAGTTAAAAAAACATAAATTACCATTAAAAATAACTGAAAAATACACTTATAATATAGCACTGACAGTGACTTCTTCTTAAAGGACGACGTATAATTTCGGTACTCACCTTCAATAGCCATTTAAGATATGCCGTTGGATAGGTCTGAGTACCTAACCTGAATCAAGCACATCAGTTCATTATCAGTTTGGTCTTATTCCATTCTCATGGGCCAGTCTACATGTAAACAAAGGACATGAGCTTTGGAAGCAGAAAGATTTAGGTCCGTATTTGTGACGCCTGTGTCCCGTATGGGGTAGGCAGAACACCAGAGATAATAAACCATCTCATGTCACGTTTGACAAATTTGGAGGCATTATAATAGTGGGGAGAGACTATAGCAGTGACAGGGGGTCAGCCTATCGCCCACCAAAAAGCCTCCCATAACACCTTAATAATATAAAATGGGTAGAAGGCCCGCCTTATTTTTACTATAAAGAATTCTTCAACGTTGATCAAGACTCAAGCATAGATTCGCTGTCAATTCCTCATAGAGACCTGTCCTAAATTCTATACTTAAGTAGTGTTAAAGTGTGAGTAAGCACTAAGCTCTCATAATGCGAGTCAAATAAAACTACAATGGGCTCGATTTGACATTACATTCGCATTACATTCGCAATTTGATTAGACAGACTTAAACGAGACTTAAAAGTGACCAATGTCTAATTAAGCCCCGTGATATGTGGATAAACTACACGCGCTGATTACTTTTTAATTAATTAATGCACATAGAGACAGTTAAGTTATTCCACTTGAACACGTGATTTTACGGTTAATTTCGATTAGCTTACTGCATTACTGCATTCGTTATGAAATCAGTTAAATACTAAACAAGTACCTTATTAGGTTATTAAAGTTTTTATGAAAATTTCTACATACATAACTTCAGGCCTGTATCCCATAAATAAGGGGTAGGCAGAACACACGTTTGAAAAATTTAAAGGTATTATAATGACGGAGAGAAACTATTGCAGTGACAGGAGGTCAGCGTATCGCTCGCAAAAAACCAATAAAACCTCCGTTTCTTAACTGACTTTTGCAATATGCCCGGGAAGAGAATCAGCCGGCACGTTCTATGTCCAGTCCAGCATGGAAGAATTTAAACCCAAATTGTTGATTTGACCATTTATTCAAGCGAAAATCATGACAAGATTTGGGCAAATACCTAGATATGAAACGTAACGAAAAAGCAACATTTTCGCAAGTTTGAAGCAAAATTGTGGATTTGGCGAATTTGAATTATTTTAAGAAACGTTCTGCACTTAAATTTTGCTTAAGATTAATTTGGAATCTTTTAATAACACGTAAACAATAAAAACAAAACTGCACGTGTTAGCAAAGGTATTGAAAATGTATAATACATTTGTAAATGTTCCATATATCGTTTATTCATTTAACTCGGTTTAAATCATATTTTACCTTGCAATAATTATTTTTGTCCGCCGACAGCATAAAATATGTAAATACAAACTGAATTCTCATATTGCTTCTTGTCAAGTTTTCCAAGCGGTTTAATTTCCGTTCGATAAATTTGTTGCTGAAATATTGGATATCTGATAACATTCTAGAGTTTTCGTGTTTACCAATATAGGTACTGCTATTATTGCGGATTCAGGTATTATCGAATATATCAGATTATTAGTTTATATTTTCAACCATATGTTTGTTTTTGTTACAGGATATTTCGGACACTTATGATTATGATATTTTTCATATGATAGAAGATACTACATAGTTGGTCTCATATAAATTTCATCGAAATCGGTTGAGTACTTCATTGAAATTTTCAAAGTTTTGAAAAAATATGTATGATTTCGGAGAATGTTTACGTTGATGACATTATAACTCAGCCAAAGTTTTGACGTGAAGTCGGTTTTTTATTGCTCTGCATTTTTTGATTTTTTTATATATATAATATTAATTTAAGAATAATAATATTAATTTAAGAATATGTTACCACATATTTAGTTTATCCTATTACCTTTTCTCTATTTCGTGATGCTATTTATATTATAAATGGATGTGCTTATGGATGTCTTTTACTTAGCACTAGCGGTTGGCGGTCTAACGGCTTAACACGGTTACTTTGCGGTTAACTGCCATAGCGGTCAAGACGCGACGTGGACAACAGCTCTCAACTCAACCGCCGCGGTTGAAATTTGTGGCGGTTAAGTGCGTACAATTACAGGCGGTTGCATATGAAAAGCGGTTGAAAGAGCGGTAAGCCGCCCCTGCGGTTAACCGCTAGTGCGTAGGAGCGCTCAATCATGGCCGAACGGTTAAACGGATCTTGATAAAATTTTACATAGAAATAGTGTATAATATAATATAATCTGGAATAGCACACAGGAATAGCTAAATTTTACTTTGAAAAAATAATTGATGGTTCATACAGGATAGATTTGTTTTACGCTTTGACACTAGATGGCGATAGCATATGAAATCGTGCAATAAACTTGACCATTACGTGCAATTATTTGCTCTTCAGACCGATAGTTCTTATATTCCCTTATCAGAACTTCGAAGTGAACGAAATTGCGTGCGTGAACCCTCTTGTATACGCATAATAATATATTTACAGATCTAGTCAAACCTCACTAAAACTAGATCCAGCTACACAAAAAGCGGGTTTAGGTATGATGTAACATTAAGGATATACAATACCCCTTGAAATCCTTTTTTTAACCCAAAACCATTCGTCTTTTTAGGTTTGGTACGTGTGGAATGAAAACTTTTCTTCCGTATTTTTTACACTCAAGTTATTCCACCTCTTTTACTTAATTTTTTGTTTGAAATGCTACGTAGTTTGCGGTGCACTTTTTGAGTTGTGGTTGCAGGCTTCAGCAACGTGTTTTTGCTATTCTTACAATATTTTTGGTTCAACTAAATGTGCTTCTAAGCAAAGTAAAATCATTTTTATGGCCTTAACGAGAGTTATTTTATAATAGGTAGGCAATTATAGATTTTAAAGAATAATAGGCTTACGCATAAATACTGCCGAATCAATCAATAAAATTGTATAATACCGTTCCAAAAAAATACCGACTCGAAGGAACAAAGAAATATTTAAAAGATGGATGTTAGGAAGTATCAGCGTCAAAATGATCCATGTCTATTGTAGTTATTCGTTCAATCCTTGAAAAAGGTTTCGACCAAATGGCGGTCATAATCGTCATGGTTGCTGAACAGACTGGTACGCATCGTCGCATGTGGAGTTTCTAAGCTTATAGGCCCACACACACTTTTTTAAATGGAGTTATCTCAAGGTTTTTAATACCTCCTACGTTGTATATAAAATTTGCCAGGATTTGTGCCAAGCTATTTCGTCGTCTTGAATATTCTACATCTTTCAACCACCACTTGTACAGATTAGTGAGTAAAGACTTTACGCCTAGTAGTCTAAAAACACAAAACACATAGTTTAGGTATAGAAAAGTCATTTTACAGTCTAAAGCCTATTCACTGTATTTCGGTTCGCTTCAAAGTCTTCTCTTTATTGGGAGTCTTATATTAATGGTTGGTAAATTGACAATTTTAACTTTTAATAGGCTAGGAAATAAGTTCCAAATTTCATGAGTAGTAACTATTCAATGGTAATTATTATTTATGAAATTAATTAACGGAATGTTCCGCGGACCAGCATTCAATTTGTTGGATACAGACGTTTCTATTATAATCTATACTTATAATAAATCTGTAGAGAGGTCAATTCTGTACATGAAATATTTTTTCAAAATAACTATCAGGGGGTGATTAGTGATCGATACTGATGCCAAAAATGCAATCAGTAAATTTTTTGTCTGTCTGTCTGTCTGTATGTTCCTTATAGAAACAAAAACTACACGACGGATTTTAACGAAACGTGGTAAAATTATTCTTCATACTCCTGGGCAGGTTATAGTATACTTATTATCACGCTACAATCAATAAGAGCAGAGCAGTGAAGGGAAATGTTGAAAAAGCGGGAGAAATTACTTAATTTTTTAAGCTTCCGTCGCGTGTGCAGCCTTAATGGTTAAAGCTACATAGAAATCATGTATCACAGAAATATTTTTCATAAAATTATATAAAAATATCCCACAACAGTATATGTCTATATTTTATGGTTGACTCAGAATAACATGTGTAAATCCCGATAGCTTAGCAGTTCGGAGCTTTCTGATTATATTTGTTTACTCTTACGATTATAATACTCTCACTCATCCCTAATAAAAAAAAATAACATTATTAATACCTATTCAATAAAAAAAGAATCATAGAAATCGGTATAGAAACACCAAACTTATACATGAAATACGCTAATAATAACCCATCGCGCGTGAATACTGAATGATAGGTATAAGGATTATTTTTGCGTAACGGTTGCCGCGCTCGACGCGGCTCGCGGCGCGGTAGGGTATAAAAAGGCGGGAGGCGAGCGCAAGCTTTTGCGCGATTTAATATAGGTAGGTACAGAAGGAACAAGCGTTACCTACATTAGGTACCTGTCAAACCACAACCAATTTTAACTTATTATCGAGGGCATAGTTCAAATTCAAGTAAAAAAATTTGACAGATTTGTAACGCTTGATGTACTGCCTTCTGTACATACAGAGATAAAATGGAAATCAAGGTTTTGTTAGTTCATGATCGTTTCTGCCTCTTGGAAGTCAGAAACCGTAGATTTCTTCGGAATAAAAAGAAACGTATGTGTTAACTACTATACCAAATTACATTAATATTGGCTTAGCCGTGAAAAGCAGCCATACATAATTTATATTTTACATTTTAACTCGACGTTTCGGTGTCTTTGCAGACCCCGTGGTCACGAGCGACTGTTAAAAGTTTTATTTAATAGTCATACATAATAGTTATCGCGAAAACTTAAGACAATATTAAAATTTAAAGCACTTTGGCACCCGATTTGTTTATAACGCTATATGCCTTTGTAATGTACCTAATAGATAGTTACCTACCTATGTTTGTGGTTAGGAGTTATACATACGAGTATTATATGGACGAAGATTCTTCATTTTTGTTTTTGTTATTAAAGATAGTTAGGACCTTGGAGAAGAAAATAACCTACTCGAAAAACTAATTCAATACAGACGAAGTCGCGGGCATCATCTATGTAATATACCTACCTACCTACACTTTTTCACAAAACCTAGGTGAAACAGCGGATCACTGCTTTGTTGTTACAGTTTTTGAAGTAATTCTGTCAGTTTATCTATCAGTAACGCTTTCACAGCTAAACTACTTAGTCGATTTTGACGAAATTTAGAATAAGGTAAGTTTTAACTTCAAGGAGGATATAATAATAGTATTTATCCAACTCTAATAAACGGTATCCACGCGGACGAAGTCGCGGGTCACAGCTAGTAGATAATATAAATAGACTATTCGATAATACTAATATCGACTTTCGTTTTTGTTACTTTTCATAAAAGGAAAGTAAATGTAGGAATATAGAAAATGTAGGATCATAGGATCTGTTCAAAGTAGTTCAAACATTTTCAATATAATTCTGATTCCATAATTTCAATCTATGATTACTTACTTTCTTCAATGTGTAACAAAATGGAGAGATAAAACTTGAGGATTAGCTTCTATACGATACGTAGAATATACAGTTAAAGAATGAGCATGTATAGACTTTCATACAAATTATTTAATTATTATTAATTATTTTACAACAAAATATTTTGACAACCCCAGTCAACCTAACAAGCTAAAACAAGACTTGTGCCGCAGTCAGTGACCTTATGACCTTTCCCGCACCGGCTGAACATTGTAGTAACTGTCTTAGTTACCCATTACTTTATTTTTACGCCATCTGTTATCAAATAGATTTCTTCAAAAGCTAACAGCTGTTTTTAAGGTAAAGACTTAGATAATTTGATCTAAACTTTGAACTTCGGTTTTCGGCCGAACCATAACGATAACAAATATATGTTACTCTTACTTATAAACTACATCACCAAACAAACTATCCCCTTAAGTATTATCTCTTCATTATGTTACACGTTGTGTAGAGAGAACGAACATATTGTGTTTCCATAATTAAAATTATTTGGTAACAATTTATACTCCTTGTTCTTTTATAAATCTTAGAATTACTTAATGTAGACACTGGTAGAACGTTTTAAATAGAATTAATTTTGTGTATTCTACGTTCTAAATAATTTTACACAATTGGCTTAATTCTCAGAAAAATGATTCAAAAATTATGAAATAAATTTATATTAGGCAATTTGATGAAGAAACAAACAATTATGATTAAAAAAAACTTATATTTTATATACTTAGCCAATATAATTCTGGAGCTAGTTCTCAATGGTAATACAGTATATTTTTACAACGGTCCCCAATTCTTTTACTCTGTATTTTTCTTCCAGCCTTATCTGATTTAGGGCTTTTTTCGTCACAAAAAATATACGATTTCGTTCTCCCGATTAAAATTTGAATATTGTGATCTTAATCTTATTCCGGCATGACGATTTGATTTGCTTTAGTTAATTAAATTATTTTCCAGTAACTTTTTATGAGGTATTTTTACTTATATTGTTTTTTGAATGTTAGTCCGAGATCATACCTACATGTATATGTTTTACCCAGTCCTTGATAAGATCTTGTTTACCTAAAAAAAATGGTAACAAACTCCTTTTATATCCCAAGTGGATATTCATTAAAGTTTTGAGGTAGTGTAGGATAAGACATATGAAAGACTTTAATATCTCATTAATCAAAATTAAAACATTTGATGGATGATGTCATCATTAATTTGTGTCCCATAGCAAAAACCGACAGACATTTTTAGTGCTTTGCTATGGGATTTTACTTATCGAAGTTGTTAAAGCACTAAGGTAATTAATAAAGAAAATTATTAATTTTCTGTGTTATGAATTTTTTTATTATTTCAGCTTTTCAAATTATAACAATTTAAATATCTTACTCATCAGCTAAGAGTAATATTTACGATTCTTATATAATTGCAATTGTTACGAATATAAAAATAAATGAGAGATTTTTTTTTTTTTTTTTTAATCTTTATTTAGAAAGCTATACACCTATAAGGTTAAGACAGCTTTTTTAAAAAAATTGACAATAGAACAAAATTAGGTAGACATCATTTGTTTCCTTAACTCTAGCGATTGTATATAAAAATAAATAACGCGTTGGCTATTCTCATTCGTGAATTTGGAACTAAATATACAGTGAAACATAAACATAATATCTTGTTTATGACATTGTGTGAGATTCAAGTACTTCTTTTTTATCAAACAACACATGAAACTAGGGCAAAATCTATCTTATTAGGTAGACATCCGAACCCCAGGCAGTTTAGCTCAGACGCTCAATTTCTCAAACGACACAGGAATCGATCACAGTATCTACTTTTGAAGCCGAAGGCAAGCATTCAAATATTGCGTTATTCTTTGACCTTCTTTTAAGGAGCGAAAAAACTAATGAGAATATTTTTTGTTACTGAACACGCGATACGTCAGCCTTAGGCGTGGAATTGTTATCAAAACCTAAACCATTAAAATAAAAAAAAATCTTTAAGATTATCTTATATATAAAATTCTCGTGTCACAGTTTTCGTTGCCATACTCCTCCGAAACGGCTTGACCGATTTTGATGAAATTTTTTGTGCTTATCCGGTATCTATGAGAATCGGCCAACATCTATTTTTTTTTATATGGCAAAACAACGTTTGCCGGGTCAGCTAGTCTTATGTACAAAATTTTCGTGTCACAGTTTTCGTTGCCATACTCCTCCGAAACGGCTTGACCGATTTTGATGAAATTTTTTGTGCTTATCCGGTAGGTATCTATGAGAATCGGCCAACATCTATTTTTTTTATTTTTTTATTTTTATGGCAAAACAACGTTTGCCGGGTCAGCTAGTAAGTGTCTATTATTATACTATTCAAAGCAGATTTCAATCTACTTCACGAATAGATTAGCTGCATACTTAATCATGCTTGAATATGAATACATACTTATCAAAGGATTTAAAACATAACGTCAAAACTATATTTTTAAACTTTATTTCAAATTAAATGTTTGAAAAGTCTTCCTTTTGCTTGTATGAAAAGATCTGGCGATATCACGTGCAAATAATCCAGAGTAGACAAAATCCATGACTTCTGCTTTTCACGTAACTGATCTAAATTAGATATGGGATTTAAGTACAAATTCCCTTTTATGGATCCCCACTAAAACAAATCGATTGGAAACAAATTAAGTTTGGTTTCAAGTACTTTCTTTCTTAAGACGATGTCATGCTTGCATGCAAGCAGAAGGAAGACATTTCAAACATTTAATATTTGAAGAACATTGGGTGCTTTTTACCCGCTTTTTTTAAAGTCGCGAATATAAACCAAAGCATTAAATCATAGTGTTTCCAATCACATTTAATATATCGTAGTTATTTTAATTCATAACAACAGGAAAATGGAAATAATTAGTAAAATTAAACTCATATTTTAATTTGAATATTTTTCCTAATTACTAAATATGACGGCTCAGGATGTTAAAATGTTAAAGCCAACCTGACTAAATCTGACAAGTTGACGTGCATGTTTCGTTCTCGATCATTGTCGTAAAACTTGGTTATGTTACGCTTGCGCAGGTAGCTAGCTATATCGTAGTGCAGGCTTATGACAGTTTTAGTCGTTATTTAGTTTTGTTGTCACTGTCAAAATTGTCAACCAGTTGACTTCCAACAGATCAATCAGCAACGGTCAGTCGCTCGCTGTTTGTTTCTTGTGTTTAGTTGTAGTGTGCCCGATTATATCAATATCGATTTATATATCGATTATATAAGATCTTAATAATCCATTTTAGAGCTTTAGAGTTTTAGAGCCCAAAAAAAATGTATAAGGGCAATGTTAGGCAAGGAGCCGCAAGAACCATGCAAACCTCTCTTTAAACAATTAAATATATTGACACTACCTTGCTTGTACATATTAGAAGCAGCTATTTTTGTTAAAAGTAACCCTCATTACTTTATTAAGGCTAAAGAAACTCAAGCAAGAGCAACACGTCATGCAGAAAGACTTGTTTATAAAGACATACCTAGACTGCAACTATATCACAGGCAAAGTTACGCAATGTGTGTGAAAATATTTAACGCTTTACCTAGAACATTTAAGTCATTGCCTAAAAGTCAGTTTAAACATAATTTATCAAATTGGTTGAAGGAAAAGTGCTTTTACTCAATCGATGAATTATTTAAATGTAAATAGTAAGATCTTATCAGTCAAATAGATATTTAAATATATTGTAATGGTGGTGGGTTACATATAAATAATGATAAATAATATATTATAATACATAACTAAAAATTTGGTGAATGAGTGTTAGATATTAAGTATAATAATATTGCATGAAGCAATAAATATATTTGAATTTGAATTTGACATTTGATAGTTATCTACGAGTTACAGGGACTAACTTAGATGATGCCTCAATTGTGTAAGTGTTGTGTTCCAACTTGCAATTTGGATACTGAGTCATCGCAGATTATGACAATGTGGTTGTCTTTCATAATTCTTGTGAATATTGAACTAAGTGGGTTTTCGACGAAACTACTTTAGATTTGGATGCGGTGAAATAATAGTAAAGAGAAAAAAAAAGTCATAAAACCCATACCGAAATGAAAACAAACTAAATATTTTAAAGAAAAAGTATACTATTGTAAACTAGATTTAATTGCCTATTCACCAGACCTAATTTTATTTAAGTTTGCCGTAGGTAAGTGTATCTACAAAGATGCCCAATGTCTTTTAAAATCTAAGTTTTGACGTTTTGTTTTCTTTGCACAAAAGATAACTATGAAATCATTATTACATCATTGTGTGATCAGTTTTAAATGTGCAAAACTTAAATGGTCTCTTAACTTGACTAATCTTCTTAATAATAAGAACGTACTTTTGTAAAATTAGCTATTTATTTATATATTCATTCTATTGCCAATAAAAATTACATGACAAGACAAAAGAAAATAAAAACACAAATTTTGGACAATGTGGGCGGCCTTATCGCTCTAAGTGATTTCGTTCAGGTTACCCGATATAGTCGAAACTACGAAAGAAGTCATTGGAGGCAATAATTTATCTTTCACATTGACCGTAAGATCATTGAACTCTTATAATACCCTTATAATAAGATAACTAGTTTTTAAAATTTTGCATGGTTTCCATTAAATTGTTATTTTTTTCTTTACTTTAGAAGTAATCTTACAAGTTTAATACCATTTTAAAACTCTGAAAAAATGAGCAAATTTTTGAAGGAACATTTTTTTTCAGTACACAGGTTAATGTTCAAGAAATCTTATCTTCAAATTTTGGTTCAGATAAACAAAGCTTTTTCTTCTAAGCTAAGGCAGATGAAACTACTTTTTGTTGGAACAAATCTGAAATGTGTATAGGGTGTCCATTTTTTTGTATTTTTTAAATACCCATAACCTCAAAAAAACTCGGCAAAATTTTTTTTTTTAATTTTCTTGTAGCTGTCATTACTTGTAGTATCTCCTGTTTCCGGTATATTGTCAACTTTTGGGACACCCTGTATAATAATACAGCCTACAATAGCAACAGAAACCAAAATAAAAATACCCGTAGACAACGTTAAACTAAAATATTTATAAGCTTATAATCCAGGTCGCTTCCGTTAGTGTCGGCTAATATTTTTCACAGAAAACTTTCATATCTCAAAACCTAGTCTGCGTTTAGTTGTTTCGCAGAAAACCACAATCGCACAATAAATTCGTGCATTTATTCATGACTGCAAGCTAGCCACTTCCCTGCACTGTTCGCTTTTGCTTAACAAATACGACCGGGGCAAGAAAAAAATGGTTTATTCCACTTAGTTCTATTTCCTTATTTTCCGTGGATTTCTGGAAATTGAGAATATTAAATCTTATTATACTGAGTAGTTCTATGTCTTGGATGTAGGTATAATGCCGTTTTCTTAATGTTTTAGAGATAGTTTTGTTCAATGAATCGCATTGTTTTAAGTTTTCGCTTGTAGGTATGCATGTTATATAAACAAAGTGACTGGTGGGTCACTTTTGAAATTCAACGACGTGATATTTTGAGATCATACGCGAAGAGAAAATATGCAGTATAAAATAAATATTAAATATTTACTGAGTAAATGTAACCGAAAGTTGAAGAATTGATTACGCAAGTCATGGTTACACTAGCGTTGGCAGCAATCCGCGTACCAGGTCACGTGCCGCAATTGACTCGAGGCGTAAGTAAAGTAAATAGTAACAAAACTTTATTTATACTTAGGGAATTCTGGCAAAAAGTTAAGTTCCTACTTTTATTACAAATAATCAGGAGATCGGAAAGATACAAGGTGTTTAAAAATAAACTAACAAAAAACTAAATCATATTCTTGTGGCAAAGCTATTGCTTATATTGACCTGAATTTTGTCGCGTGGCATGATAAATGAATGATACACAAAATATGTCGTTTCATGCCTTTCGCTTGTATCAGCGTTTTTATTATTTCTTGGTTTTTATTTCAATCGTCATCAAAAAATTGCATTAAACCGTCCAGTTTGCTGAAGAACTCTACAGAACATAACTGCAGGCTTATGCAAACTGCAACAATCCACGACAGGTACAATGTGAGTTCAATTGCAGCATTAAGCTTGATCCCCGCAGATTTTAGCTTACATTTATACTAACGTGCCGTAAATATCAAATATTGCATGTTATACGACGAAAGTAAATATCAGTTTACATATTAAAACAAAGTCAACGAAGACGTCTTAAAATTTGAAGACTGACGAAATATATTTATCTGATGTAGATAGCTTATAAAGAAATACACCTATGTGTTTGTTTTTCAAGAATCCTGATACTAAATAAACTATGTTTAGCCGGATTTTATCGTATTAAACAATATTTTAAATTTAAAGTTAAATGTGGCTGACAGAAACAAAAGTAATCTTTCATTATCTCCATCTATTTGCCAGTCTACGAGCGTAGTGTAAAAGATTTTTGGTTTCTCTCATCTTTAATTGGATATGTATTATTCCTGTGAAGTAAGTTACATTTGCTTTTGATATCTATTTATAAGGATTTATTTGATATTACTTCTAAGGTTCAAAGTTTGAATTTAAATACTTAATTAGTGTTTAGATTTGTATCTAATAAAGATTATGAGGCAAAGCATAGTAAAAAAATTCCACGATTTCAACATCACTAGTTGTTTTTTTGACAAAAATTTGTTCAATAAAATAAAATATGAATTACCCTGACTGACGTTATATATCTAAGCTGAAAGCACGATTCAGTCAATCTTATTTTCAAATATTAGAGATGTATCATAAAAATGAACATTTGTTAAAAAAACAAAGTCAAAAATATTGCGTTAAATAACTCAATTATGCAAAAAAAAAATTTGAATCAGTAAAAAGTAAAAAGGCGCATCTTGTGGTACCTATTTTTTTTTATTCCTATGAGAATCCTGTCAAACCCACTGTGAAATAAGACAGATCTTTAGTATTATGGAAGTATTACTAAAATTAAAAACCGCTTCCGGTCTTTACTACGTCGTAAAAACGCATCTACGTACATGTATCTTATTCTTCTAGAAAACAAACATTAACTTGATCATATAATGAAAAACCGTTTCAGCACGACACTAAGAAAAAAAGTCGGTTTTGGGAAGATACATTTCTTCATCTTAGTATGCAGAAAAATTGTCAGGCGCTTGAGGTAGTCGCGTTTTTTTACTTAGTAAAGATGTTTGGGTGGAGGGGAGAGGGGGTCGCTGCCGTGAGTCTTATCTTTACATATTGTAGCAATAACTCTTTAAATGGGCTCATTTCAGTGGACTCCATTATTTCTCTTACTGTGATTTGTATAGTGAACTGAATTTGAACTTGGCTTGTACTGAACAACATGATCATAGCTGTGGAGCCATGTCATGGAGAGTTTAGAGATATAGAGTATGTGGATTCCAATAGCTTTGCTCTCTCAAACAGGGAATTAGCCTAGATTTCCACAATACCAGTTACCCCATGAGAGTAACAAGAGAAAAAATAACAATATCCAAAAAAATAAGCCAAGTAAAAGTTTATAGCAACCCTGGGTGAAGAGAGCGGTTCAAAATACAAATTGCACGATCAGATTAGTTTATCTTCTTCTCTCGTTGGAATTTGATAAATATCCGGTAGAAAACCCTATTTCTCATGCAAAGATTTTAACACCGAAAAGTTAGCATCTTAAAGGCAGGAATACTTTGTAAGTATTCTCTAGAGGATTAAAAATTAGGTTTTTGATTTTGTATTTGCAATTTTTTCTCTTATTTTGCAAACAAATGCTAATTGTTTTACCTGGTTCGACCTGTCAGTTTACTGCACTAAATTATTTGCCAAGGTATAGTGTTTCTCTGCTGTCCGTCCACCATGTTGACCTGCTGTCAAATGAAATGGTCAACGGAAATTGGGTTGTACTCCGTTTGGATGGGCTAAGTGAGGACTGTTGCCAGGTTGAAGCCACAAACATCTGATAATATTGACGTTACAAACATGAATCACAGAAATTAACTAATTGGTGGAAATACGCGTACATTGAAAATTAGAATAATTCATTCGTATATTTTGTATTGTTCAAAAGAGCTGATAATTAGTCGTCTTAATGTTGCGTAGGTAGGGTATGAGTAGAATCTATTCTATACCTTTTCAACCTTTATCACATTTGCTTCACCGTTAAAAACAACATTATTTTGTATAAACACATACATACTTTATGATACCGCGCAAAACTGATAGTCAATAATAATTATTATGACAAAGTATTCACATTCGGAAACGTTTATCAAAAATCATTAGTTCCCTTTTTAAAAGCTTTTTTTTTGAGAATAACTTGCTGGGAATAACGCGAATATGTGTCGTCACTCTAAATTCAATGTGACGTCACTCTTGATTCAATTTGAACGCTGAGATGGGAAATACTTTCCTACTACATACTTAACTTATTGAAAAATAGTAATATTGGTAGTAATATGGACGGAATAGAAACAGGAATGGGATGGCGATTATAAAAATTATAGTGGGTCGGTTTTTTTGAAAGCGGTTAACTTTATCTGAAAAGAAATAATGACTTTGCTTTCATTTTGGTTTTATGTTTTTTTTATTACTTACTTTTTAGTTTTAGGCATTTGATTTTTTAATTTTTATTTATTTATTGATGAAATCTCGATGGTTCCATGTGGCTTTGCATGGTAGATTCCCCACTTACTTAAACAACTCAAAAACAATGAATTGCACTTTGATGGTATAAATATTTCTATCCTTCAAATTATAAATATTTATCTGTATTTGGAGACTCAACGCAGTAACCTCCTTAATAAAATCAAGTTGTATACTTAAGCTCAAAGTTCTTTGTTGCTGGTCAAGCATACTGGCTTTGAGTAGGGAGAAGTCATCATCAATAAAGTGAAAACTGTCACGAAAATCATCTGAAAACAATTTGTATAAAGGCTTAAATCCATAGTGTTTGAGCCGTCGGCCGATAATGTTTCAGCATTTAATACCGTCATGATTATCATTAAAAGATTGACTAGAACAATGAAGTCAAAAGAAGTCTTACGTACAGCACTAGTCACATGTCCAAATCTTGATCAGAAAATAGCAATAATACACATTGTTTTGAGAATTCTAGTCCGTGGGGTTGATGGGATCTTGTGAGGTAGCAGAAACGAGGTCCATGATGCGAGAAAAGTCGAAAATAAAAGGAACACTGAAAGAGCACACCTACTTGTTGCAAAATAAGAGAGTGAATATTTCATTGGCTTATTTGACTTTTGAAGTTTGATAGAAGGGACCCCGAACTAAAATAAAACAAAACTCACAAAAAGTTATAGTTGCTATAGACTATAATTCATTGCAAGATTATACAATTAATATTTTATTTCTTCTTTTACTTTATGTTAATGTAAAATTACTATTTATGAAAAGCTTTCTGTATTATCTTTAAAAAAACCACCAGTAAAACTTCTTTTGCGTTGAATCAGTAACCCCAACGTTGCGCAGCTATTGTAGGGAGACTCCTCACGTTTGGTTTCTTATTAATTGAGATTATTTTCAGTGGGAAATATTTTAGTTCTGATACTTTTTTTTAATAATCATTACCATAAATCATACAAATTATCGTGCATTCAATTCGTCCATTAAGTGCTGAAACAAATTGTAATTCCCTTAACGAATTTGTTATTACAGGTTTTCACTAAAACAAAACTGTAATACGATTAGGAAAGCGACTAAAACAACAACTTTGATCGATAGCCTCAGAATAGCTTTTGTAGAGATGGCGGCGAAAAATAAGTATGTATTTTAGGAACACAACTTGACGGAACTTTTCTGTCTATGAAAACTGATATTTAACTTACTCAAAGGATTCCATAAGTGAGTGATCCCATAAGTGTTTTTTTCTCTTTCTGTCACTGCATTAAGAAACACTTAAAATAAGAGAATTCAATGTCAAATCGGGCCCAAAATAAAAAAATATTCCCTTTACTATTACTTATTAGGAAGTTTTATAAATAATAAACATTTACTGTTGTTTTTGATTTTCTCCAATTGATGTATGCGTATTGAAATGCATATTCACACATGTGGATGATTTGCCAAACGAAATTGATTCATACTATAGAATTCAAACTGTTGACTATCCGTATGTCACAAACAATATGACTTGGGCTCTAAAATAAGTACAGTAATGTAGGATTTGTTTGTTTGTTGCTTTTCCAGAAACTGACAGTAGGATTTGAAAAAATCTTTTTACACTTGACAGCCCAGTGATTGATAAAGGTCACTCCCTAAGGTATCAATATCATCCAGACAAGTTTTCTAAATACTCATCTACGGTTATATTAAGAATAAACATTTTAAAACCAGCCTATTAATTCATTTCGCAACAGTTTTAATCGATTTAATTCAAAATTAACAAAATTCCAATGAACTCATCAATATAAGAAACCAATTGACGCGAGCACCGTTATAAACAATGGCCTATCTATATAGTAATAGGAATCTTATATCCAATTTGCAGAGAAGCAAGCGATTTAAATGGGTCGTTTAGTCTTTGAAACGATGGAAATGAAAATTTTCCAGGAAGCTCTGAAGTAAAAAGATTCTCGATTTGAAACGATTATAATCAAATGGAAGACCCGATTAAGCCATTTATATTGATCAAACAACGTTTTGTCTAACGCATATAAAATGAGATTAATCAAAATGTAATAACGAGGGAAGTTGTTGATATTTAATGAATTTGAAGCTTGTTTTCCACTGTTTAGGGATATATTTATTTATTTCCTGTTTGTAGACAATGCATAACTCAGTTATTTGGTCATTTCACACTAGCATACCTGTCGATACCGCCAGCTGCCTTTGTTCGCTTGCAATATATGAACACTAAAATGCTTATGCTTCACTTCAAAGCCACTATAAATAAGACCGGGGCTTGGTATTGACAAGTTTGACATGCCAACCTAGATACAGAGCACCAACTATTAGCTAGAAATGCAATGCACATATATCAATTATTACACAACTATTGGTTTTCAGTTATTTGACAAATCGATCGTTATCGAAGGTTCTCATTTAATGGAAGCACCTACTGTAATTGTACTTTTAACTGACTTATTCCTGTCATAAACTCGATTCACCGCATATTATTTGATAGCTTCACTTACCTACAGCGTGTCTAATAATATTTTCATTTTAACAACTATAAAAACTTCGATACGGTGCGGAACACTAAAATGGATCCCGACCACTCACAAATCCGCATATCTCTGAACATTTTCGGGCATTGAGAATAAAACATTTGGCATCTCCTCGCTACATTGTGCCTACCATAAAACCCGATATCAGTTCTCCAGAGAATTCCCGCCATTTTTTCATCCACACTGCTTTCTCCAGCAGTAATCCGGCCAGTTTTGTAGGCAAGTTATTTTCTATTTCTGAGGAAAAAGTTTATTGCCGCCTTGAAAGTGGCGCGGAAATTATATATATATCTGTGTTAGATATAAACTGGCTTCACGGTAGGAAGCTGAGATGCTCTACGATTTTTATTAGAAGATACGATCAAGATTAAGTAGAGATTTAAAAAGCAATAGCTACATATTAGAAATTAGATTGAACTTTATGACCCTTAGAGTGTAAATATGTTTTTATAAATATTTTTGAATAATAATTATTTGAAATTTCCATTACGCTGAAAATATTACAAAGACCAGTTTCGAAGATCAAATCGAAGATCGAACAATGACAGAGAGTTGTATTTCGGCAAAAGGGGAAGGATACTTATATAATTCCCCGAATGAAATAATTTCATAAATCAGAAACACGTTCCTTACTACCTTCTTTAGATCACCAACATCGTATTTAGACTCAAGACGTCCTATGCAAAGATGCCTGACCTAAAAATATACCTATAGTTAATCACTTTTATTCCGTTTGTTTTTTTAAATACTTTTTTTATTTAGCTAAGTAATATTCATTTATGTTGTATTAGTACCATCCACGCGCAAAAATTTCTTGATAAAATGAGTCTCTTGAATTGTAACAAAAAAACTTTAATCTTCATAATATTGGTGTAGACGAGTTTATGAGTGCGCTATCTTTTTCATTTTAGCATTGTAGTACATTTTTTGACAAGCTTAAGAGATAAATGTTCATTAACAGTTCATAACTGGCTGGACACGCCGTAAAAACTTTTATTCCTGCTTAGTATCAAAACTTGTTCTATAGCAAAAGTAAGAAGCTGGAGAATATAAATAAGCCTCCGTTAAAGTTCACAGTAAAACTATTGCGAAAGCTCTAGATCTAATAGAATTATAGAAAAATCTACTTCCGCAAAAGTGCTGCAAACTCCGGCCGAGTTCATTTCACAGCGTCTGATTTTCTTTATTTAGAAACATATCTCACATTTTTAAAATGGTTCTATAAAAACACAATGTTTTTTTATTTTATTTCATTATAGGCAATTTTTTTAATGATTGACAAAAGAAACATATAATCTATGCGTATATGAAAACTGAAACCGCTTTACTTTGCACATTGGAAGGGAATTATGTTATTAAATGACTGTAAATTTGTAGTTACTAAATTAAATACGCGAGGTCTTCCGAAAAGTACAAACTAGATTATGGTAAAAATAGATTACAATTATAACATTTTACAACATGCTTGAATAGTCACTCTCATTTAAGCATGCAAAATAATACGATTTTAAGCCGATTTTATCTCATTTAATTATGTTCAAGATTGTTCCTGAAAAGGCACCAAAACTTCGAGTTAAAATGTTAATTACTTTTAATTATAATTAAATTATTATGAACATCCCTTTTATTCTATATTAAATTTCGTGAAAACTTTTCAGCGATGTTATTTAATCGTACCACATTGTTTCCGCGAATCGCTTTTTATCCGGAAACGGCAATCAACATGGGATTTTGACATCGCTTTCCACAAAAGACGATATTAATTGTTTCGTATTTATTTTTAGTGGGAATTTTTTTATAAAAATTCGGTGAAGTTTTTCATATTGGCGATGAATTGAAATAAACTTCTATAGTAAAATAAATACGTTAATCTTTACAGGAGGACTTCTTTAATTTTTAGTCAATCATAGTTCATGAAGACTATGAAGTCATAAGTATATGTGAACTGTAATTTATATCTCAAGTTTGAAAACAACAACCAAATTGGAAAAAAAATTGATCTTAACAGTAAGTCCTAGATTTTGAAAATGAAACTTATACCCAGCGCTAAAACAGCAGTGTTTTTAAAGTTTGTACACCTAATGAACCACATACAGAATACATCGGGTAAAATCTTCCTGAAAACTTACGTCTTCTATATGTATAATTACTAAATTTATATATGCGAGTTTAATTACTTTACTAGTCTCTTATATAATGTCATAAAAAAAATAACATGACAATGCAGATAATGTTATCTTATTATTTATTTCCACAATAGTTGTTTACGTATAATTATAGCCATTTAAGCCGAACTACACTGTTCCGGCCAACCATTCACCCTCTTCAAAACTAACTTTGATGTTGAACCCTTGTCTCACAAAATGCTAGATTAAATTTCTTCAAGATAACTGATTGTGGCAGAAATACGACAATATAAACTTTCTTAATCAGTTTTTTGGACACTTTGAGATATGAGAATGGCGATCATAACAGAATTTATGACTGAAAATGGACAGCTGGAATTTATTTTTATTATTCAGCGCTTTCCTTGCCAACATTCCCGTTTTATTATAGCATAGTTTTTAAATGAATTTAGTTTAATATATCAAGTAGTTAAATTTAGGTATATTTATTGATTTATAAGACTAAATGTATACTTATTGATTTATATGTGACGTTTAGAGGTTGACTCAAACCTCTAAGCGTTTTCGTGGTTTGAGGCAAAGACATGCTGTTGGGTCAAAATTTAGCTCGCTTTCTTATTTTAACACGTTCCTTAAATTAAAAAGTTTTTTTAGCGTTTTACTTGTGTCCGACATCCGCAAAAAGTAGAGAAATCGCCTTAAAAATCGGTTTAGAAGTGTACCGAACGAAATAATCGAGAAAAACAAACTCGAATAATGGTAGAAACACTCATTGAAAGAACAAACACAAGACAGCTATTCGTACGTGTTATTGTCTTGTTAGCTAAGACTATTAGACCCAACACGCGGCCATGTTGGAATTATATTCAATTGAAATTATTTGAATTATATTGATCAAATTAAAAACTATTGTCACGAGGTGGGTGTGTATCAATTTACAGTAAGAATTTGGTTAAACTATCTTTAATTGTTAAATCACGTTAAAAACAGCTTGTAAAAACCAGCAAACTAGCACTGGACCGACTCAATTTTAGTAATTAAATAGTAAGTAGGGATCGTATTTATAAAACTGTCTCAAGTCCGAGCGCTTTAAAATGAAACTTGTATGACCTTCAGAGATGAGAATTTATAAAACAGAGATGAGTGTTTTATAAATACGTGCCTTAGATGAAAAACAACAAATATTGAAATTAATGTTTATACTTACAGGGTTCTTTTTTCATTACCGACCAATTTTTTTTTCACAGAAAGTATCATTTTTATAGAAACGATTTTTGCAAAAAGAAGATATGTATTTTTTAACAAGGAAATTAATATTATAGTCAATGACCAAAGCATGGTCACTCTAAATTATGAATGAATACCATTAAAATAAAGACGTCAACGTGCTTCTACAAAATATCTCATAGTACTACGTCGTAGCATTAACAATGAAATGCCGCGTCGTAGTAGCCATGTTCATCAACAGCGAATATTTGTAAAAAAGTTTTTTGTGCCATATCTTTATATTTTTGTTCTTAGCAATACTAAAATAAATATGCTGGCACGTTCATATCGTATGAAAGAAAATAGCATTTTTTACTGGTGAGTAAAAACGAACCTTGTATATTAATCAATCTCACATCTAATGGAACTACTGAACAGACTTAGATTTGGTCTGTACTCGAAAGAGGTGTACAGAACAAGAATGGTTGTTGTTGTCGGAAGGGGGCCGCCCTAGGCGAACGTATGCCGACCAAATTGGCAACGTTCTTAAAGAGGGCCTAGTTAAAAGAACCCGTAACTGGCGATAATGTATAAAAAGATTAATGAACGTGGAGGAAGCGAAAGTTCCCTTGTCTCTGCCTACCCCAAAGGGAGACAGGCGTGAGGTTATGTAATATGTATGTACCATTCTAGTATCAGTTCTCCATCCTTTACATAATACATTGACTACGAGAATAGTTATCACGGTGTCTACGAACAATGTTAACGAAGAAGAATATTTAAAAAAAAAACAACAACTTGAAGCTAAAATCTATACCCGAGTGGCGCCGGGTACTCTCGGTACATCTCGTGTATTTCAAAGAAATTGTCTGAAATTATTTAAACTTTGTATTTTTTACCTTATTAAATAATTGTTATGCGTGGGATACTTCCATTAGCTAGCTCCAATGTTATTTTTCTACTTTGAAATCTCTGTTGATTAACTAAAAACAAAACATTTCATACGACCTTCAAGGAAATACTGACTATTGAAGTCTAAATATAGTACGATTCTGAGAAGGATTATTATGGGATTTGTTTCATTGTTGATTTTATTTTATACCTACGAGACAATATCCTGTCGCTTCTTATTATAGTCCTATTATTTCTGGAGTCAATAATAAAGTATTCTTAATGGTATGTAATAAATCAATATTATTGAATTTATCTGAGAACGTAGTTTCTCATCAAATAAGCTGTATAGTTAATTTATAGCTCTCATTTATGTCGCAGTCTGATGAAGTGAAGAGGACTTTTGAAATTGACTAGGTTTTTATTATTTATTTCATAGATAGGTATGGTTCTTTATATATGTGGATGTTAATGTAATAATAAATAGTAAATATTAATTTTTTATTGATTATTTTGGGGTAGCCCCATAGGGTAAACCTAGTAGGGATGGAACTATTTCCCCAGGACAATGGTGTTGAAAAATTAGGCTAATGGAACCTCTCTTTTAGGCAGGTCCCATTCAGGGTTCGCTAGATATCACCTTTCATGTAAGTCTGTCGCCACATATCATCGCTTCGTGCAGGTGGCAACATTCAGCAATTTTTCAAGAAAAGCCTATTATTAGAATTATTACTTTGATGTTATTTGATTCTACAAATAAAATAAGTACATAGATAAGTTTCTGAAAATGATAATAAAACGATAAATTATCAAATAATAGATTAATAATGATAGATAATTACTTGGTTAATACTCCGTTAAATGAAGACGAATATTTTTATTGCATATAGTTACATTTATTGCAAACGTTAATTTTAAATGTGTATTGATTAACAAAACTATATGTATTTGATGTTTATTTTTGTAACAATATAATTTATTATTTATTTTGATTAAGAAATTGTTGATTATTTTGTGTCTCATTTTATTTCAATAAGAGAACGTGTATTTATAACGCTTTTCTGCTTGAGTGCACTTAATCTTTAATGTATGGAATGAAACGCAATGCGTGTATAAAGTTCGTGCAAGTTGACTACTACAAAATTTTTGAGAAGACGATTCGCATGCAAACAAATTACGTTCGTGCAAATTGCCTTCAGAATTTAAAGAGACAACCTGCATGATTCGTGCCAGTAAAATTTGTGCGGATCGTCCACTAACTCTATATTCGGTATCTAGTTATTGTTTATTGATCGAGTTTTGCAAATTACATAGATATATGATTTTTCGAGGGAAAATTTGATACTACTCTCGATGTTCTAACCTAATAACCTAATAAAGCAGATAAGCTAATGCAAGATTATATCAGGGATCGGTTCACGCTGCAACATCATTCTCGCTACAACCTCCTAACAACCTCGGGCATTATTGGTTCCGTTAATGACATCAGTGTTGCAAGGATGTGATATAATAGTTTTAGATGTATATGATACATTCACGGATCAGCTTAAAATATAACTTCTGTAACAGTAATTTTAATGCTTTTGAATGTATCTTCATCACAACTGGATGATGTAAGGTATCAGTGCTGGTTGGGGGATTTCAGAATCTTCAGGGTGCAGAAATGGATTCTAACAAACCCTAACAAATACTTTATATATTTTTTTATTTTACTTTATTCAGGAAACAGTCATTACAGTATTATATACAAGTATATAGCTCCCGGGACCGACTGCTTAACGTGCCCTTCGAAGCACGGAGGTCGCCGGGAGAAATGAATAGTTGGCGGTCACCCATCCTTATACCGACCGCGCCGAGGGATGTTTAATCTATCGATTGATATATACACAGGATGACTTTACGACTTCAAGACGTCACGATTAGTTCTGTACTGTATAATGCTGGCTATTCAACAACTATTAATTATAAAAAGTTCAAGTTATTTTCGAAGAGACTTTTTTTTGAGGTGTTGGGATCTCCTAAGTTATATTTGATACAGTTATATACAGAGCTACACAACCTAGAAAAAGTGTGAGTTGCTCTCGCTCACAAAAAAATTGTACCAACTTGTAGGTTTGCAAAATATGGTCTATTTATCATGGGAATTGAGTCTAGAAGGTTTCCTGGATCTGTTAGAGTGGAAGAACTTAAATTTGCGGGGGATAAGCACTCATTTTGTGTGAAATAAAAGTAAAAGATTTTTTTTTTATGGTTTGTGATAGATTAACTGACAGACGGACGGACACTAAAGCTATTCTTACAAGGATTCCGTCCTTTTGAGGTACGCAACGCTTAAAATAAAAAAATAAAATAAAAGAATCACTTTTTTATTTTGTACACTTAATTTTAAAAGAACACAAAATATAAATAAATATTTCTGACACTCACAATATTATCTAGCCAAAATTAAGTTTCTTAAAGCACTTGTGTTATGGATACTACATAACTGATATACTTAAGAAATATATAAACATAGATATTGAATAAATACATATTTTTTATTAGAATAAACTTTAATAAACATATAAACATCCATGACTTGACGACTAATATCTGTGTTCATCACACAAATATCCGCCGCCGCTGGGATTCGAACAGGACAATGTATGTTTCCGCTACAACAGCCGGTCTTCAAACACACAGTGCCGAGAGTTTTTTTCCGCCATGTTTTTTGTTCTCGTTTTTTGAAGTCGCAGTTCTAATTTTAATTTTGTCGTTCCTCATCACTTTCAGCCGAGAGACGCACACTGCTGGACAGAGGCTTTCCAAAAGGTTCTCCCAGTCCCGTGCGCCACCTTCCTCCAGCGTTTGCCTTTCACAAAGTGTATAAATTCAAACAAAAATATTTCATTTCCATTTTCATAAATGACTTATACAGGGCGACTGGTGAATCATTTTCGAAATTCGAGGACCTATCACGTCCTTATTAATATTTTATATTTTATTTTTTCTCTTCATGTTTGAGATCAAACATGAAGAGAAAAAATAAAATATTAATATTAATAATTTACTGAGTAAGTTAAAAAATTCCGTAAGTTAAAAAATTCCTACTTATCACGGAAGTACGCATGCACGGCGCTATCAACATAGAATAGGTAGGTAGGTATAAACGGCTTCAGAAACGGTCGACCGGTCGACCACAATAAACTGTTTATTTATTTATAGGGAATTCTGGTTAAAAAATAAGTAACTACTTTTATTAAATAATTATAATAAGAAAAAAATTATCACCAGTAACCCTGTATATCTAACATATTTTATTCAGAAAAATAAAGTAATGTTTGAAAAAATTGATTGAGTTACTTAAAATGTTAACTGGTTTTTAGTTGATATTAAATATACACAATATTTAAAAATCCTATAGAAAGGAATGTGATTGAAAATCTTGAAACCAAAATGTAACACGTGCGGTTATAAAGTGATTTAAAGTGATGGGGCATCGCGCTGAGCAAGTAATCAGTACGTTTTAGGGCATTGCTTCATGTCAAATAAGTAAAAAATGAGTGCTAGAGTGAAAAGACGATAAAAGAGGGTCTTAAAAGTAATTCACCTTCACACATTACCAGAGCACATCATAACCGCAACATTTATTTATATGGAGTGTGTTTTACCTTGCAGAGGTCGGACTACCTACCTCAAATGACATTAGAGATTTCTTTGTAGGAAAAGAATAACAAAAATTCTATCTTAATATTTTTATTATTTTTTATTTATTTTACACTTCAGTATACAGTACAGACATTAAATGAGAAAAATCAACAGTGTGTTGAGAAAGTACTACTAGGTGGTCTTATCGCTGACGAGCGATTACTCACAGACAACCATAAATATACAAAACTGTTTCGTTATTGACTGAGTGACTGATAGACAACGTACAGCTATAACTAATGGGCACAGAGAGATGGGAACACACTTACATTATTCCAAGGGAATGTAGGAAATGTAGAGGAGCACTATGGAAGGAATTCCCGAAATTCCCATGGGAACGGGAAATATTGGACTTTTTAATTTGTATGAAAAATCTTATTCTTTGATTGCACGGATTTGAAATTTGGTGTAAAGGTTCTTTTAATAGTTCTCTGGTAATATTATGGAAGAAGTTTCTGAAATTCTAACAGACAGAGTAGATTAGCGCGTACGTAGTTGCTGGAAAGCTCGTTTTTAATAGAACAATAATTTCAAAATGTTGCAGACTGTGTGGCAAAACCTATAGTAAAAATAAAACTGGGGATCTATCCGATTTGAATAATTATAGGCCTATCTCACTGTCAACTGTGGTATCGAAAGTATTTGACAGCGTGCTTAATGCACAGTTAAACAAGTATGTAAAACATCATGACAACCAATTCGGATTCAGTCAAGGCCTATCTACTGAGGCAACAATAATAAAAGAAACAACCTTATTCGAATGTTCCTGATATATCATTAAAGTTTCATTGTAAAAGCAGCGGAAATAAAATATTGTAGAGAAAGTATGACAGAAAACCAATATATGAAATTAGTTTACTTTGCTAAAATTGTACAAGATAAAACATAACATATGAAACGAACAAAAGTAATCTACACCTTTTTATTTTTTGTTTTAAAAAGAAATGTAATAAATAATAATATGAAGGGTGAATCATGCAACAAACGTGCTCATAATTATACTTTTGGCTTCTAGAAATTACGGGAAATTATGAGAAGTCTAAAATAGGTACCTTATAACACAAGTGAAAATTTTGGGGAATGAGGACATAAGTAAAATGTTTCTTTTCGGAAGAACTAAACTTTAAGAATGGATTAAATTATGAAACGACTATGACTTTACAACATTTTATCTGAGAATATGTGAAGATATTTTTCTTAATTTGAAATTGCACTGGTTTTCATCTTATATTGATAAATTCTTCACTTCGGCACAACCAAAGGTTTTTACTTGGCCCGGTATAAGAATCTGGCTTTGTAAGTAAAAATAACTCCATTATCAGAAACCTATAAGTTTTAATATTACGCTAAAATTAATTTTTTATACGCATTTTGTTAGTCCAATGTACTAATTTCATCTTGTACTAGAAACATCGCCAATACCTCTTAAAGAAAGACATGAGGTGTCAGACACAGGTAACAGATATCGCTCTTCAAAATATCATCGAAAATTCTGAATTGTGCACAATTGCCAGCACAAATATCATTAAAGGCCACGAATGCACCATTACGACACCATTACCCCATTTTGTTTTCCGAAACATCAACCGATTACCATCAAAACTCATTTCTTTGGCGTGCTTGTAATAACTAACTGTATGAGCAAGGATTTTGTTTTCGAGTTATGGAAGTATAACAGTGAAGATGGTTATAATTGTAAAAAAAAATATCACCAGTGAACTGAACCATGACTGAATTTAGTAGATGAATTTGTGGATTTTACAAAATTAAAATATTCAAGGAAGTCGTCGTGGCGCCGTGGTTACTGTGTGTATCATACGATATCACAGGTTAAGCAACGTTCGGCGCGGTCGGTACTTGGATGGGTGACCGCCGACCATTCATTTCTCACGACGACATCCGTGCTTCGGAGGGCACGTTAAGCTGTCGGTCCCGGGTGCTGTATACTTGTATACAGTAGTCGTTAGGGTTTGTCAGAAGCTATATCGGCACCCTGAAAATTCTGACATCCACCACCCAGCACTGGGCCAGCTCGGTGGATTATGGCCTAAACCTCCTCGTCACCCAGAGGAGAGACTCATATGCCCTGCAGTGGGCCCATTACACGGGGTTGTGATGATGATGATGATGAAAATTGGCTTTTCCTTCCCACGAAAAACAGTAATGACTAGTTACAGCTAAAAGAAAAATAGTTGAAATTAAAATTAAAGGATATCTAAGTATTTTATTATTCCATATGCGTTTTCTACAGTGAAATTTTCCGTACTGAATTTAATTGCCGCAGCCACCGCTGCCTTCCTATGTCTGCCTGCGACATTATGATATTAATTAATTATCAAAGAACGGTTGTGCGTGATACCGGGCACGGCCTCCTTTAGTTAGTCCGAAATCAATTTTGGGGTCATAAAATAAATACAAGATATATGGAGATTTAAGAAAAGATGAATAATATTTTTAAATGGAAAATATTATAAGTTTTATAGCTGAATATTCCAATGAGTTAATGTACAAGACTTTGTTTTACTAACAACGTGACGAAGGTAGGTAAAGTTATTTATATTGATTCGTAGCTTTTAAAAGATACAACGTATTTTTATAACGCCAAACAATGAATATCTACGTAAATATTTTGGTGCTAAATTTGCTATACTTATTACTTAGTAAATAAATAGGCATTATTCATAAGTAGTAATCCTTATCCTTAGGGCAACGTAAACGAACTGGTAGGATGCCAATTTTTCAAAATTGGCAAGTTTTTTGTGTTTTGTCGATAATGACTGGCTGAGTTATTTATTTTTAATATTTGACTGAAATAAGAAAAAAGGTTTATATTGTTAATTTATTATCATCACAACTCTTTTTATAGAGCACATTACAGGGCCACGAGATCGTACCAAACATTACGTTTAACTTGTATTGAATAGATGCTTTAGATGGGCGAAATAATGCGCCGCGCCGTGGGCTAAATCCTTAATTTAAAACAGTATTATATGTTTACATAACTGGTATTATAGGATTTCTGAAGAATACAATTATATTTTCAAACACTCGCTAAGAACTAAACAATTCACTCCGAAATACCGAAAAGAATCACCAAAAACATAGATAATCTAAAACTTGAATCAACTGAGTGAATCAACATCATGGTTCATTGTCTATGCCGCATAGCAGAATTCAATATCACATACATGGGTGATTCTCATATAGTTTTCAGAAAACTCGAAAAAAAAAAGTTTTTTTTACTACATTTTGTGTCATATAACTAAAATATATTGCAAAAGCATGTTTTAGGCCCATATGAACAAGCTTAATGCAAAAGGCTTTAACACGGCCCCGTGACAGAGTGTGCCTCGGTCGTGACTTTGCGAACCATGGCTCTTGATATTGCATCACTCTTTATCTCTGATTTAATTAACTACTGCACTCTTTTCTTTTTTTAATTATTCTTCCCGTGATTGTATCCTTTACTCTTAGACTTATCATACAATTATATTTTTTCTTAAAACTTTTACACTGCATGTTTGCGACGACGCCAATTATCTTTCAAAACACCTTTTTCTGGCTCCAATCGTTATTTCAGAGACCTTCTTAATCATTCTGTTCATTTTGACCTAAAGAGAATGTATTGTTCTCTGTTTAGCCTTTATTTTAGCTTTTCGCTTTTTTAGACAAACATTTGGATCAAAAAGGCCATGTTGGTGACTTTTTACAACACCATGATCATGACAATTTCAAACGTGTTCGATATAACGTAAAACGTTAATTTGCAAAACTCAAGCAATCATCATAATCATACTGTGAGCGGTACTTAATATACTGGGCGGGTTGTATCAAACGGTTGGTTATCGTATCATACGTACGTAACTTTTTGACGATTACATCAGATGTTTAACGTACGTCAAATACAAATCGTTGTTTCATCACAAAAAAAACTGTTCGTCAATGTTATTCGAGTTGCCATTAAAAAGTAAACCATTTTCCCAATTTAAGTGGTTGGAAATTTTTTTTTTTACGGCAATAAAGAGATTAAAGTCATAGATAACATAAGATTATTAAAAAAAAAACTTTTGACATTAGTGAGTGGCAGCAAGCCAATAGTCACTCACTTTTCTGTAGATAACTTTATTTCATCTTCGATTTCATGACATAACAAGAGAGCCACTTCCTTAGATACACGGTACCTAGCAATAAATTCTTGATCATCCCATAAATTTAAATTATCGATACCTACGTTTTTTAAATACTTTTCTCTTCCTTTCCACAATTGAATCATCATCACTATCATTTAAAATATATGAAAATAAAACAGAATCCATAATGTTAAAAGCTTTCAACCAAAGATGTCCTGCCTCTCAACTCAGATTTCACTAGAAAGTTACGTTAACCAGTGGGTGGATGGACGGTCAACGTAATCGTTAATTTTTGACGTCCATTATAGGCCGGCATTGGTGAAACAACCCGTTTTCTAGCTTGACAGTGGATAACGCCATTTTTGACGTTGATAGACACGTAAAGTACAGACCGTTCACTATAAGATGTCCCCTGCCTGCTGATGTTGGCAGCGCGTTGTGGCAGCAGTGTTACCAATAATATGTGTTCATTTTAACCCCGTAATCTAACTTTGTTTATACCTACCACGAATAAATATATGTTTAATTATCTGATTTGTAAATAATAAACAACTATAAGACTAGGAAGGTTTTGAATGACGACACAATTTATATTATACGAGGGCGAATCAAAAAATTCTTAAAATGAATACAAAAAAAAAATTAAACAAGAATATTTTATTTTTCTACGTAATCTCCTTCTAATCTAATACACTTAGGATACCGCATCTCCAACTTTCTTATTCCTTCCGCAAAAACATCATTTTCTTGACTATTAAAAAACTCCTCTGCGGCAGTCATAACCGCGCCATCATCGTCAAATTTAGGTCCACGAATATGCTCCTTTAATTTTGGAAATAAGTGAAAATCACTCGGGGCTAAGTCAGGAGAATATGGTGCGTGATCAAGGACTTCGAAGCCAGCACTGCGGATTGCGGTGAGCGCAACTTCCGAACGATGAGGTGGAGCGTTATCCTGGAAAAACAACACGCCCAATGACAATTTCCCACGACGTTTTTCTTTAATCGCTTCACCTAATTTCGGGATTAAGTTTGCATAATAGGATCCAGTTATCGTTTGCCACGTTACAGCTTGACAAGCAATAGTGCCAACATAACGGCAGGGGACATCTTACGATGAACGGACAATAGTTGTGATACAACCCGCCCTAAAAGAACGATAATGTAACACTAGTTATAACGTTTAAAATTCGTACACGGCGTTGACGTGTTAAGGTTGTCCTTTTTTAAGAGGTTAGAAAACAAAATTTTGCGCGACCCTCACTAATTTCTGTTATTTGAAAAACTGGCAAAACTACAGGAACGTTGCTCTTAAATAACTTAGAAAGTATTTCTATCGTTAAAATTGATTTTCTATTCCGCACTGCATTTTTATATCATCGCACGTGGTCGTGACACAAAAACTACTCACAAACTGATTGATGTATGCTCAAAATCATTATTATTTTTGATATAATTTTATATTTGCCGTATAAAATAAACATTTCTTTGGTATAATTGGTGTAGACCTTTGCATATAATTTCATTATTTTCATTAAAATATTATTTTTCTGTCTTAATCCGGTGATCATACAGTACACGGTCCTGACATTTTCGGTATCTTTTTTTTTAAATATTAGTCTACACATTTATGACATAAAATTCTGTTCATATATCATATAAGAAGTAATTTAAAGGGTAAATAAAAATAAAGTTTAGAGATTGTTCCAAAAATAATATTCAATTCTTACAAGGCACACAAAACGACCCCAGACCCAGAATTGCCCAGACATCTTAACCTTCAATCAATTGATTGTATCAACATCAATCAATAAGTTATGCTTCATTATCTATGCTTCGTTAACACTCGGCCATCCTGAGGAAGCGGCAGCGTCCCGCGTCGCTCATTCTTTTCAACGGTTGTGTCCCAATCCCAATTCTGTAATCAAAAGAAAGGGAATACAGCAGTATCATGTTTTATTTCGATTTATTTAGCTAAAAATAACACCTAAAAAGCATTTCGTTAATATTAAAATGCGAATGTTTATTGTCCATGAATCGGTGGTCATTAAACCAGAGGTTTTATGCCGGGTTGTCTTTCTCAAAGTTGGACCTACCTAACTGGATTTTATGTCCAAGATATATAGATAATCGTTGACAACTTCGAACGTTGTGCCTCCAACTACCACAGGAGCAGGTGCAACATGGACGTTCGACATGATCTTCGTCTTATCCATGTTAATTTTAAGACTCACTCTCTGCGAGGCTCCGCTGAGGTCATCGAGCATTTTACTCAGGTCCTGCAGGGTCTGAGTTATGACTAAGATGTTATCCACGAATCGAATGTGAGTGATGTACTCGCCGTTGATGTTGATGCCGAGCCCATCCTAGTCCAGAAGCTTAAAGATCTAAGCATCTTCCAACAGGCGAACAGCTTTGGCGATATAATCGCCTTGCCTGACGCCTCACTGCAGTTGGATAGGCTTCGAATTCTGATCCTGAAGACGGACTGACATAGTGGTGTTTTTGTACAAAAATTTCAACGCTTCGATGAATCGATAGTCAATTTGGCACAGCTTCAAAGACTGTAGAACAGCTTATGTTTCGATAATTTATTATTATTTGTAATAAAAACAAAATTTTACTTAGAAATTCTCGCGACTTCAAAAGCTCCAGAAGTAAAAGTAAATTTTACAAAAAATATGTGTTTCTTTTTCTTGACTGTTTCGCAAAAAATTCATCTGTACGTTGATTGATTAAAATCTGGAACAAAATCTCGTAACTTACAAAATATTGTGTTATATTAAATTCTGTATTCATTTAAATTGCAAGGAAACGTATATGAAAATTCTCTGAACATTTCGTGTGTGTTTTTATATAAAGACGCGTATTTATGAAAAACGCGAGTGTACACACTCAGACGGAAAATATGCTTGACACGTGAATAATGATATGTCAAAGACAATTTCTGATATATCATATTACAACCTTGGAAAATGCTTTTGTTCGGAACAGTTCTTAAGAACTTTGGCGTACCAAGTTTGAGAATTTTTTTATTAAAAGGTAAAAAATGTATTCACAAATGTGAATAATAATATTATTATTTTCTATGATGTAGGTAGCAGTGGATATATTTTAAGGACAGTGTGAATACTAAAGAAGATATCCAGTTCGTACGTAAAAATAATAGAATCATTATGTGCCTAATTAAATCCGCTTTGTACATGAAAATTGACATTGTAAGTAAGGATTTAATCAAATTAAAACATTATCTATTTACAACGCCCTTTTTGCCGAGTACCTCTGGTCATAATCATGAAAGCCAGCCATCATCAGCCCTTTGAGGAAAATAAGTTATGTTTTAACTCAATTAAGTTCCGACTTATAGTGACAAAATGACAATTGTTTTGTGTGTCACTAGAAAAACTAGATTTGACATTCGCAACATCTCTTACCCCTGAAGAAAGACTCAATTAGAGCTCGTAACTTGTCGCACGCCTATGGCAATAGCGGATGAGTAAAAGCCACATTATAAATTATAGTATTGAAATATTTTTGAATCGAAAAAACTTAAAAGAAACTGCCATACGTAGTTTTCATAATATCATTTCTACGAAATGACAATATGATCACAAAAAAGCTTATCTCGTATAAAACTGAATGGTTTTCTATACCCTGCATTAACTCTAATTACATATTTATTGAATAAACATCCTCAGAAGAGAGCCATGGTATACTTAACTTACAAAGTTATCATATAGATTACTTTATAGGATTGAATAGACGTATGTGTGCGTGTTTCGGTCTACAATTATTTTAAGTTAAAATGTATTGCTTGCTCAATCTGAGAAAGTAATAGTGTTTTGGTACAAATTATTTAAATATATTTTGCGCTATTTTATTCTTATCATCAGCATTTCTTATATGTATATGTGTTAGTATGATATTATTGAGACTGGAATATTTTAGGGCGACGACGTAAGGAAAGTCATTTGCAATTGGGCTCACATTGTTTCATGCGAGAGTGAACCAGTTTTGTAATATTTAAAGGTTTTACTTTTTTTAAATCCAGCTTTACTGCCTTTCATAACAATGGTAAAAAACAGAGTTAATAAACGTATTTAACTGAATATAATCCTACAACAGATAAAGTCGTTCGTAAAATTTTAGCCAATATTTCGTAATCGTTACATAAATCTTACTAAACAATTTCGGTAAAATTTGAATCGTTAATACAAAATGTTATTCTAAAAAGTTAATTTATTTGTCAAGTCACCTCCAGGACCACGGTCATGTAACAAAACTTATAACATTATGATGATTAATCACTTTAGTTAAGAGCATGAGTTTTTTGCTTTAAGCGTCAAACTTGGAAACAAATTGGACCGTTCTGATACATAAAAAATATGTTCCCAAATATTTAACAAATGTAAAATAAAAGCTTGTGTGTGTATTCAGTTTTGTATTTAGTAGCTGTAAGTTGCTTAAAGTAGTCCAATTTTCGTTCACCAATCAGAATTATAAAAAAAATACAGTTAAAACCTTACTATAAAACACAGCTAAACAGTTTTAATCGTGCCGGAAGTACGGTTGCTGACCGGATTTCAGTATATCCGATATTTGACTAGAATAAATATTTATGATACTCACACAACATTATCTAGTCCAAATTAAGTTTCTTAAGGTAAAACACAAGTTGTGTGATGGATACTAGATAACTGATATAATTTAGAAACGTACATATAAACATACATATTAAATAAATACATATTTGTTTATGTTAGAATATAAACTCAAATAAACATATATAAACATCGACTTGACGACTAATATCTGTGTTCATCACACAAATATCGGCAACCCCTTGATCCGAAACCAGGACCTCTGTCAAATTCAAATTCAAAATATTCTGTATTTTTCAAGTATTAAAATACATTTGAAATAAGTCAAACAATTTACAAATTGAACTGAATCTACCACCACTTCGGAAAGTCGATCTGTTGAGAAGAAGTGGCAAGAAACTCAACAGAAAAAGAAAGGCATACTTTATGTTACCACTACACGTCGTCAAAAATTACTTAGATTCTACATCAATAAATACAAACACTCACAAATACAATAGATATTTTAGATAACAAAAAGCGTTGAAATAGCCTAACAATTATCTAGCAAAGCGCTGATTTTCACTATATAGCAACTCATTTTAATATCATCAGTTAATATAAGAGGGAACAGGAAACCTCGTCTTGCAAAATTAAGGGGAGGATGCTCGAGAGCTGAGTTGTATTGCGGCACCGTCTTTAAAATATAATATAATAACCGGAAAAATAGAACCGGTAATAGAAAAAAATAAAATTACTAATATATGACAAGTTTTTGCAGTATAAGTTTGATATTCTCTTAGAATTTCAGAATAAAACTCAAAATTTTCATGCTTTTCGTATTTTTTTATGATCGAGTGAAGTTTTCGGTGTCGTGTTTTGAACCATACGTTTAAAAAAATATATTTAACAAACTTCAACATCCTTTGTATCCTCTCAAAACAAACAATATTGGCCTGGTAAAATGAGTTTGAAAACGCATAGATTTCGACTATTCAAGCCTTAAGGAACATGAAGCGATGCCGGGTATATGAAAAGCGACACGCATGGTCGTTGGTCTTGTAAATTATAGGTCTGTGTAGATATTAAATTTCGTATTTACTTATATAATATGTAAATTCATCCACGCATATTAAATTAACCTTTTAAATTAAATAAAGGAGTTTGACCTCAGTATCCTAACATATTCCGAGTAACCTATGTAAATATTGAATTGTTGTGTAATTTTTAAACAACTTACTTTGTTAGTCTATATTGTACTTTGGTTGCTGTTAAGTAATAAGTTATTAAAGGTCTTAAAATATATTTTTGGTAAGATAAATTTAAAAGCAGTCCATGAATATATAATCATATTATCATGCCTTGAAAAGTTAGACCTTGGAGGGCCGGCTGAGAATAACTTTGCCACCCCTGTGTAGGTGTGTTATAAGAGGCGTCTAATATGAGTGATCCCCCTCGGTGGTTGAACACTTCTGTCTCACACTTAGTTTAAAACTATTTCTTAATTCTATATGTATAAAAATATTTTTTCTATCGAAATGGTACTGGTTGAAATACATATTAATATTTTTAAAAAGGTAGATATTTATATGTATGAGGATGAGAAGTTTATGGAAGCCTTTAAAACTGTTATCCTAGATCTATGTTGTTCTTGGCATTTACCAGCAAATGTCCAATAGGCAGAGCTGTTTTTTACGATCCTTTCATCTTGAAAAAAGGTAGGGTGTAGGTGCATGTTAACAATTATATTCGTCCACATAATAAATTCAGAGTTTCAGTTTCATATTTTCTGAACTGAATTTATATAAATTTATGGAAAATAGACTTAATTACAAGCAGTTAAG